>CP116449.1:5309392-5696928 GCA_028216015.1 Quercus dentata
ATATACCAAAATCCAAAAAGCTCAGCACCAAGTGACTCAAAAAAATTCAACAAATTTAACACACCAAGAACACCAACAAAAAGTTCCGTAGTTTTTCTGACATGCCCAGAATCCCAAAACTCACTAAAAAATTCTTCACATATCAGCCAATACTATTAGTTACAAAAGAACCTAGATGCTAAGAACTCAGTTTAATGTATTTACTCCAAAACAAAAGACAAAATAAAACCCCCAAAAAACAAAAAACAAAAAAAAAAAAAGTTCAAATTAGCCAGAAAGCCAAAAAAATAACTTGCTGACCAAGACTTGAGAATACCTCTAATCATTATCTCAATTTCACATGGTGCCCAAGAAGAGTGGTCTCTCAATCAGTCTTTATGTACATTGATTCTCAAATAAAGTCTTTCTTCTTCTCCTTGTAGAGAAAAATTATTTTCTTTTCTTTTCATCATACATACATTCTAACTACCTTGGTATTTACTTAAATTAATAACTCTTATTAAATAAAAATTGATTATCTAATTGGATTAATCTTTTGGGCCTACCCAATTGGGTTTTAGTTTGTGGCTTGAGATGGAGCCAAAAGGAACAAATAAGGCTCTACCTCCAATGGGCCTTAAGTTTTTCTCACAACAGTCAACTCTTGACAAGTCCAAAGTTACCATTAATTATATTTAATATCACTATATAAATATAATTGCACTCTAGGCTTTATTAATAAATTATATCCCAAGATTCTAAAGATATTATTTGACCCCTCCATGAAATATCCATAGTGAACAAAGTCATAATGAATTGTTACTTTGTAAACAATTATTTTATCCTTGAGTACCTAGTTTAATCTTTTAGTTATTCACATTTATTGAAATCGGATTTCAATAAATATAAACTTTAGTAACTCCTTACTAAAGTAGGCATCCTAAATAACCATTTCCCATTAAATTTATCTCAAAGGGAATTTCGTGTCTCTATATAAGAGATTATGGATTCCATCTTGAGAATATGTGTTTTCTTAACACTATTGAGGTTTTGACCGTGAATATTAGATCTCACTCCTGATATATTAAAGTAACTTATATTTCATGATCGAGTTCGCTATCCTCTCAAGATTGAGAGTCTATGAAATTAGAAGTCGTGAGATTAATTATTCAGGTGGCAATTGATGATTGAATAATTAATTTCCCAAATGGTCTAGTTCAATATGTTTTAACTCTTAAGATACATCAACACATCAACTAGTGTGGTGGGCCTTTATTGTAATTTTGGGCTAGGCTGCCTCTTGCGGTACTAGGCCCAAGTGTTCTGAGTAAGGGAATTAAGACTGATCCAATTACAACTCACTTTGGTCCGGCTTGTTTACAAACTATGCCTTGTTTGCCAAGATCTGCGTTTATGTGGCCATGACAAAGGAGCTACTTGAGATGAGTCATAGCAAGCAAAAATGATAATAATAATAAAAGAAAGTATTTTTGCCTTTAGACAAAATGACTAAATAATTCCCAACTAAAGTGATAATTACAATGATAAGAAAAGCATTGTAAAGAAAATGATGGAAATAAATAGGTAAGGCATGAGTTAGCAAAAAAAAGAAACAGAAAGATCAATATGTTATGCCAAGTTATGTCACAGGACTAAGACCAAGGAGGGAAACCGTTTTCCTCAATGCGAATAATTTCCCAGGGAAGATCTTGCCGTGGAAATTAATCACTTTGAGGAAAACTGACCTGAATGGCTTATGCCCAAAAGAATCCTTTGCTTTTGGCAAAGAGTAGGACTTTCAGAGTGAGAGAGGGGATCGACCTATTGGTGCATGTTTGCCATTCTATCTCTCCGTTTTCTTTCCTTATTTCTAATTTTCTTTATTTCTTTCTTTTTCTCTTCTTTTCTTAGTATTTGATTTTGTGTTGTGATTTTCTTCTAGAGGTTACTATTACCCCCACCCGCCCCCTCCCCTTTATTGTGCACAGCAAGGTTCTTTTATATAGTGCCTACCATGATTGGTTTTTACTATTTTAACCCTTAACTACTTTTGTCTAGTCTGGGTGTTCTTACTGACCACCACCGGTTTGTCACTCACCCAACCATCATCATTTACTTGTGCTGGCAATGCCACCGGACAAAGAAGACTATTTTGTTTGTTTGTTTGCCATGGTACTCTTACCTACTATCGTGTGGGTGCTCTCTCTCTTCCTATCCCTCATAGCATGCACCTAGTGGTTCCAACTCGTCCTTACTTCTTTTGGGTAGTATGTTATCTCAGCAAAACATTTCCTCCCAAAAGAGCATAAGTAGGAACCCTAGAATAAGTTTTCCCCTTTCCCTACCACTAGATCATACCTTTTTATCTCTGACCCATGACCTCACCACGTCTTGTATTGGCTGGGTACAGGTTGGTGATGTATGGACTTGTGCGTGCTTCACTTTTGTGTATGTCCAAAATCTACCTGTTGCTTATGCGTTCGCCATGGTCCGGAGGATCGTTCGCACATTCTACCATCCGTCCTTGACTTCTTATGGCGTGAGCTATTTTCTGATTTCTCATTCTTTTATGGCTTGCTCCCCTTAAAGGCTGGGTTTTATTTGATTATGGCATTTTCCTTCTTCAACCCACCCTTTTGCTCCTTTCTCTGATCTTACTACCATTTCCTGTTGCACTACTCTGTCATTCTTGCTGTAATGTCATTTGACCTAAGCCTGCTAGGCTTCTTTGGGCCTGCTGTTTATTCTTCCCTCAATGACTTAGTATGGTCATTGGGCTTTTTTATTACCTTACTTGCGAACTTCTATGTACCATTTATTTCCTTTTGGGCATCCTTGGCCCATTTACTTTCCTTGGGCATCCTTATCCCTTTCTAATTCTATATTCTCATCGACTTTTACTAATTCCTTTGAACTTTCCTAACCTAATTATTTTATCCTTCATCCTTGGGGCTCATGGGCTTGCCATCAACCCCTTACTTTCTTTGTTTGCATTACTTCGAGCTTACTATGATCTATTCTCACTTTTCTACATCACATACTGCCCATAGGTTTGCTACTTCTCTCTCTCCAAGCTCCTTTAGGCCCATTTGCTTCCTCAAGACCTATTTGCTTATTTTATGGGTCTATGATTCATTATTCCTACCACTTGGACTTAATGGTTTTTCTATCCACTAACTAACTCTTTTCTACCTATGTTGCTAGGCTTCTTCTTTCTACTAGGCTTCCCAAAATGAGCATCAACAAGTAGAAGTCTCCACTTCCATAATCAAAACAAATCATCTTAGTTGATGTGTTATAGTCTTCGTAGATAAAATGCCTAATTTCATCACCGACTATGAACTACGTTTTGAGTTTACAAGAAACTTATGATTTATATCTTCTGTGACTAAATCACATAAATTATATACAATGTATCTCAAGGACTATGATAATGTCACATTAGTTCATTTATAAATAGTCTCATATAATTAAACAATTTAATTATTTATGACATGCTAATAAATTGAATTTTAGGACATAAACCCCAACAGCATCATACAGATTAACATGCACTAGCACAACAAAATTTTATGGGCGAAAATGTAATTTCAAATGCTGCTTAATGAAAATATATATATATATATAAAATTAATAAAAAAAATATGGCGATATATGAAGGCCTACACCGCTACACGTAAAATTAACTACGTAGGCTTATTTGCTTAAACACCAACGCCTTTAATTATGAAGAGGAGAAAGCTTTTTTTTTTTTTTTTCGTTTGCTACGATTTAATTGCAACTAGCAATATATCGCATAAAACAAACATTTTGCAAGTGGCTAGGGCTATTTTGCCTTTACTATACTTTCTTACTACATAACAGTTTTACTTTCTTAATGTATATTATTGCAATTCAGAATAAACGTGACTACAAACTCCACGTACAGATGACCAGATTCCTCAAAAAGAACCCAAGCCTACCATTTTTATCAACTTTTATTGTTAGCTTTCTTTAAACTTTTCAATTTGCATTTTCCATATTGCACTACAAGAATTTTGGTCTTTTGCGACCAATGTTTTAGCGACGACTAAAAAGTCATCACTATTAGACATACATTAGCGACGATAATAAATGGTCATCGCTAATAAATGTATTGTAGCGACAACACTAAGGTAGTTGCTAAAAAGTCGTCACTAACACCATGGAGGGAATTTTATTTACTTTTGGAAAATGGAGGGAAACTTTTAGCAACGACAATAAATTTTGTTGCGACGACATTTATGTCGCTAAAATAAGGTTTATTTTAACAACGACATCTATCGTCGCTAATAATCATCTTTAGTGACGACCTTATGTTTCGTCACAGATATGTGGCCAAAAATATATAGTAAGTATATTATATATATGCTTTATTTATTAGCAATGACACATTAGTGGTCGCTATTAGAAGGCTATTAGCGATGACACAACATGTCGTCGCAAATATATCTACCTAAATATAATGGAGGGTAAAATTTTCACTCTCAAAAAGTGGTGGGAATTATTGGAGGGAAGCAGATTATATATTAGCAACGAATTCGATCGTCGCTATAAGGGATCTTTTAATGAAGACAAAGATTGTCGTCACTAATATGTGGCTAAAACAATTTTGATAAAATATGATTTTTTTTTTTTTTTTTATCAAATCCTCCAAATGCCTCTTAAAATATTTAAAATCACATAAATTCCTTTAAAATATTTGAAATGATTAAAATACCATTAACCTCGTCAAAATGACCAAGATACCCCCAAACTTATCGAATGACCAAAATAAACTTGAAACCTCCAAAGTAACATAAAACTTTCAAATCCGTTAATATATATATATATATATATATATATATATATATATATATATATATATATATGAGACAACGGAGGGCTTGTTGCTTCAAAATACTCTCAAATCATAATGTTACCCATTTGAAACTTGAAATCAATAAAATAATAAAAATTGAGAAAGTTTTGATTCCACTCAAAATACTGACTAATTCTCATAGTTATCAAAATGTGAATCGTATCTGAAAGTTCAAAAACGTGTACAAAAACACTTTTGAACGTTTAGACCCCCAAAAAACCAACTTAACCAACACAAGCAATATGTCAAACAATTAATGTGCGGAAACTTAACATATGCTATATTATGTAATTGGTTAAACAACTATCTAAGCCATAACAAATTAAACCACAGAGATAATGTAAAGGCAGAGATAGAGAGGAAGGAAGATGCAAACACAGCGATAACACCAGATATGTTATCGAAGAGGAAACCAAGACCTCGGCGAAAAACCTCTCCGCCGCCCTCCAAGCGGTAATCAATCCACTAGAAAATATAGTTGGGATACAAGGACAACAGAAATAGACCCTCCAAGCCTAATCTACCCAATGCACCTAAGCCCTCCAAGCTTCTTGCTCCAACGAGGTTGCGCCGAACCTTTTTCTTCTCTAGCTTACAGGATTCCGCTACTACACCGTAGCATCAACCAATGAAGATTGGCTCCTTCCTAATTGCTTCCCAGAACTCCAAACGTCTGTCTCACAGAGATGATAATGGTGAGAACCAGGTTTGGTTACAAGGCCTCTCAAGGATTTGACAATGGAGAGGAAGAGAGTGAGGGAATTTGATGAGACTCTAAGGTAGAGATTGTGGGTGAAACAATCTGGTTTTTCTTTAGGGTTTCTCTCAAAATTCTCTCTGGAAGCTCTCTTTCAATCGTGGGTTAAAAGGGTATTTATACTTTGGAGTGGAGAGGAATGCGAAACGTCGGGTTTTTCCAAAACAGGGGTGGCTCGCGGCTTGACCTCGCGGCTTGACTAAGTCGCGAGTTCCAGTCGCGAGATAACCGTATGGCCGCTTGTCCTGTTTTGTCTGTAGTGCTCCAGCTAGCATGACTGTTCATCTTCCAAAGATGCTTGGCACGTGTGCATCTTCTCGGCGGGTTGAAGCCGCGAGTCCAGCCATGAGTCCCAGCCGCGACACTCTGTTTTCTTGCACACTCTTGAGCAATCTTCACTCTATCTCACTCACTACCCTTACAACAATCCCACCTAAATACAGGGTTACTAAATGCTGAATTACAAGCAAATTTGGCACGGAATAAAGCCAATTAGATGGTTGAATAAATTCAACCTTACAGTATCGCGAATCAATTTTTTATTTTTCTGTATCATGTGTCATAAGAAAGGTATTAGTCAATATGAAAGGTACATTCATTATAAATTCATAATATATTCAATTAATAATCAATTCAATCATCAATTATGTAATAATATTTACCAAAAGTAAGTAAATAAATCAAATTAAAATATATTTATAACATACATATTCAAATTAATTAAAATCGAGGTGATAATACATGATGTATGAGCGAAAATAATAAAAATTTTCATCATTTTGCCTAATCAACTTTATCTAAGTCAATGATAACATGACGTTCATCATCTTTCAAAATTATTTCTTTATTAAATTTTTCTAACAACTACTCCAATACCCAATAATCCACTGAAAACCTTCCCACTGAACCTAATTTCACAAAGTCTAGTAGTCTTAAAACCATCTATTAAGTTTGACTAGGCATGACCAACTTTGACTGTGCCTTTCTCTATTTCTAAAAGTTGGATTGTGACCATAATTTACTAGAAATAACATTTCATTACACTCTTCAAATCCAACTGTTAGATTTCAAATCTAAGTATGGTGTGAGATGGACATGTGTTGTGTATCTGTATGACTATGTTCTCTTAATCTAACCATCCAATTGGTCACAAATTTCACCAAAACCAATATGTCACCATACTTTTCAATCCCAATGATCAAGATTCGAATATGAATTTCACAAAGTCTACTGTTCTCGGTACCATCTATTAAGTTTGACCAAGTTTGACCAACTTTAACTAAACTTTGACCGCGCCTTTCCCTAAATCCGCCCATTTGATTGTGACCATAATTTACTAGAATTAACCTTTCATTACACTCTTTGAATCCAACGGTTAGATTTCAAATCTAAAGATGGTGCATGATGGATGTGTGTTGTGTACCTTTACAGCAATATTCTCTCAATCTAACCATCCAATTGTTCTCAAATTTCACCAACACCAATATGTCACCATACTTTTCAATCCCACTAATTAAGATTCAAATATGAATTTAACAAAGTCTAGTGGTCTCGGGACCATCTATTAAGTTTGACCAACATTAACTAAACTTTGATCGTGCCTTTCCCTAAATCCAACCATTTCATTGTGACCATAATTTATTGGAATTATCCTTTCGTTACACTCTTTGAATCCAATGGTTAGAATTCAAATATAAGGATGGCGCGTGATGGACATATGTTGTGTACCTTTATGGCTATGTTTACTCAATCTGATCATCCAATTGTTCTCAAATTTCACCAACACCAATATGTCACCATACTTTTCAATCCCAATGATCAAGATAAGAATATGAATTTCACAAAGTCTAGTGGTCTCGGGACCATTTATTAAGTTTGACCGGGTTTGACCAATTTTAACTAAACTTTGACCACGCCTTTCTCTAAATCCAACCATTTGATTGTAACCATAATTTACTAGAATTAACTTTTCATTACACTCTTTGAATTCAACGGTTAGATTTCAAATCTAAGGGTGGCGTATGATGGACGTGTGTTGTATACCTTCATAGCAATGTTCTCTTAATCTGACCATCTAATTGTTCTCAAATTTCACCAACACCAATATATCACCATACTTTTCAATCCCAATGATCCAGATTTGAATATGAATTTCATAAAATCTAGTGGTCTCAGGACCATCTATTAAGTTTGACCGGGTTTGACCAACTTTAACTAAACTTTGACCATGCATTTCTCTAAATCCAACCATTGATTGTGACCATAATTTACTAGAATTAACCTTTCATTGCACTCTTTGAATCCAACGGTTAAATTTCAAATCTAAGAATGGCACGTGATGGACGTGTGTTGTGTATCTTTATGGCAATGTTCTCTCAATCTAACCATCCAACTGTTCTCAAATTTCACCAACACCAATATGTCACCATACTTTTCAATCCCAATGATTAAGATTTGAATATGAATTTCACAAAGTCTAGTGGTCTCGGGATCATCTATTAAGTTTGATCGGGTTTGACTAATTTTAACTAAACTTTGACCGTGCCTTTCTCTAAATCCAACCATTTGATTGTAACCATAATTTACTAAAATTAACCTTTCATTACACTCTTTGAATCCAACGGTTAGATTTCAAATCTAAGGATGGCACATGATTGACGTGTGTTGTGTACCTTTACGGCAATGTTCTCTCAATCTGACCATCCAATTGTTCTCAAATTTCACCAACACCAATATGTCACCATACTTTTCAATCCCAATGATCCAGATTCGAATATGAATTTCAAAAAGTCTAGTGGTATCGGGACCATTTATTAAGTTTGACCAGGTTTGACCGAGTTTGACCAACTTTAACTAAATTTTGATCGCGCCTTTCTCTAAATCCAACTATTTGATTGTGGCCATAATTTACTAGAATTAACATTTCATTACACTCTTTAAATCCAATGGGTGGATTTCAAATATACGGACGGCATGTGATGGACGTGTGTTGTGTACCTTTATGACAATGTTCTCTCAATCTGACCATCCAATTGTTCTCATATTTCACCAACACCAATATGTCACCATAATTTTCAATCCCAATGATCAAGATTCGAATATGTATTTCACAAATTCTTGTGGTCTTGAGACCATATATTAAGTTTAACCGGATTTGAACAATTTTAACTAAATTTGACCGTGCCTTTTTCTAAATCCAACCATTTGATTGTAACTATAATTTACTAGAATTAACCTTTCATTACACTTTTTGAATCCAGCGGTTAGATTTCAAATCTAAGGATGGTGCGTGATGGACGTGTGCTGTGTACTTTTACGGCAATGTTCTCTCAATCTGACCATCCAATTGTTCTCAAATTTCACCAACACCAATATGTCACCATACTTTTCAATCCCAATGATCCAAATTCAAATATGAATTCCACATAGTCTAGTGGTCTCGGGACCATCTATTAAGTTTGACCGGATTTGACCAATTTTAACTAAACTTTGACCGCGCCTTTTTGTAAATCCAACCATTTGATTGTAACCATAATTTACTAGAATTAATCTTTCATTACACTCTTTGAATCCAACGGTTAGATTTCAAATCTCGGGTTGGCGTATGATGGATGTGTGTTGTGTACCTTCATAGCAATGTTCTCTCAATCTGGCCATCTAATTGTTCTAAAATTTCACCAACACCAATATGTTACCATACTTTTCAATCCCAATGATCCAAATTCGAATATGAATTTCATAAAATCTAGTGGTCTCGGGACCATCTATTAAGTTTGACCAGGTTTGACCAACTTTAACTAAACTTTGACTGCACCTTTCTCTAAATCCAACCATTTGATTGTGACCATAATTTACTAGAATTAACCTTTCATTACCCTCTTGAAATCCAATGGTTAGATTTCAAATCCAAGTATGGTGTGAGATGGACATGTGTTGTGTATCCGTATGACTATGTTCTCTCAATCTGACCATCCAATTGGTCTCAAATTTCACAAACACCAATATGTCACATACTTTTCAATCCTAGTGATCAAGATTCGAATATGAATTTCACAAAGTCTAGTGGTCTTGGGACCATCTATTAAGTTTGACGGGTTTGACCAATTTTAACTAAACTTTAACCTCGCATTTCTCTAAATCCAACCATTTGATTGTGACCATAATTTACTAGAATTAACCTTTCTTTACACTCTTTGAATTCAACGGTTAGATTTCAAATCTAAGGATGGCATGTGATGGACGTGTGTTGTGTACCTTTATGGCAATGTTCTCTCAATTTAACCATCAATTGTTCTCAAATTTTATTAACATTTTTACAACAAATTTTAAGTGATAGGTTGTTACTAATTGTTATTGTTAGGGCAAAAAAGTAACGTTAGTGTTAGGTTCAAATTTGAACCAATAACAACAAACCACCTATGATTTGTTGAGAAAATGTTGTGAATGTAACACTTGTCATAAAAAAATGTGTGTGTGTGTGTGTGTGTGTGTGTGTTTTTTTTTTTTTAATTGTCTTTGAAAACTTGAAATACATTCTAGGTTTAGAATAAATTAATTTAGTTTCTATATGTAGCACTTCTCATAATAAAAATGTGTGTTTTTATTGTCTTTGAAAACTTGAAATACATACTAGATTTAGAATAAATTAATTATTTTCCATATATTGTTGTAGCATTTCTCGAGTTGTGATTTCTTATTCTTTATATTATTTTTCCTTTCTTTCATCCATACGTTTTTTTTTCTTGTTTTTTCTCCTCCACACATGTATACCGGTGTACCATTTTAGAATTGCCACTATTTTTAAACAAAAAAATTATATAATTATAATATTAATGAATCTAATAGTGTATATATATATATATATATATATATATATATATATATTTGAATGTTTATAAATTTAATTTTTGGTAACAATCCATGTAATATGTTATGCATCTTTATAAATGATAAAAGTAACAAGTTAGTTTATATTTTGCAACAAAAGTAACTAGTTAGTTTATATCTAACCCAACGGGCTTATAAGTTATATATATAATTAAAAAAAAAAAGTGAAAGAAAAGACCATGAGACAAGACATGACAACATTAAAAAAGAAATGGTAAATGATACATTGATGGACACGTTGGGACTAAAAAAATGATTAAAAAAATTAGAAATTTGTGGATGGAAATCCAAAACTCTTTCTCTAGTTGTTTCTCCTCCACATGTTTTGGGATTCTTCCACTTCTTCTCTCTTTATAATTTATCCATTTAGACATTTGATTTTATTTTGGAATTATGCTAAGACCACATAAATAGGCATAATTTTGTACCACAACTTACTATATAATGAATTGTGATTGACAAAAGTGTGTCTGTGGACCATGTGAGAACACACTTTTACTTATTCTTCATCGAGTTTAATTCATTATCCATGGCCATTAAGGTTTAGTCAAAGAAACAAAATATTTTGGTACTAGTCAATATCAGTGTACCATTTCAGAATTACCGCTATTTAAAAAAAATTATATATTCATAAATTTGAAAGTGTGTGTATATATATATATATATATATACACACACACACTTTCATATTTATAGATTTAATTATTTGATAGAAACCGTATATTTTATTATGGATCTTTACAAATACATGTTACAACACTTACAAGTTTATAAGTTAAAAATAAATAAATAAAAATAAATAAATAAAGTAAAGGACTTGTAACTTTTATTAAAAAGTTAAACAAAACCACAAAATATCAATTAAAATTAGTAGATGAGATAGTTAGTAGGGACGTTGGGATTTGCCTTGGTTAGCAAAATAGTATTAAATATATATATATATATATATATTTTAAAACTAATTAGTCAAAGAGGGTTTCAGCAAAAAAAAAAAAAAAAAAAAATAGTCAAAGAGGGTGATAAAACCCAAAAAATGACAACCTACTTTTACTGTTTTTTCACTTCTCCCAACCGCTTTTTAAGTTTTCCACTCAGACACGTTAATAGCTTCTCAGTTTTTAGTCGGAGTAATGTTAGGGACACAAAAAATTTCATAATTTTTGTCACAATTTATCATATGGTGAGTTATAAGTGGTGGAGGTTTGGACCCACCATTTGACCTTCACTCTTCACAACTTGCCATGTGACAAATTGTTACAATAATTATGAAATTTTTTGTGTACTTTTTTTCACGTTCTTTCTCTCCTCTCCTCATGACTCAATCTCCACAAATCGGTAAGCTCTCTCTCTCTCTCATTGTCAGTCTTTGTTTCTTCTCCATTCCCTAATTCTATTTTCTCTCTTTCTTGTGTAGTTCTATAATGAAAATTGTGATTGATTTTTTTTTTTTCCAATTCTGAATGTTCATCTATAACAAAAGCTTTTCTTTTCAGTTCTAAAAGATTAATTGGATCTATACTTTCGTTGTTCCCTCTTTGATGTTCTCTCTCAAAGGTAATTTTAGAGATTTTGATTTTGATTTTTTTTTTTAAATTTTCAATTTTCAATTATCTATACTTTCATGTTAAGAAAGCATGAACTAACCCTGTGATTAAAAGCTCTTTCTTTTCTTTATTTCAGTTTTTTTTTTTTTTTTTTTTTTTTTTGATATTGTGAGTTTTTGGGTTTGAAGCCATGGGCACAGTAAGCTATTCGTACACTCTGCTATTTGGATTTGAAAGAACATGGGCACCATAGTTTTAGTTTTTATATTGTGGGTCCTTATAATATAATATTCTTATAATATAATATTCTATATTATTATTATTATTATTATTATTATTATTATTATTATTATTATTATTATTATTACGGAACATGGTGAGGAAGATGACTTCTATTGCTTATTTTATTAGATATGAATTTAGCAAAATAATGGGAAGGGAAGTGTTGTGTTCTTACGGAATCTTCGCTTCTTTTGAAATTTTTTGCATGTCATTTAGTAGCTAGCTACAAGGCATTGCAATAGTAGGACTAATAGACTGTAAGTAACAAATCATATGAAGAATCTCCAATAATGGTAGATTTTGACTTTTAAACATTCAACTTAGGGGCAGAGAAGCTCTAATAGTGAAAATGGCTTTGTGAGTCAGCTTGTATACATAATTGATATATTGTGAATCTATTCTATTTCTCATAAGCTAATTGAAGCTATCCAAGTTGCAAAACTTCCATCACAAAAAAAGTTCAAGGTGCTTAGTCCGGATAACTATGTTTCTTGCATATGGTGGGAATATGTTTCGTCCCCATAGTCCACTTTTGTAGTAGTTAGTATAATCTTTTATGTAGTTATCTTTATCATTGTATAGACTTTGAATAAATTACTTTACCAAAATGTTACTGACCATAATATCATATTTTGCCTAATATCTTTTGATATGTTCCTTGTTATGACTGTTAATTTGGACTTATTTCTTTTGTAGAATGAGTCTTGATACATATTAAGTTTTGTTAAATACATAAAGCTTTCATATCTTTTCATCTATGATATTTTTGAAAAATATAAATGTAAAAATTTTACTTGAATGTTAAAACTATTTAGTAAGTATTTTTGTCATCTATTTTAGTTGACCCTTACATTGGTTTATGCTCATTATTTCAGGTTAAAATGTCTCGTGCCTTGGGTTACAATCTTACATATGATGTTGAGGGGAGATACATTTCATTGCAACAAATTTTAGCTTGGCAGCATATCTTCATGAGCAATATGTTATTATTTGATTAGTATTTGAGAGAATAAATTGGAACTTAAATTATGTATATGATATTGAACTTGGGTATGTTTTCCCTTATTAGTAGTTATTGATTGAGCAATTATTATGCTTATATGAGTATTTGTGATTGAAAATTTGTGATGTGTGGGATTGTGATTTATTATTTTCCATCAGGTACCCATGTAAAATTCAAAATGTAAATTTTATAGAAAAATTCAAAAAAATGTAAAATGTTATTAGTGATGACATTGTCGTCGCTAATATTTTATCATATCATCAGTGACGACAAACAATATCATCGCTAACATGCAAATTTTAGTGATGACATGTTTGTGGTTAGTAATATATTATTATCTATGACGACAACAAGCGTTGTCGCTAGTAATGACATATAAGCGACAACAAAAATGTCGTTGTTAATAATAATCTACTAGCGATGACAAAAAAATTCGTCACTACTAATGAGCTAGTAGCGACGACATTTCGTCTTGGGTTCTTGAGTTATTTATGACAACAATTGTCACTATTAGCAATGACTTTGTCATCGTTAATAGTATTGTATTTGCGACGACATTAATATCATCACTAAAAAACTTTTTTGTAACCAAATTCGTTTAACGAAAGTTAGCGACGACATTTTTCGTCGCCAATATAATTAGCGACGATATTTAAAGCATTAGTGACGACTATATGCCATCGCTAAAGACCAAATTTCTTGTAGTGTTGTTAGCTCTCTTTTTCTTAACAAAGAACTTTCTTTTATTTGAAGTTAAGGAAAATTGGTTTTAAAATCTTAAGAAGTACAAAACTCTTCTGCTTTTTTATTTCTATTTTACTTCAACTTTTATTTATTTATCTTTTTTTTTTTTATGGTTTTTTTCCTCTAATTTAATAAACCAATTAAGAGGTTTTATTCATTATTTATGTAAAATTTCTTACTAACTTCTACTTAAAGAATCAAATTCTAGATTAGATATGACAAACACTACTAGTACAAGATTACAGCATAAAGCTCAGTAATCCAATGCCATAAACTAATAAATTTTTTTGTGTGAGACATTTTAGTGACACAAATCTAGAAAAATGAGGTTTGAATATTCTTAGTGCAGTGATGAGTGGGTTAGACATACATATATAAGTACATATATATTGTGAATCAATACTACCATTTAGTCTTGGCACCCTAACAAAATTTTCTGGTTCCGCCTCTGACTGTCATGGAATAGTTATAGCAACTATGAGCAAGAAAGTTTTACAACAGCTGAGGGCATTGAAAAATTGAGGCTAAAGCTTTTGAAGAAGGCCAGATATTTGCTCGGGATGTTTGTGTCCAAGAGATTATTCTTGAAAGGTGATTCTCTAGTGGTCTCAAATGCAATGACTGGAAAGTCTCCTCCACTATCTTCAATAGCATCGGTAGTTTATGGTATTTTATTTGTTCTCTAGCCCATGTGATTCATAGTTTTAAGTTCACACATGATGAGGAATGGTAACAAACCGACTCACTTGTTAGAAAACCGTACTCAAAATATTGACCACTATATTACTTGAATTGAGGTCTTGAGGTGAATTGAGGTCTTGAGGAGAGCTCTTGTTTTTTAAAATATGCATGCCCTCTCAAATAATGTAATTTCTTTTTACTAGAATAAAAAAAAAAATGAATTATGTTGTTCTATCTTCCAACGTGAATAGGGAAGATTTGAACACGAGTAATTTGGGTACATGAAAGTTGAGATTGAATAATTTGGGTTAATTTGTTTATGATACAATTATACAAAATAACATGATAATTTCACGATAATTGTGTCAATAAAATGGCATTTTTTTAACACAATAATTGTGTAATAATAAGATAACACGATAGTTGAGTGAGTTCAAAATTAAGTGATAATATAATTGTTGAAAATTTTAGGAACACAAACTTTTATGTTATAACTTTTGCCAAAATTATGATGTGCAAGATTATGAATAAGGAGAAAAAAATATGATGTGAAATTGAGACAGATCACAACATTATGCCTCAATTGTGACAAAAGTTGTCGTCCTTCCGGTTTCCACATGCACAAAATTTATGACAGACATGCTCTTGTTGACTTTCTAGTGGCGATTACATAAATACATAGAAAAATATTATGTCTATAATATTTTCACAATAAATTTCAAGTGGTAAGTTATTACTGTCTATAATTTGTCGTGGATATACTACTTCTTTAAATATAAATTATATGTTCTATTTTATGCTCTACCAATCATATTGTAATATCCATAAGTTTGATTTATTTATTTTTTTTCATTTTAAATTTGAGAAATGTTATGTTTATAACTTATTTACAACAAATTTTAGATGATAAGTTGTTACTAGATTTAATATGAGTGTATCACTGAAATTGCTTTTTTGCCAGCCAGCTATAACATATAGTAATAACTTGTCACCAAAAATTTGTTGTGAAAACGTTGTAGATCTAACATTTCTATTTAAATTTTTGTTATTTTATAAAGAAAGTCAAATAAATAGTTAAATATGTGACAAGTTATAATTAGTAGAGTATAAAATAGAACACAAAAGTCTGAAAAAGAACTTATATTCCCCTAACCATTATGTAGGGGCTTGGGTCCCTAAATCGTGAATGGCCCACGTCACTAAAGCCCAACACAAAGAAGGAGCCCATGTGGCTAAGGCTCATTGCGGGGAGGTCGACCCATATGGCTAAAGTCGGACACAGAGGAGATGAGATTAGTTCACTAACAAAATAGTCAAGTCCTTGGTGAGGCAAAAATGGCCCATTAGCATGAATTTTCAAAATATTTTGCCCAGAAACACTGTTTCCAAACTATATAGGGATATAGCACTTTTTTAGGTACTCGAGCTTGGCAAGCTCGAGTACCATGTTTTTTTAATCCACTATCGCCCCATATTCAAGGAGCCCTATAGTGGCGTTTTTAAACCCTATAGTGACGTTTTCGGGCCAAAAACGCCACTATAGGGCCCCATGAACCTGTTATGGGACTTATAAAAAAAATTTTGCAGGAAAAGCCGCTATAGGGCTCGAAAACGTCACTATAGGGCTTCAAAACGCCACTATAGGGCCCCTTGAACCTGTTATGGGGACTTATAAAAAAAAATTTTGCAGGAAAACGCCGCTATAGGGCCTGAAAACGTCACTATAGGGCTCCTTAACCTGGTATGGGGGCTTAAAAACGCCGCTATAGGTCCCGAAAACGTCACTATAGGGCTTAAAAACGCCACTATAGGACTCCTTGAATATGGGGCGATAGTGGATTAAAAAAGCATGGTACTCGAGCTTGCCAAGCTCGAGTACCTAAAAAAGTGCTATATCCCTATATAGTTTGGAAACAGTGTTTCTGGCCAAAATATTTTGAAAATTCATGCTAATGGGCCATTTTTGCCCCTTGGTGATATAGACTTATGCTCGGGCCAAGTTGGGCCTAACACTAACAAGCCAGCCAAAGAAAATACTAAGGGAGAACAACCATCTGAGGTCAGGACCGAGCAATGTCTAGTAACTTTGGGGAGTTCGTTTGCACACACTAATTGGCGTCTAGAACAAGCTCTAAGGAAGTCCTTTGAAGTCATGAGGATTCCTAGGTGTTTAGATAGATGTGGAAAAGTGTGTCAAGTGGGGAAGCAATGATAACTCATCCACTAAGAAAAGACTATAAAAGGGGGAGAAGGTGAACATGCAAGGGGTTGGAAAAATTTAAGGGAAACACAGGGAAACCAAGGGGGAGGGTAGAACTGCATTGTGTCAAGGGCTAAGGGAAGACAAGCCAGATGAAGCTCAGGGCCTAGCTCATAGGACTGTAACACAGCCCACATATAAGTAAATTGAGACCCAAATACAAACTGATAACATAGTTTTTGGCCGCCGCACATTACATATACACCTAAATGTAACTCTCAATCTTTCTTAAAATAGTTTATTAACCATTGTTCAAGACACTTGTGAACTTAACTCTTGTACTGACACATGAATTTCATGCCCGCTTAACGGAGTAGAGGACATAGCTGAAAAGTCTCCAAGGAATCTGGTCTGACCGTCTGAGCAGCACTAATTGTATCCGGGGCAATGCGCAAGCACTGATGTCAATATCATTTATCACTTTTGTAGCTTGAAAACGAATATCACTTTCAAAAATATAATAAGAAGTGCTGCCCACTTGGAATGCACTTCTCATCATATATTTTTATTATGTTATATAAGTTTTAATAATCGGTCCATCTCTATTGTTAAAAAAGATACTAATGTTATTATCCATTATTTGGCTGTGTCTAAGTGGACTTTTTATTGTAATAACTAATAAGTTTGGCTCTTTCAAACTCTCGGAATTTACCACCGCGCACTTATTGGCGTGAGTGTTACTCCATAAGTATAAGTCCTTGTAAGGTGTGGGAGGTAAGAATCGGGATTCAAGTTTCTCGGAAGAAGTTTCACATACGTATATACTTGAATTAGGTTAGAGTTGAATTTCTATCTTATATTAAAAAAAAAAAAAAAAAAAAAAAAAACTCTTTGAACTTCTTAAGTGTGCATTTGGCTCCAAATTAAAAAGTCAATTTATTTTACTATTCAGTTTATTTTTTCTACTATTTATAAGTTTTACTGCACTTTTTGGTACTATTCATATATCTCATTGTACTATTTCAGTTAACTTTTATCTTTATCTACAATAGTTTTAGCAAAAAAAAATTTCAATTTCAGCAAAATAAACATATTTCAATCAAACCGTATTAGTGTTGTTCTAATAGTCGGTGACAAAAATACCAGGTTTTTCCACAAGCATGCGAGTCATCAAAGACAAAAGAACCATGTTGAAGGATTCTTTGATTCAGATGGGTTGTGGCAAACGGAGGAAAATAAAGTGGCGGAGATTGGCTATAATGGCAAAGTAGGCATGGCGGCTTATCCATGAAACGCACTCGCTGTTTTACCGCGTGTACAAGGCCTGCTATTTTCCCTCATGTTCCTTTATGGATGCAGAATTGGGAACAAACCCATCTATGGTATGGCGTAATCTGTTGCAAGCACGTGATGTGATACGGGAAGGATCTATATGGCAAGTGGGCAATGGAAAAACGATCGGTATCAATTCTCATAAGTGGCTGTCTCGACCACCACACTTCAAGAACGGTGCCGATAAGAGTTTGAAGGTGTCTGATCTCATTGACGCTACTACAAACCAGTGGGATCGAGCTAAGGTGTACGCCATTTTCGACCTGGATACAAGGGAGGATATTCTAAAGATCAAGCTAAGTCACATGACCTCAAGAGACAGACTGATAGGGAAAGAAAATAAGGCAAATAAGTTTTCGGTGAAAACGGCCTATCAGGTGGCTCTTCGATTCCACCACCCACAAACAGGAGAGCACTCCCTAGCCAGCATGGACCAAAAGACGTGGAAAAGGATATGTTCTATAAACGTCCCTCCCAAGGTCAGGAATTTTCTTTGGCGTGGATGTTCTAATATCCTGCCACCCAAAGCAAATCTATTCTAAAAGAAATTGCGAGTGGACCCCACTTGTACTGTTTGTGGACAACGGGACACATCCTATGGGGATGCCCTCTAGCCCGGAACGTGTGGGCGCTGGTGAGGGGTAGAATTCAGAAAACAAGCTCCTCAGAGCCAAGCTTCTTCTTTCTTACGAGACAGATGATGAAGAGACTTTCCGGAAAGGAATTTGAGCTATGGGCTACGATTGCGTGGGCGATATGGAATGCGCGAAACCGTATACACTTCCAGAACACACAGACCCATCCAAGGGAGATTCTCCGGCAAGCAACTGAGCTGATGGGGGACTACCAGAAACTTGTTCAGGATCTTGTACAAAGGCAGAACGCTTGAAGCCTATTAGTGTTTCATGTTGAGACCCTTGGCGGAACTTGCAGTGGACCCTCGTTGTGGCTTGTTTAGTTTATACTTTCTTTTTTTGTTTTTTGGATGGTTTCGTAGGAGGTGTAGGCCACGATGCATGGTTTTTGCATGGCTTTTGTATTACAGCTCCTCAGCCAAGCCTTTTTCTGTGTACTGTTTCACTTTTCTTTTTTTAATATATTTCTATCTTTGACGTCAAAAAAAATAGTGTTGTAGAGGAAGTTTGAGTAGTTTAGAGTATTTCTTTCTTTGCTTTTCTTTTTTAATAAAATTTTCACTCAGCAGAAGAAGAAAAATATTTTGCCCGCTGATTAGTGACAATAAGAGGAAAACCTATTTCTATTAGGATAATATGTACCGTGACCTTGTAATTCTTACTTTATCTTTTATATAATATCTACATGTTTCTCATGCCAAAATAATAATTAAAAAAAACATAGGTTCTATGAATTAGTTTCTTATTTTATATATATAATCTTTGTTATATTAATTATAAAAATAAAAAAGGAAAAATAAAAATTAGGCTAAAATACAAAATTTATGTCCCTCTAAGTTTTTTTTCAGATTCGTTTCAGTCTTTTAACTTTATTTTTTGTTCATTAAGTCTTCTAAATTTCGGACTTATTCAATTAAGGTCTTTCTAACAACATTTATTAAAAAAATTTGAAAAAAAAAATATGTAGGTACCAACAATTTTTGCCTTTGGCTTTGGCTTTTTTGGCTTGATTGCCTTGCCTTGCCTTGGCTTGAATTCTTAATCCCACATTGGAAATATGACTTCCCTCTTTCTACCTTATAAGGCATGAACCAATGAGAAAGAGTACCACTAGTTTGAAGAAAGAGGGAAGTTATCTTTCCAATGTGGGATTAAGAATTCAAGGCAAGACAATCAAGCCAAAAAAGTCAAAACCAAAGGCAAAAATTCTTGGTACCTACAAAATATTAAAATTATTTTTCAATTATTAATTTTTTTTAATTTAAAATTTTTGAAGAAAAATTTGGAAAATTAATCACAACATATAACAAAAGTTGATGGAAAAACCTTAATTGAATAAACTTGAAAATTAAAAAACTTAAATATGTAAACGAAAGCAAAGTTAAATAACTGAAATAAATTTTGGTGAAACATAAAGGATAAATTTTATATTTTAACCTAAAAAATTTTAACATAGTTTGTAACAAATAAAATATTCAATCATTCTCCAACGCTCGTACATTTATAAGCCCACACAATATAGATTACGCATTATGTGTAATTCTTTGTCTCGGTCAATACATGTGCGAATGTGAATAAAATAATAGATTATCATTATAATCAATAGAGGCACAATCATTATCAGAGATTCTGTTTCTCAAAAGAAAATTATCAGAGATTCTTAAGGGGTCGAGTTGTCGCAGCTTTGAGTAAGAAATTGCACCGCCCTTTGGGTGCTCTGGAATGTGAAGGTTTTATGTTTGGCTAGAGACATTGGTATCCATGACGCTGTGTTGGAAGGTTATTGCTTGACAGTTGTGAATTCACTTCTAGGAAACTTCCCCTCTCCTACCTCCATTGTCTCTGTTATTTATGGTATTTCAGCTGCCACTCATGCACTGGTGGCACAATGTGCTAACCATTCCGGTAATTATTAATATTCCTAAAATACCATAAATGCATATTCCTCTATCTCACATAATTGTGAGTCCCACTAATCTATATATACATATAAAACCGAAGCTTTTGGAGCTCCCACAAATTTTCACATCAGCATAATATTTAAAAAAAAACATAAAAAAAAAAAAACGTAATAAAAGTTTTCTAAAACCCGATGCTCTGCCTTTCCCTTGCGCGAACCCGACTTTTTTCTCTCCAACGTCTCTTATGCTCTTTCATAAATTCTTAACTCTTCGACAACTTCGTGCCGTAAATACTTCCTTAGAATTATCCCAAATCGCTAACTGATGCTTCTCTTTTTGTGTCATGGTCTCTTCTCTTCTTCTACTTTGTTTCTTGTGAGCTTTGCAATACAATTTTTTCATTGTGGTCTCTGCGTGTTCCTCTGCTCTCGGTCTTCTTCGTTTTTTCTATCGGATCTTTCTCTGTTGGTTACCGCTTCTCTCTATTGGTTTTTGAGTTTTGCTTTGGGTTATCAAGTTATGAATGAAATAGGAAGCTAATCAAAGAGCGGACAATGGAGCTGAAAGTGAAAGAGAATGAATTTGAGTCTATTGATGGTTGCATTAAAGAGAGTTCAGAAAAAATTAAGTCAAAAAAGAAGATATTAGATTTGATAGAGAAGAAATTGATAGACCAGTCTAAAGAAGTTTAGTCTAAGGAGAAGCAACTTGATTTAGTCGAAGAATTGTATAGAAAATTTTGTGAAGATTTTGAGCTAAAACAGAGGGAGTATAATGCAATCCGAAGATCTATTGAAGAACTCAACGAGGAACTTGAATTTAAAGGAAATCAACTGAATTCTAGACAGAATTTGATTAAAGAGTGTGACAAGGAGTTCAAATCAAAACAGGAAGAGCTTAGATCAACTCGTAAAGCAATTGTGGAATGCTTTAAGGAACAAAAATCAAAGGAGAAGGAACTTTATTTGGTAGAAAAGTCCGTCAAAGAGTGCACTGATTCTCTTGAATTAAAGGAGAAGCAAATCTGAAATTTGTCCAAGAAACAGTGATTGGTGGGTTTGTAAATTTTGAAATGTAAGTACATATTGGAAGAGAACATGTGGAGGAGATAATATGAAGATTAAGAAAATAAATAAAACCTAAAAGCAACAAAGAATGAGTGGAGGTGAAAAAACGTTAGTTAAAAAAAAAAAAAAAAAAAAAAAAAAGCTGTCAAATGTTAGGTGTCATGGTACTTTCATTTTTTTTATTTTTTATTTTTTATGTTGGGTACTGCAGTACTTGAGATGAGATACGTGTAACAAAAAAAATTGTCAGGGATATTACAAATTGGGTTTTACTAAAATATACTTTTAGGGTATATATATTAGTAAACTATTTTAGAAAATTTTTTTAGTGAAAAATTAAGTAGCTTAAAGAAGTTGAGAAGAGCTTAAGAAAGTGAGGAAATACATTCTTGAAAAGCATTGAATAAAGCTTGAAAATGTAAGCACAATTGTATATTTATTCTATTTACTAGGTCTTTTGTAATACTTATTAAACCAAATGTAAGAGCATATTATGATTACAACAATATATTACTTCATAATATTACATGTTTCATCTTATATTAGAGCCAATTTAGCTTTCAATAATTGAAATTTGAGAAATGATTAAACCTGAACATGTTAACGTTTGATTTAATTTAGAACAATCCCGTGCATCGCACGGGTTAGCGACTAGTTAAATTTATAGTAGAATCCACAATTCATGTGAAAGCAGAGAGTACACATTTATGATACTTTCAGAATATACAATAATTTTTCTAATAAGAAACACTACTAGGATGTTATCCAAAAAAAAAATAATATGAAAGAATGCTTGGAAACTTCCCCTCTCCTACCTCCATTAATATTGTCTCTGTTATTTATGGTATTTCAGCTGCTAGTCATGCATTGGCGGCTCTATGTGGTGGTCACTTAATTTTTTTCTTCTTTTTTTGATATGATATGTGTTGGTCACTTGATCACCTTGACATGAATTTTTTTTAAATACCTTATAAAAAAAATTGAATTTTAAATTTATATAGGTTGTGGGCCACCTTAGAAATAATCTTAACTACCCTAAAAAAAACCTTAAATACCGTAAATAAAAATTTGAACCCATTAACAATGAAATTTAGTCTTTCCAAAATTTTGATCCGTTAAAGGTTAAACCAAAAAATTACAAGAAAAAGTAAGTAGTTTACTTTAAAGTAAACTACCTACTTGGTATGAGTACGAAAATATTGTCTAAAATATTAAGTTTTGTCAACCTAGTTCCAATACTGTACTTTTCAGACTATGTATTTAATATGCTTAATTATATATTTTCATTATTATTTTCTTGAGTATTCAAATATTTTGTTATTCAATTTATTACTATAAGTTTTCTTATTTTTTTAGAATACATGTTTTTAATATTTGGGATAAGAAAGAGTTCAAAGTTACATGAGATGCTAATTGGAAAAAAAAAAAAGTTTTAAATTGATTTTAACGATAGTTCCCTAAAATGATTCTTTTTTGGTTTTTTTTTTTTTTTTTGACAGAATTCTTTATTGGTATATTACTTTGTTATTTGTGGGTCAAATAATTGTTATTTATGCTAAGCATCTAGTGTATTCTGAAATTTTTGTTAGTATTGTGAGTGGTAAAAGGAATTATTTTTTCAAAATTTCAAATGTCTAAAAGTTTCACTAAAGCAAAAATTATCTCATCACACATGAATAAAGTCAAAAATATATTTCAAGTATAACATAAGTGATAAGTGTAAATTGAGTTTTTATATAAAACTTAAAAATCTTTCAACTGCTTAATTAACGTATAACTTCTCCAATTTTATGTGAAATAAATTAGTATACAAAGAAATTTATGATGTTAAAAAATCTAAAAAATTAAATTGAATTACAAATATTTCTACAATTTTAGTTTAGTTATCTCTCACAAAATATAAAAAAAATTGTTCACATTTTCAAGCAAAAAAAAAAAAAAAAAAAAACATACATAACTACGTACTAACTTGTTTGTCTATTCATTTTGTGATATGGATTTATACAATATCATCTTGGTCAAAGAGTCAACCCCTCCAAGAGAATATTTCTAACTCCGTCCCTAGTTGGGGTATACACTAATATCGTTTTCAACTAACAATGTGTCATGCACATCCTTCTTCATTTGATATGTGTGAATATATTTCACACTCTTCACTTATAGAACTCTGGTTAATTTCACCTATCAAGATAATTTGAGAAAGGCTCAAAGTAAGAGACACATAAATCATTAATGTTACCATGTTACTTAAATTTGTGTGTGTAGGAAGACATACTATTAATTCATAGGATATTGCTATGTATACTAGCAATTTATTCAGTACAAAAATTTTAGGTTTAAAAAAATTTGACAGTACGTCTAAAGTCACAATAAATTTTACAATTCTTGAGATGGTATATTATGTATAATAAAAAAGATGTCAACAATATGCCCGTGTGAAAGTGATGTTGTACTAATCAACTATTCAAAATATGCGAGATGATACCCCCAATTAAATTAATGGAGCCACTTGGCTTGATCTCCCAATCGATATATGTAATATAGTTGCCAATAGAATATGCAGAATATATTTTATTTTTTCATTGGTATACCCTTGTTCATATATAGCATAGTATGCGTCTAAAAATACTGCATTGGCAAGGCAATCACCAAAGGCTTAAGTGACATGGCAGATTGACCAAATCCAAATTTGCCACCATCAAAAAAAAGTTTTTGTGGTACCATTTCTCTATTTTTTTTTTTTTTTTTCTTTTTTTGAAAACGGACTGAAATATCATTTAAGAAGCAGTAGGAGCTAAATCAAAATATAAAGATTCCATAATCGGAGGAGGAGAGTTCTCAATCCAAACTACTTCATGAGAAACTTGCTGTTGGTGCAAACACAATAATAATGGAAATAACACACAAAGAGAAACTGAATAATACTTTTGAATATTATTGATGTAAAGAAAGGAAATACACAACACTATTTGGACTGAGACGCGGCACTCGCTCTCTTTAAGGAGATTCAAGCCCTTGGTTGGCTAATTCTTGTAACCGGTGCAGACCTTCTCTGACTTGTTTCCCCCAGGATACAACAGCCCAACAAGTGTCGTATGGCTAGAACAACCTCTGTACAAAGTGTTCAAGCCCAAAGCTCCACCAGAAAGAACACCCTTCCTTGCCAATAATCTCTCTATTTTTTTTTTTTTTTTTTTTTGTGTATTGTAAATTGCAGTAACATGGATTAGGTCTGAATGAGTCTATTTATAGGCTCAACGGGCCTTACGAAATTACTACCCAATTTATTCTGATTAATTAGGTCCAATTATTTTGATGTAGTGGGTGTTACAAGATTAATTGTTGGATATTAATCTGATGGGCTGGAGTTACACAATTAATAGTGAGATAAGGAGTTTCAAAGAATGAATAGGCCCAAACGGATAGTCCATTAAGTGGGTTAATGGCTCTTCATTGTCCATAATAAAAATGGAGTATTAATTCGGGCCATTTACTCACCAACGGATATGGTAATTACTCTGAATGGGCTGTCAAGTAAGAGGATCCAAGGAGCTGATTCATTTCCATTTTTGATACCTCCACTCTTCACCTCCCCCTTGCGCACGTATTTAGCCTAATATCCGAGACAATTCATGTTAGCCTATTAATCACCACAATTAAAAAGAATAAAATAGTCTCTCTCATTTTCAATGTGGGATTAAACATTTTCACAACTCTTCATCTTCCATATTCACTCTCACATCTTTACATTTATGTTATAACATTTACTCATTTTAATTATTTAATATTAAAATGTTCCAACAATCCCCCACTCATTTTAATATTAAATTTTAGTTAAAGAGAGATTACCAAGCAAAGATGGGTCACTATGCATCATGAAGGTGTGCTCTGCATTGAACCTTCACTTAGTAAAACAACGATCTCAACTCCAGAGTCGTAGTGGTCTCCGACTTGAACTATGACTGTTTTAGGGAAATTAAGCATCACTCACACACATAACAACCCAGGTGTTGACATGAGCTTTTATAGCTAGCACTTTATGGTCATGTGTTGATCCCGGTTTCATGAGTGTATTTGAGATTTAGTCCAAATCTCATAGGAAGCGGCCCCACCCTCACACTAACATAGGTGAAATTTGTCAAGGGTGCTCCTGTAATTTTGACACCCCACTCATACGAGCTACAAACTTCATTAAGAGTTTTTTACTCAACCTTTCCACATTACAGGATAAATGCACTTACATCATAGGGATGAACAATTAAAAAATTATTTACAGAATAAATAATTTTAAAAAATAGATAGTGCATTTCTTACGACCATCATATGATTCGTTTTTCCCATTGAACCCAATTCTCGGGATCTCTGGTCCTTGGGTTGGGTATCCTCATACATGGCTTATGATTCTATGGACTTTAGTCCCATCCCCCTCGATGTATTCCAGACTCTATCTTTTGCCAAGGCCTTGGTAAATGGATTTGCAAGATTATCATTAGATTTAATATAATCCACAGTTATGATGCCACTACTTAAATAAGATTGCATGGTACTGTGCTTTCTTCTTATAGGTCTGGATTTACCGTTGTAGTAACGGTTTTTAACTCTACCAATTGCGGCAATGCTATCACAATGAATTAATATAGGTGGAATTGGCTTTTCCCAAAGTGGAATTTCATATAACAAATCTCTAAGCCAATTTGCCTCTTCACTAGTCAAGCTAATGCTATTAATTCAGCTTCCATTATTGAATTAGCAATTATCGTTTGCTTTTTAGATTTCAACAAATAGCACCACTACCTAAAGTAAAAATATAACCAGTGGTAGAGAGAGAATCACCTAACAAAGTATTCCAATCGGCATCACTAAAAGCTTCAATCACAAAGCAGGTACTTTTTATAAAATAAGCCATAGTTTTTGGTACCAATTAAATATTTCATAACTTGCTCAATAGCTAGCCAATGATCTTTACTAGGCTTGCTAGTAAATCTGCTAAGCACTCCTACTGCATATGCAATGTCGGGTCTAGTACAATCAGTAGCATAACGCAAACTACCAATGATACTAGCATAATCCTTTTAATTAAAAATCTCATCATCATTATTCACAGAAATAAATGAACACTAGAATCAAAAGGAGTAGCTACACTTTTGTGATCATGAAAATTATATTTTCTCAATATTTTCTCAACGTAATGTGATTGATCAAGATATATTCCATCACATGTTTTTGTAATTTTCATGCCCAAAATAAAATTAGCCTCACCAAGATCTTTCATATCAAAATGGCTTTTAAGCATATTTTTTGTTTCATTTATAACATGCATATTTGAGCAAAAAATTAACATATCATCCACATAGAGGCTAATAATAACATGTAAATTATTCCATGATTTAGAATAAATACATTTATCACATTCATTTGATTTATAACCATTCTCAATCATGCAAGAATCAAACTTTTCATGCCACTGCTTAGGTGCTTGTTTTAAGCCATATAGGGATTTAATTAACTTACATACCTTGCTATCTTGTCCAGGCTCTACAAAGCCTTCGGGTTGGTCCATATAAATCTCTTCCTCTAGGTCCCCATTTAGAAAAGCAGTTTTTACATCCATTTGATGAATTTTCAAATAAAAATTGCAGCAATGGCAATTAACAATCTAATAGATGTAATTCTTGTTACCAGAGAAAATGTATCAAAGAAATCAATATTAGCTTTTTATTTAAAGCCTTTTGCAACAAGTCTAGCTTTAAACTTATCTATTGACCCATCCGGTTTCAACTTTTTTCTAAGGATCCATTTACAACCTATAGTCTTACAACCCGGTGGAAGATCTACTAATTTCCAAGTTCTATTAGAAATTAGAGATTCCATCTCATCATTTACAGCCTCTTTCCAAAATATAGCATCGGGTGATGTTAAAGCCTCTTTTAAATTTTGGGGATTTTCCTCAATGTTAAAAACATAATAATCAGGACCAAAATCCTTTTCAACTCTAGCTCTTTTACTCCTAGGTTCCATTTCAAAATTTTCTTGATTTTGTAAATGTGAAGTAGAAGAACTAGGTTGTGTTAAAATATTTTCTTCACCCCCACTATTTTTCAATTTAAAAGGAAATTTTTCTTCATGAAAAATTGCATCACTAGATTCAAAAATTCTTTTGTTTTCAAGATCAAAAAATCTATAGGCTGCACTATTAATCGTATAACCAAGAAAAGCACAGATAGTAGCTCTTATACCTAATTTAGGCATTTTAGGGTCAGTAAGCCTTACATAAGCAAGACAACCCCATACTCTCAAATATCCCAAATTTGGCTTATGTCCTTTCCATATCTCAAAAGGTGTGGTGTGTGACTTTTTATGTGGCACCCTATTCAAAACATGACATGCAGTTAAAATAGCTTCACCCCAAAAATGTAAAGGTGCACCGATTCAATTAACATGGCATTTGTTAACTCAATTAAAGTTCTATTTTTCTTTCAGCCACACCATTAGAAGCGGGTGAATATGGTGCGTAGTTTCATGGATAATTCCCAAAGATCGAGCAAATGAGTTGAATGCACTTGATTCATACTCACGGCCTCTATCACTTCTTATTCTTTTTATTTTTCTACCGAATTGATTTTCAACTTCTTTTAAAAAATCTTGAAATTTTTCAAAAGCATCACTTTTATTTTTCAACAAATAAATAGTTGTATATTTTGAGAAATCAT
The DNA here is from genome assembly GCA_028216015.1 of Quercus dentata. Lineage (NCBI taxonomy): Eukaryota > Viridiplantae > Streptophyta > Magnoliopsida > Fagales > Fagaceae > Quercus > Quercus dentata. The sequence goes on from CP116449.1 coordinate 5,337,994, forward strand.
CAATAAAAGTGATAATATATCTATTTCCTCCACGAGTTAAAATTCCCTCAAATTCACATAAATCGGAATGAATTAACTCAAGCAATTCGGTATTTCTTACAACATTTTTATGAGGCCTTTTTGTAATCTTAGCTTGACTACAAGTTTCACATTTTTCAAAATATTTTGACAGTCTTGGAATTAATCCTAAACTACTCATGATTCCCACATATCTACTATTTATATAACACAAACGAGCATGCCAAAAATTAATAGAAGAAAGCATATAAAACTGAATCGGTAGATGCTTTATTATTCTCAACATTCAATTTAAACATTCCATCACAAGCATAACCCTTGCCCACAAATAATTCCTTTTTGTGATTAAATAATTATCGATTCCATAGTTTGCTTGAAGCCACCTTGTTAAACAAAAAAACTTGACATCAAATTCTTCCTCATGGATGGAGTGTAAAGTACATCTTTCAATGTTAGCACACGTCCAGTGAATTTCAATTCAATCTCACCACTCCCAAGAACCTTGGTTTTACTAGAGTCACCAAGCATAACAGTTTTTCTTCTTCAAAAGGAGTGTACAATTTGAACCAATTCTTGTCATAGCAGATGTGCCTATTAGCACCGGAATCGCCCACCACCCTTCAACATATTGCATCATATTGATGTCTGTAATCATAGCCACTAAAGGCTCTTGATTCACGTTAGCTGCGGGACAGATTCACGTTTCCGAAATTTGCAAAATCGAGCAATATGCCCACTCTTGCCACAGACAAAACAGGATCTATTAAATTGATCTTGTGAAGGGGGTCCTTGGTTCTTATTGTAATTTTTATTTGGGTTTCCCCTTCCTTGAGATCTATTATTATTTTTAAAGGCTCTTTTTTTAGGTTTCAATTGAACATTTCTAGGAAAATGATTTTTGGGCATATTATTATTGGATGAAATAAGGTTTACCTTTGTGGTGGAATTACCATTGCTCTCTTGTGTCATGAGTGCATCTTGTCCTCTAGCCTCCTCCTTCACACGGATGCGTGTGATCAAAGTCTCTCAGGATGTCTCCTTTTGTTTGTGCCGCAAAGTCTTTTGGAACTCCCTCCAAGATTGTGGTAGTTTATCAATTATGCCAGCTACCACCAAATTGTCTCCAATCTTTATGCCTTCGGATCTCAATTCTGCCACAATCATTTGGAAGTCTTGTGCTTGATCCACCACCGATTTTTCATCCACCATTTGGTAACGGAAAAATCTACTAGCAAAGATACTTCTTTGCACTTGCCTCCTCGATTATCATACTTGCTTTGTAAAGCTTTCCAAATTTTCTTAGCGGAATTGTAAGTTGTATCATAATAATCATAGAAATGATCGGCAAGACAATTCAATAGATAAGAGCGACAATTATATTCATCTTTTATATACTTATCTATTTTTTCTTGATGGAGAATATATTCTTCCTCACTCATCTCATCGGTAGGAACTTTTGACAGATTCTTGTCGGTGAGGATGTAGGAGACTTTGAGAAGACTCAAGTAGAAAAGGACCTTTCCTTTCCGCCTCTTGAAATGGGCTCCCTTAAAGCGAAAGGGCTTGTTGAGATCTCCAACAGGCTCATTTGGTTTCTCTTCTCGAGGCTCCATGTGTATGAATCTCCTTAAAATTATGGGTGCAAACACAATAATAATGGAAATAACACATAAAGAGAAGCTGAATAATACTTTTGAATATTATTGATGTAAAGAAAGGAAATACACAACACTATTTGGTAGGGGTGTGCATGGGTCGGGTTGGGTCGAGTTGAGGGGATTTTTTGACCCAACCCACCATGGTGGGTCAAAAAAATTCCAACCCAACCCAACCCACATGGGTCGAGTTGGGTCGGGTTGAACCCATGGGTTTGAAATTTTTTATTATTATTATTAAATTGAGTAAAAAAAAATTAAAATATTAAGAAAACCTAAAAATTAGTATTAATGTAACTCTTTAAAGGCAAACAACACTAATGACTAAACAACAATAGTAATTTATTAGGATTTGTGTGAACTAATTGGCTTTTATATAGGATAGGAAGAACTGACTATTTTAAAAAATTTATTAATTATATAATATATTATATATATATATATATATATATATATATATATATAAAATTAGTATTAGTAGGAGGAACTGAGTAAATACTGCTCTACAACTGTTTTTTTTTTAAATTATTAAATATATAATATATATATATATATATATATATATAAAAGTTCCCTACAATTGATTTTAAAAAAAATTATTAAATATAAAAATATATTTTAAATATATATTAAATATGGGTGGGTCGGGTTGGGTTTGGCGGGTTTGTAATTTTATGACCTGCACCCAACCCAACCTACCATAAAATTTTTTTTTGTATCCCAACCCAATCCACCAAGCCTTAAAAACCGACCCAACCCGGTGGGTCGGGTTGGGTTGGGTCGGGTTTGGCGGGTCGGTGGATTTTCTGCACACTCCTACTATTTGGACCGAGGCGCGGCACTCGCTCTCTTTAAGGAGATTCAAGCCCTTGGTTGGCTAATTCTTGTAACCGGTGCAGACCTTCTCCGACTTGTCTCCCCTAGGATACAATGACCCAAAACTCCACCAGAAAGAACACCCTTCCTTGCCAATAATCTCTCTATTTTTTTTTTTTTTTGATGTATTGTAAATTGCAAGAACATGGATTAGGCCTGAATGAGTCTATTTATAGGCTCAACGGGCCTTACGAAATTACTACCCAATTTATTCTGATTCATTTCCATTTTCGATACCTCCACTCTTCACCTCCCCCTTGCGCAGGTATCTAGCCCAATATCCGAGACAATTCATGTTAGCTCATTAATCACCACAATTAAAAAGAATAAAATAGTCTCTCTCCTTTTCAATGTGGGATTAAACATTTTCACAACTCTTCATCTTCCATATTCACTCCCACATCTTTACATTTATATTATAACATTTACTCATTTTAATTATTTAATATTAAAATGTTCCAACACTTGCCTAACATATCTAGCTAAAAAATGTGCTACAAAATACCCTCTCTATGAATGTGCGACTCCGAAAACCAATACAACCGTGACAAAGAGGATTGAATGTCCAGCAAGACGTGGCCCAGACGAGAAGAAGAGGTCCCAAAAGTCATGATATTGCCATGTCTAATAACAGAGACATTATCACCTTTAATGATTAGATCTTGAAAACCCAAATCTACAGCAAACTCAATCGCACAGCAACAAGCCAAGACCTCTGCCTCCTCGCTGTCAGTTTTTGTAGTACCATTCCTTTGTTTTAGAACTTAGTGATATTGCAAGAAATAGAATTTTAAGTCCTTGTTTCCTATCATTGTAACTATCAAATTATTTATTAAAATAAAATAGAAAACACTTCTATACACAATTTAGCCATCATGGATTCATGGCCTGCAATTCCGAACCATTTGCAAGTCCTAGCATGAGCCCAAAAATTGATGAAAAAAAAAAATTTATTGTCTCCAAGACAACTCTCTCACTTTTTCTCTTTGGGTTTTCATGTAGGATTGGATCTCTCACTTTTTCTCTTTGGGTTTTCATGCAGGATTGGATCGCATGATGAAACTAATCTTAATTCTTAGGCACAAGCCCAAATAATCGCTTTGTGAAATACAGGTTTGGGTTTCAGGATTTTGTATCTATCTTGTCTCATTCTTTGTCCGGCGAGTGGTCCATGATTTGGCCATCTATTCATGTATCCTTATTAGTTTCATATTTTAGATCAATCAAGTACCTGACATTTAATCCTTTTGTTGTAGGCAGCAGGAGGTAAAACAATATTGTCTAGCCTTGGCCCTTGAGTAATTGGGCCTTTAACAACTTTATGAGTCAGAATACGAAAATTTAATTTTGCTGGCCTATTGTGTTGGTCTATAAAGATTTAGCCTCGAACACTATCGAGATCTTTTCATCCTGTGTTTTGTATGAACCAAGACAACGGCATAACATGCTAAACATCGGTTGTGGGAAAATTCATAAACATCATTAATTAAACAAAATAACAAAGACATAAATTCACTTTCCTGGCCTCTTGGGGTTCTTAATCAATAAAGTAACACTTATGTGACTACTATCAAAAAATCTATACTTGTTCTTAAGCAGCTTTTAGTGCAAGTGTTGACTTTCGAGAAGTCTTCAGGAACTTGGATCCTCTTAAACTACATGAACCATACCTACAGGTAAGCCCATATAAAAGAGAGCATCTAAGACACTGGAAGGGTACCTCTAAGATTTTGATATTGATTTGGATGTTTCAAGGGTTCATTTGAAGCCTTCGAACAAGGATAATTGATCCGAGTAAACCATTGAAACATTCTAAACAGCACCTAAGGATTCACCAGGCCTTAGAGTAAGCTAGCCACACAGTGACAACCCTTTGAGATGTTTTCCACTAAACTGAACTTGATTTATCCAATAAAAACTACTAGCTTGGAATCAAGTATCAGTATCCAAATTCGTCAAATTAAAAAAAAAAGAAAAATTTAAAAAAAAAAAAACCCTAACAAAATGAAATTATTTGATTTCATTTGCAATGCAAGTTTGTATGAGGATTCAATTGTTTCATTCTCAACAAAAGGTTAAGAATAGGTCTCTGAATACACGACTAAAAACATTTCTTTGTGAATACTCACTCAAGAAAGTCACAAATGCGAAAACGTAATATGTATTCATGCTATGCTTGCTTACGAGAAGAAGCATAACAAAATAGAAAACCTTTATCAAGCCGCGAGTCACATCCTTCATTGTACATATATACTTGTAAGGGGTTGAATTTATTCAATCATGTGTCGGTTTTATTCCGTACCAAATTTACTTGTAATTTCAGCAATTAGACCTCCTGTATTTATGTGGGAATTATGTAAGGGTTGTGTGTGAGTGAGTATAAAGAAAATTCAAGTTGTGTGCATTCAAAGGAGTCTCGCGACTGGATCTCACGACTAACTCTTGATTGGCAAGTCGCCAAAGTGCCACATGTGTGAAGCATGCGGGAAGCAAAATGGTCATAACAAATAGAGCACTACAGGACAAAAAGTATAGTCTGGCTAGACAGTTAGCTCGCGACTCATTCCACTCGCGAGACCGAGTCGCTGAGAATGCCCTATTATGCAGAAAAATGTCTTTCCACATTCCTCACATACTCTACTATAAATACCCTTATACCCATGAAATGTAAAGAGTTTCTAGAGAGAATTTTGAGAGAGAAACTCTAGAGAAAACCAAAATTGACTCTTCCATAATCTTAGACACTTGATTCTCCAAATTCCTTTACTCTCACTCTCTCCATTGACATATCCTTGATAGGTACATTTGCCAAATCATTATCTCACCATACTCATATCGGTGAGGAGGTGTTTTGGTACTTGAGAAGCAGTTTGGAGAAGACCAATTCATTTGGTTGATGCAATGGGCTTATTGTGGGATCCGGGAAGCTAAAGAAGACAAGTTTAGGCGTAACCCTGTTGGAGCAAGAAGCTTGGAGGGCTTAGGTGCATTGGGTAGATTACGCTTGGAGGGTCTTCTGCTATTCGTGTATCCCAACTTTATTCTTTAATGGATCATTTGACCGCTTGAAGGGCAGCAGAGAGGTTTTTTGCCGAGTTCTTCGGTTTCCTCTTCGATAACACGTGCAAAGATTATTTTTGTGTTTGCATCTCTCTAACCCTTATCCTTGCGTTTTAATTACTGCTATGTTGTGATTAATTATGGTCTAGAGTAGTTTGTTTATTTGGGTATTGCTTGTACTCATCATTTCGCACATATTTTGTTTGAATATAAGATTGTGTTGGTTATTTTGAAATTAGGGGTCTAAACATTCATTAGTGTTTTTCACACTAATTAAACATTCAATTGGTATCAGAACGGGTGCACTTGCTGTGATTTCATTACCTAAGTGTAGTGTTTGAGATGTTGTCAAGATAGGATGGACTAGGTTGGAGGCCGCAAAATCCACATGAGATAAGGCAACCTTTGCAGTAGCTAACGCTAATAGCAAGGCTTTGAATGCTATTTTCTGTGGTGTTTCTCCTAATGAATTTCATAGGATCTCTCATGTTACAATTGCCAAGGAGGCATGGCAAATCTTGGAGACAACCTATGAAGGTACCAAAAAGGTGAAGGACATCAAGTTGCAAATGCTTACCACACGCTTCGATGAGTTGAAAATGAGTGAAGACGAGTCATTCAATTCATTTTATGGGAAGCTAAATGAAGTGGTGATTGGGAAATTCAACTTGGGAGAAAAGACGGAGGTCTCCAAGATTGTGAGGAAGATTCTACGATCATTGCTGGAGAGCTTTCGTGCAAAGGTCACCGCCATCGAAAAGAGCAAAGACCTTGATGAGATTAAAATTCAAGAACTCGTTTCTCTTCAAACCTATGAGCTATCTCCACCATCACAAAGGAAGAGCAAATCTCTTGCTCTAAAGACAATCAATGAGAGAGTGGAAGCTCAAGACTCCTTGGATGAGGATAAGGTTGAAAAGGAAGTGGCGTACGTTACTAAGAGCTTCCGCAAGTTCTTAAAGTTCAAGAGAGATGGGAAGTCTTTTGTGTGCAAAGACTCCTCTCCATCTCAAATGGTCACATGCTTTGAGTGCAAAGGGCATGAGTATGTGAAGAGAGAATGCCCCACTTATTTAAAGGCAAAGGGCAAAGTATTTGCCACTACCCTTAGTGACTCGGATATTTCAAATTCATATTCGGAAGAAAGTTGTGACGAAGAAGAAAATTACTCTGCATTTATGAACATTGCACCCGTGGAATCTTTAGAAGATTTGAATGCTCTAGTGGAAGAGCTCGGTGAGCACACCGAAGTGGAGTCAATGAGAGTTAGGGAGGAATTTGAAGATGAAGATGAAGAAAGTTTCTATGAAGGAACAAGGGATTGCAAGAAACTTATAATTCTCTCCTTGAAAAGACCGGAGAGTATGCAAGAATGGCCAAAACAGCCATTAAGAAAATGAAGCGAGCCGAGCAAGATTACAAAAGTCTTCTAGTGCGATACAAGGAGACTAAATGCGAAGTTGAGATGCTAAACAAAGAACTAACCAAATCCTATTCCAAGATCAAGTTTCTTGAACTTAAAGTGATTCAAACTAATGCTAAAATGGAGCGGGTTGCCTCCAAAAAGCTTAACGAAGTGCTTTCCCATCAAAAGCCCTTTTTCTAACAAAAGTAGCTTAGGATACACCGGAAAGAGCAGTTCAAGCGCCAATGTGTCCAAGGAGATGAAGTTTGTTAAAGTAAAAGAACTAATGGTACCAACTCCAACTGTTGAGAAAGTGAAGTTTGAGAAGAAGCCAAAGGTGATTGCTCAAAGGGTTTTGACAAAGTCTCCAAACCCAGTAGTGGCTAAATCCAAGATAAAGAAAAATCTCTTCCAAAGTCACAAAGAGGACCACACACTCAACGCTTTTGCCACCATTGTGGAATCCGATGACACACTAGACCTAATTACCATAAGCTTCAGGATTAGAGAATGCTAGCTCTAAAAGGCCAAGAGGACAAAGAAATGACAAGGGGAACCTCAAGCAATCAAAAGGGAGAGAAGTTGATTATGATATTGGTGATGTGATGAAGATTATAGACACCATCATGTCTTGTTTGGCAAACTTCACCCTAAGGTTTGAGAATCATAACTCAAGTACCCAATCCTCTAAGGATATCACCCTAAATGCACATGCCATGTGGATAAAGAAGGGTACACATGCATACGCATTAGAACATGTCCATGCATCAATTCTTTCTATATGTTGTGACTTTGTTTGGTTATTTGTTTAATTATCATTCTAGCATGTTTTGACAACTTTTTTTTTTTTTTGTTTTTACAACTTTTGTTTGTTTTTAATAGCTTTGAATGTTTTCTTTTTGATCAATCTTTACTTGTTTTTGTGTCAAAAATCCAAAAACACATAAAAAATAGAAAATCCAAAAAGTTTGATCGGCATTATTGTGTTTTGTCACACGCATGTTTTGCCTTGTACCTTCGTACAAATGGCTTTGTGCATTTATAAGCGTATCTTGTTTTGTATGCACTCATACCATTATGGGAAAAATCTTGACATCTATGTGATTGTTGTAAATAGATTTTCAAACTTGTCATGAATGATTAGTCAATGGTTTTGTTGATCTTGAGAGCTGCATCTTGTGTCTATATATCTTCCCACTCTTTTATTTTTTTGCTTAAAGAGCTCAATCAATGTTAAATCTCGAAAAGAGATAATGAGCTACAAAAGTCGTCGCACATACTAGTATTCGATTAGGAAAAAGGGAAAGCGACTTATAATGAAAATGTATGGTGCCCAAAAGCCAAAGGCTTGCTCATCAAATTAAAATATCAAAAATTTCAGGCATCGATCTCAAAATGAGATGTATTTTTCAAGAATGATTATATGTTATGAAATGTAAGAAGCCAAATGAAAAGTTTCAAAATTATGTAATCAAGTTTTGTGAGAGGTCATATATGCATACTTCTATAATTGAGATTGATCATTCTTCTTAATGCTAATTGTGTATGTCTTGGTTGAATTGATCATTGAAACTTCACATTAGACTAAGAACTATCTCATTTTTGGTACCCACACACATCACACATGCCTATGTTCAATGAATGTCTTATTCATTTATGTGATTATACTTGATTATGTGTTGCACATACTCAATTATATGTTGATCAAACATAAAAATATTTTTGAGTATTTTTAATTGTTTTTGGAAAGTTTTTTCCAAAATATATATATATATATATATATATATCAAAAATCCAAAAAGCGTGCAACTTTGTTTTAGTGACTCATTCTCACGGGTCACTCCAGTCGCGAGACCCCAATCACGAGCTTACTCAGAAGCTCTCGTGACTCTCTGACAAGTCAATCCTCTAGTCGCCAAAAAGACTTAGAAAAATTTCAAAATTTCTAGGTTTTTAGCATTTTCGCAACTCGCCTTGGTGACTAGTGGAAGCTCTAATCACGAGTTTACTCAGAATGATTCGCGACTCTCTTCGTGAGTGGACTTCCCAGTTGCAAAAAACACTTAGACAAGTTTTTCAAAATTTGTGTCAAGGGATTTTGGCAACTTGTTCGCGACTCATTCTAGTTGCGAAAAATAAGTGTTTTGCACAAATAGGGTTAAATCCAAAACAGTTTTCAAAAACTTTTCAATTTTCCCTCACATCACATGCATTTTCATTGTCTTGTCTGTCTATCCCTCTTCCAAAACCTCCATTCTCACTCACAAAATCTCCATTTTTCTTCATCAATCCTTCATCAATCTTCAAGAAAAGGTATGGGTTTTCTTTTATTCTCGAAGTATTTCATGTTTCTAACCCTAGATTTCTTGGATTTCATGTTTATGTTGAGATTTGAAAATATGATGTTTGAATATTTTTTTGTTGACGTTTTGTTGAGTTTGATGTATGGGTTTTGTTGGTTTTGTTAGTATAATGCCTATTCTACATGTTTTACATGTTTGTGCTTCATTTTCATGCATTGCACCAAGTTTGTGTTGTGTTGTGCATATCATGTTCATGATAAAACATCTCTTTAGATGTTTTTGTGTGTTTCTTTGGATTCCATGGAATACAAAGGTTGTAGGGATAATCATGTTTCTTTGATTTTGAAACATCATATGATTATGTGTTTTTACACTTTGCCGTAATTTGCACACTTTTTGGATTTGATGCACACACTCTTTGACATGATTGAGTGTTTAATGTCATGGCTTTATCATGCTTTGATGATTTATGTCTTCACATGTCAATTTGTTTTTGAATTACTCTTTAAATTTCTATTTTTAGGGTTTTAATTCAAAATTCTGATTTAAGACTAACTTGGTGCTAATCAAGTTTGTTGCCATTTGTGTCCCCTCTTGCTCTTTGATATTACATGATACAGCCTAACAATGTCTCTATTCAAGAAATCAGCTATGAAAGGAAGTAGTAGCAAGGGAAAAGAATCGGTGATTGATCTTGATAGTTTCACTCCTAAGTCAACGAAGACTCGATCATCGATAGGATTTTATGATGCCAACAAGTTTAGATCATATGCCAGATCTCAAGCTTATGAGAACTACTTCCGGGATGCTCCCATGTTGGTTGAAAGGGTAGTTGAGCAGGCTTCTCTTCTTGATACGAAAATTCCAAAATGGTTCACTACCAAGGATTGGAACTTTCTTCTATCTAACTTTGACGAAACTTACGAAGAAATGGTGAAGGAATTTTATGCTAATGCCATTTATGAAAGGGATGAGTTGAAGTATTGGGTTAGAGGTAAGGACTTCACGGTCACACCCTCTTATCTTGGCATCATCTTAAATATCAACCGGCCAGTGTTTCGAAAACCATCGGTGTATGATGACTTGGATCCGGAGGTGGACTTGCTTGAAAAAACCTTCGGAGAAAACTTGGAGTTCTCTCCCAAAGGGAAATCAATTAGTGTTTCATCATTGTCTCCGTAATTGAGACTACTCACAACAATCATGTTCCACAACCTTTATCCTCTCTCAAGCACCGAATACATGAATCTTGGTTAGGCTCTATTCCTTCATGACCTGATCACCGATGAAGAAATCAATATTTGCTCTCATATCTTTCACATTTTGAGCAAGACTGCCGAGAGAACTACCTCAAGGAACTGCCTCCCTTTTTGTTGCCTTATTTCAAAAATTTTGAAGCTCAAGGGCATTCATACATTGGCAATTGAGTACCGTTACCCTAAGCAAAGTCCAATCAACATTCGCACTCTCAATGCTAGCATTGGTCATAGACGAAGAGGAGTCAAGCAAGAGAGTCCTACTCCACATAGTGGTTAACGCTCTACCTCACATTCATATGATGAGAAGCTAGATGTCATTATGGCTTCCGTACAAGACATCAAAGCACTAAGTCAGTCTAGACTTGCATCTATCATGCACTCCCAACACACCCGTTTTGACATAAAGTTCACGTCTCTCCAAACTCAATTGGATCAAATCCAAAGAAAACTAGAGGAGGATGAGGACTAGCTATTCCATGACAAAAAGGGGGAGATGGTTCATGATAGGAGGAGTGTGATGATAGGGGGAGAATGAGCTTGATGCTTGATTGAAGGGGGAGCATTGGAGATGAAGAGCAAGAACGAGAAAAAAAGCCTATGTTTAATATTTTGCTTTATGTTATTTTCAGTCTATGTTCACATCTCATGGTTTATGTTTTAGCCATTTAAAATATGCTTAAATATGTACCTTTTCTTTGTAGCTTCTAGTACTTTTAAATTATGTATGCATTATCTTTAGTACCCTTCTCTTGTGCTTTTGTTGGATCTTGTATCCTTATGCATCTACCTTTGTGTTTTTGTATCGGTTGAGTATTGGACATGCAAATAATACTTTGCATTGAACTTATTAGCTTGCATGTTCAGATGTTCATTCCGTGTGTGAATGATCATTGTAATCACTATTTATAGTGATTGTTCATATTTGGTCAAACCATGCTCTTTTGTTATATTTCTTAATTCTTGATCGCAATGTGCTTGCTTCATATGCATTTCAAGATTTCTACTTACAATGATCTTCTTGTTTTTAGGTAACTTGTTTGTATGGTTCAAAAACTTCACAATATCTAGAGTTAGGTGTGAGTGAGTTTTGGCAACTGTTCCCAACTCACATTTTAAGTCTAGAGCTTATTTTAGGGTTTTGTCACGAAATAGCCAAAGAAGGAGATTGTAAGATTGAATTTATTCAATCATGTGTTGGCTTTATTCCGTGCCAAATTTGCTTGTGATTTCAACAATTAGACACCCTGTATTTAGGTGGGAATTATGTAAGGGTTGTGTGTAAGAGAGTGTGAAGAAAACTCAAGTTATGTGCATTCAAAGGAGTCTCGTGACTAGATCTTGCAACTAGCAAGTCACCAAAGTGCCACACGTGTGAAGCATGCAGAAAGCGGAAGGGTCACGACAGTTGGAGTACTATAGGACAAAATGTACAATCTGGCCAAGCAATTAGCTCGTGACTCAAACTCGCGACTCATTCCACTCGCGAGACTAAGTTGCTGAAATGCCCTGTTATGTAGAAAAATGACTTTTCACATTCCTCAAATACTTTACTATAAATACCCTTATACCCACGAAATGTAAAGAGTTTCTAGAGAGAATTTTGAGAGAGAAAACTAAGATTGACTCATCCACAATCTCGGACACTTGATTCTCCGAATTCCTCTACTCTCACCCTCTCCATTGACATATCCATAAGAGATACATGGTTCGTTTGGATTGAACTTATTGTTATTGAAACTGAAAACTGAAAACACTGTAGCAAAATAATTTTTAAATGTGTGAATAGTATCGTGGGACCCGTGAATGTGATTGCATGAACAATATTTTTTGTCCTTTGTACAGAAAAATCACTGTTCATGCGTAGAAAAAAAAAGGAAAAAAAAAAGGATTGAAAACGTTGTTGCAAAACGTAGACGCAGGATTAAGTTGAATCCAAACGGGTACACATTTGCCAAATCCTTATCTCACCATGCCCATATCGGTGAGGAGGTGTTTTGGTGCTTGTGAAGTAATTCAGAGATGACCAATTCATTTGGTTGATGCAATGGGCTTATTGCGGGATCCGAAAAGCTAAAGAAGACAAGATTAAGCATAACCCTGTTAGAGTAAGAAGCTTCGATGGCTTAGGTGCATTCAAGAGATTAGGTTTGGAGGGTCTTTTGCTATTCGTGTATTTCAACTTTATTCTTTAGTGGATCATTTGACCGCTTGGAAGGCGGCAGAGAGGTTTTTCGTTGAATTTTTTTGTTTCCTCTTCGATAACACGTGTCGGTATTATCTTTATATTTGCATCTCTTTAACCCTTACTCTTTCCTTTTAATTACTGCTATATTGTGATTAATTATGGTCTAGAGTAGTTTGTTTATTTGGGTATTGCTTGTACTTATCATTTCGCACATATTTTGTTTGAGTATAAGCTTATGTTGGTTATTTTGAAATTGGGGGTTCAAACATTCATTAGTGTTTTTCACACTAATTGAACATTCAATACTCTTCTATGAGATTTTCAACATAGATGCCAAATTTGACATCTTCTCCTATCCGGGAGAATGAAAGAAAAGACCTAAGAAGACCAAGTTTCTAGCATAAAAACAAAAGATGAAATATTTATAAGTTCCTTTTAACTAAAGATTTCTCTGATTTGGATCCAAAAAATTGGTGATTGTTCATAGTAAATCCGCAATAAACTGAAAAATCAAATGGCATATCTTTACTAGAATAAGTAGGTCAAGTCTACCAAAAGAAATAGTTTATAATCACTTAACCTTGAGAAGAGAAAAGCAACACAGATAGTTAAATTTTTCCTCAGCATGCTTGATTTGCTCCTATTAAGGAAGTACAAAAGCACAAATTAGGACTATAGTACAATGATATGATATAAGCTTTAATGAGCTACAAATAAGAGAATCAGCTTGATAATTGGATAATTTTTCATGTGGGCACAGAATCTCTCAAAAACACGGGGTTAAGCCTTGTTGATCATTGGATAAGTTTTTTCTACAACTACTACAAAGGCATTGGCTAGACCCTTGGTATAAATGTACAAGTCTTTCTGCTTCCTGTCTAACAAAATAAAGATATAGAGAAAACATTAATAGAACTATTATACATAATACAAAATCAGAAAAGAAACAAAAGCAATCTAAAAGATAGTTGTACATATGCACTCAGGTAGCGTTCCTTATACAGAAACAATATGTGGCCATCCATCTTTGTACATTCAGGTTGAGTTACTTAAGGTTTTGCCCTCAAGACAAACACTTCATAGTTCATACTAAAACTGATATCATGTTTTATGGCCACATCTTTCATCTAGCTTATACCATTAATTAAGCTAACAAACAAATAACAAAAATACACCCGAAAGTACATTGGGACATTTTCAAAAACACTTCAAATGTAACCATTAAAGTACCTGAAATTCAATTCATTGTCACTTGCAACCTTCCTTTCCCCTTCTCCCTCCTCTCTTTCCTCCAAGTTCCTAAGCATGGAGGCATATTGTAATCCATCAATCAGCAAATCATTTTGTGATTAATTGAAAAACATGAAAGATTTAATGCCGCACTTACAACGTAAAATCCTCAGTGTCTGCGATTTGTGAGAAGGATCCCTCCCATGCCCCTTTCTCTGTGATTTGTGATGGAGCAGATAACAATCCCTGAAATTTCTGCTGCCAGTATCCCTCTTTTCTTCTTCTTCTCCTCTCTTTTTCCTCTCTATTTCTTCTTCCATGCGTGTTTCTCTATCAGTACTCACAACTCGGTGTCAATGGGAGAAAAACTGGAGGAAAATCTGGCAAAAGGTAGCGATAGGAAAAAAAAAAAGACAAAAAAAAAAAAAAAAAAAAAAAAAAAAAAGTCCCTTGTAACTCTCTCTCCATCCCAACACAATTGATTTCAACCTATTGTTTTGCCCTTCTACTGCCGTTCTATTACAATACAGACAAAGGCAAAACTCTCTAGTTTTAACTTTTATGTATTACTAGTTTATCATTAGATGCACGTGCAAGTGTACAACACTATTAAAGAACATTCATAGTAATTCTATCATGGCTTTGCTTAAATTATAAGCTGAATTTCTCTGTAACATCTAAAATGAGAAACAAAAATTTATTAGTAACAAAATTACTTCAAAGAGTATTTTGTTATGCAGATGCTCAAATCAAATTCTAGAGTTTGTAATTTGTATATTTATGAGAGCCTTCCATTATATCATTCAGTCACTGCATTTCCAAGAAATAAAAAAACAACTATAAGTCAATTAATCATAAATGTAATATGTAAAAGGAACCTAAACATTAATAATGACAATGATATTTTACCTTCATCTCACGAAAGAGATATAGTATCATTTTCCCCAAATCCTCATTCAGAATTTGAAATATAACCACCTACAACAATAACATCAACAAAGCCTTAATCTCAAAATTTTTAGGTCAGCAATGGATACTCAACAAATTAGCTAGGGCCAGCCAAGAAGATAAACAATCAAACAATGATAATATTGGTGGTCTGAAATTAAAGGTAGATGTGTTGTGCCTGATCAAGATCAATTAAAGGTAGTATCTAATCTTATGAAGAAACCTAGAGTTTGTCCAATACTTCCTCAATGGGTATCTATTCCTACACTCACAAAGTCCAAATTTTTAACACGAGAACCATTTCCACAAACAAACAGAATTACAACCGGAAAAAATGTTCTAAAATGTTCAGATCTATTACCAAATCCACAGTTTCCTTCAACATAGCCACCAATAATTTAGACTTATCCCCATCTCTTCCTTCCTCTCTAAAACACTCTTATCACACTCCAACTAAGTTTCTATCACCACAGAACCATTGACAAATCAGAATCTCCATGAAAAAATTACAAAAAGAAATTTAATTTAATTAAGAAGAACTTTAATTACCCTAAAAGAAAAATTCACATATACCCAGATGGCAAAGCACCAGGTAACCCAAAAATTAAAATTAAAATACCCCGAAAAATTCAACAAATTTAACTTACCCAACACCCTCCCCCCCGAGAAGAATAAAAACAGAAATTCAAAGTAGCCAGAAAGCCCAAAAAAAAAAACTGCTGAGCTCGTCGTAAATCTGTTGATGGCCATGAGCAGAGGATTATTGCGGTCAGACTCAGAGCCATCGTATTCGTGCTTGATGCTTTGACAAAAATCTTATCTTAGAGTTAGAAATAGAAATCCCATGTCAAAAGGCCATACAGTGCGAGAAAGTACTCACTCTTATCGTACCAATTGTCAAACCGTGCGTTATAGATAACTCAAATTACGAAAAAACACCCTACTCAGCACGCATTGATACGATAAAAAAATGGATGAAAATGTAATTTCAAATCCCGCTTAACGAAAATGTATGTGTATAAATATAAAATATAAAAGAAAGAGAAACAACACGGCGATGAAGTTGCCAACTAGCCTACGTAAAACCTACTAGCTAGCTAGGGCTTAAACACCAACCAAAAAACACTGAGCCTTTTATTATGAAGAGGAGAGAAATTGCAACTATAACATAAAACAAGCAAATGGCAAGTTGGCTAGAGAGACAATTTGCCTTTTATTTCTACTACACAACAATATTATGTATTCTTCAAATCAAAAAAAAATATTATGTATTCTTGCAATACAGATTAACGTGACACACAACTCCACAAATATGATGACCAAATTGCTAAGCTCCATGATCTTCAATGATGACAACCAGAACCATTAGCAGGATCAGGCAAGTAAGTGCATGGATTAGGCTTAGAAGGTGCAACCGGGGCTCGATCTTGTGAAACTGAAACCACCTTGGCTGTCTCAACTTTTTTTGACTTCATGACAGCAACCAAAGGCCTTGTAGCTTCAACAGGCTTGCTGTTAAAAATGAGCAACGTGAGTATCATCATGATCATCATCACCACCTTTACAATGGTGGAGAAAGTTTTCTTTGAAAACATGTTTTGGTCTCTATCAATATGTGGTATGATGGGTTTCTAATCAACTACAAGATATAGGATGTGTATTTTCAATGCTTTTTTTTTTTTTTTTTTGGATTGATTCAATGCAATGCATGTTTGTTGAATGAACAAATGGGCTTGATTTATAGAAAAGAAAAAAAAAATTCAAGACAAATTTGTAATGGTAAATAGTAACTAGCCTTTGAGCATGTGCTAACGAGCGTATTTAGATATTCTTCTATTTTTTTGGACAAATATTAATAATTTGCATCCATTCTATTTTGAGAATATTACATTTTCCAATCAAAAATAAATCTAGAGGTGTGATGAGTATTATGTATTTGTGGGTGAAGTAATTATTTCATCACATCCCTAAGTTTTTTTGTGATTGGAAAATAAAATATTCCTAAATTATAATGGATGTAAATTATTAATTACGTGCGTTTTTTTTATAACCCACAAACTATGTGCTTAACCACCAAAGTTTTTGCATCAAGACAAAAAAAAAATCAGGAAATGTGAAGTGGAGTGGAAAGAGAAAGAGATTACCTTTGCTTTTGCTTTTTCTTATTTCAGGTGGAATTTTTGCCTTTGACACTTCTATTAGATTTTGATATTTCAATTATTACAGAGATCGTTGATGGTTTCAAGGGAAAAAAAAGCCAAATATGATTAGAAAGGAAAAGAAATCTAGCCAAGAATAAGAGAGACCTTATTGTGATTGTAGAAGATTGAATTTTCTCAGTAGTTTAGTGGGAAGTTTATATTTTGTAGTGGGATCATATGTAATTCGTGGGAGGAGTTTTTGTTTCGTAGTGGGAAGTTGAAGATGTGAAGGAATGAAGTTATTCAAAAGTAGTTTTTGGCCATGTAAATTTCATATCTACCCTTGCACTTTCTAGAATGAAACATGTTAAAATATACTAGCCTTTGAGCATTCGCCCATGCGCGTGCTCAAAGGCTCTTATATTTTTTGGGTAAAATTTAATAAATTGCTTCAATTATTATTTGAGATTACTACATTTTTCAATTACAAAATACCTAAAGGTGTGATGAAAAAATATCTCATCCACAAACAAATAACACTCACCACACTCTTAGGTATTTTTTTCATCACACCCCTAGGTATTTTGTGATTGAAAAATGTAGTAGTCCCAAATAATAATTGATACAAATTATTAAATTTTACCCAAAAAATAAAAGAGCCTCTGAGCATGCGCGTGAGCGCATGCTTAGAGGCTAGTTTGGGATTACTATAGTAATATAGATTGCTATTGTTTGAATCTCTATGAGTATTTGTTTCAATTTTTATTTACTTACAAATTTTTTGACCACTGATGTACATCCTAAATTGCTAATTTTTCACCATTGAAAATTCTTTGAATGATGAGCCTCTAAAATTTAGGACATTAGAAGAGATGAATGAATTAAAAAATTATTATACTATACAAGAAAAAAAAAAAAAAAAAAAAAAGCCTTATCGCATGGACAAAGTGCGTGCAATGAGGATTTTTATTTTATTTTATGTCTTCTATATTTTTGTTTTTCAAAAAAAAAAAAAAAATTATGTTGCAAAATAAACTAGAAGTGCAACAGCATCAAAAGGCAAACAAATAAATATTTGAAGTAAAAATAAAAACTTTCAAAAGGGTTGACTAATTGGTGCCTTCACAGAAGCTTACCTCTGTTTCACAAAATAAACAGGAAGTGCAACAGCAACACCCTGTAAAAGAGAACTGAAAAAAGTAAGAAAAAATTACATATCTTATTTATTTTGTAATTAGTCACATATACCCTACATTATTAGTATATTCAATTAATAGTTAATAGCATAGTAGTCTAAAAATATGCAGTTAAATATAAAAAGCAAAGGGGGGCATAGGGCATACCTATAAATGTGTTCAAAGTTGAGGCTTCCAAAATTGTGATTGATCAAAATACCTGGATTGCATGCTCTAGAATCATCCACGTCTCCTTTGGATAGCTTGGATCCACCATGGTGTTCTTGAATGTCACAAAGCTCTTTTTCATCTCAGCACTCAATGAAGGACTGGAGTTTTGGATCGATGTTAACAAAAATTGTATGAGATTTTAAGAAAAAAGAAAAAAGAAAAAAAGAAAAAAAAAGGGCAACGTGATATATGTTAGAGAGTTGGAGATGGAAAGTAATTTGATAACATCATAACTACTTAATAACTACTTAATGATAATAAGGAAATTTAAAATTGTTGGGCAGAAGTTTGGAGTTATGTGTGACTAAAATCTGGATGTACATCTTTTTTTTTTTTTTTTTTTTGGGTGATAAGTATGGCATGGCATCCGCTCTTGATAATAGCTCTTTATTATCAGACCAAGACACTAATCAGTTTTGGTGTAGGCGGGAATTGAACCCCAGATCTCTTATACAACCATCAGAGACTTTACCAGTTGAGCTAACTAGAACCCACAATGGATAAAGCAATTTGAAAACCATTAAGAGAGTTGTCCTATTTTGTAGGCAGCATTTTAGTGGGAGTTAAAGATGTATTTTTACCAAGTTTTGCCCCTACTTATATCTAAGGTGTAGGGGTATTTTGGAACTAAAAAAAAATCTGGTCCAAATAGGAGAAGTCCCTTAAATAGTAGTATAGATAATATATGAGTTATTTGTGTCAATTTACTTTAAATTACTTTCTTACTCCAATTTTTGTGTTTATACTGTGTGGAAAAAAAAAATTGGAGTATTTTTTATAGTAAAAAATGTAATAACTAACTTTCAGAATCCTCTTAATATATAGAGATAAATAAATAAAGGGTCATGCTAACGAATGCCTTTAAGGTAATGGTTAACAATCCATTTTAGGAAAGTTTTGACATCACTTTTATAGGAAATGGAAAAAGTTGTCAAAATATTAATTGTTTTTTTTTTCTTTTCCCATAAAAAAATTTTTTTAAATGGATTATTAATCAATGCTCTAAGGGCATTTGTTAGCATTTCTCATAAATAAAAACTAAATGGAATAATGGAATGCTGGGATGAGGATAAAAGTTATTTAAAAAAAAAATAGTAGATGGAACGAATGGTCAGTAAAATATTAACTTTATAGAATTTCAGTGACAAAATGCCATATTGTGATAATCAAGAATGTGTATTTAGTGATTGGTGGATAAGGAATGGCTTTCAAAAGGTGTTAGTTAAAACTTAAAACTTTGTGATAGCTTTCTGTGTTGAAATTTTTGTGCACATTTTAAAGGTATTTTTTAAGCACATTTTTGAATAATTATTAATATTTTATTTGGTATATTAGAGGTACATCACATGCAAAACACTCATATATGAAAAACTTATTTTATCCAAGCAAAACACTCATCACACCTCTATGTATTTTTGTAATTCGAAAATGTTTTGTAATTGGAAAATGTAGTAATCAAGATGAATTTTTAATATTAGAAAGAAGAAGCAAACTCAATCCAAAAACAAAAATATATCAAAAAAAAATTTCAAAAGTCTTGAAACTAACATAGTAATATAATCATAAAATTTGAGGCAAACGCCCACAAAAATTCTTAAATTCTATTGTTTTTTTCCCTTTTGTTTGAAATAATCTACAACTTTCTTCTCATATGGTACATTTTTCTCTTTGTCAGAAGTTTGTGATGGTTTATATTAAAAATTATTATAATTTTTTTGGTTGTAACTTTTATAACAAATGATAATGGGAAGTTGTGAGAATAACATGTACATGATTACTGATAAGTAGTTTGTGAGTGTTATGCATTTGTGAGTGAAATAATTTTTTCATAACACTCTTAGGCATTAACCTTTACCCAAATTATAACAAATGCAAATTATTAACAATTATTAAAAAAAAAAAAAAAATAGAAAAGCCTCTGAGCACGCGTGTGAGCACGTGCTCAGAGGCTAGTGTTATTCTACCTTTGGTGTGAATAGGATAGATTTGTACACGATTGTCAATGCGGTACATTTACATTTTGTTAACAGTTACACAAAAATAACACAATAGTTGTGTAACTAAAATGGCGCTTAAAAAAAAAAAAAAAAACAAAACAAAACAAAACAATAGTTGTGTAATAACAATGTGTCACTAGAATGGTACTTTTTTTTTAATAGTTCAATAGCTATTACAATAATGAGAGTTCAAAGGAGATAATATAATTGTTAAAAACTTTAAGGACACAATTTTTTTTCTTTTGATAGAAAGGACATAACTTTTATATGATAACTTTTGCATAAATCTTGATATGATTGATTATGAGTGATGAGAAAAACATGATGGGTTCATAAGAAAATAATAAACAACCATCATGATCTACCATGTTCCAATTGTAACAAAAGTTATGGTCCTTTTTTTTCCATATGCACAAAATTTATGACATACATGATCTTGTTGACTTTCTAGTGTCTATTACAATTCTTTTGTTCTATTTTTTGTGTAGTACTTTATGTTCCATCAACCATGGTATACCATGCCCAATAATTTCTTCTTTTTTCATCTTCTTTTGTTTGAAAAATGAACACAAGCACAAAGAAAAGAGAATAGGACACAACAAATTAAGTGACAAACTCTACTAAAAACAATGGTAACTTTTAAGCCACATATGCCCAATAATATTTGTATTATTACGAGAGAACTTTTTGTTTATATTCATCAGATCTAGGTAATAAAATCTAACATGCAAGCACAACATAAGGGAAAATTTTGGCAAGTAGGGATGTTTTCGCTTTTCTAACTACATAACAATTTTATTCTTACCGTTGGTGTCATTGCAAATAGCCAAAACTTGTTCAAAGTATTAACTGTATCTTTGCCCTTGCAGATCTCTAGCTTAGGACAAAACAACTCTGTCTCGCAGCGATATACCTAGTCCCAAAATACTAACAAAAATACAAATTGAATGGTTTATCTGTAATACAATATAAAATAAAATGATTTGAGTTTTGTATATGCAAGTTAAAAATTTTAAATCATGAGATATATGTATTCATAGGAGAAAATGAGAAACAAAAGGACTGAGATGGAATAAATAAATACATATATAGTAAGAAAATGTCTCATGCATTATAACCTCCAAACCTTAGAGCACTAGAATTGGGGGTGCAAAAAACCTCCCAGTTGCTACTTTACCTCATAAACTCTTGAAACAATGCTCCATCCGGGTTTGTAAACCCAAAATTTTTTACATCCTGTGAACAATGAGGTTGCATATATGCAACCTCACTGTTCACAGGATGTAAACTTAAAAACTAATATTTTATTCTCTCCCACTTCACTCTCTCATCTAACTCTCCCTCTTCTTTGCCTTCACTCTTCACTGTGTCTCCCTATTCTCTCTATTTCACTCTCTCTCTTCTTTGTCTTCACTTTTCTCCCTTTGCTCTCTCTATTTCTCTCTTATCCATTTATCCACCTTCTCTCTATTCTCTTTGTTTCTCTCTAATCTATCTTTTCTTGTCTTAAACATTTTTTGTTGGATCAAATCAATGGTGGCTAGGTTTTAGGGGTGGAGATTCGATGGTTGCTAAGTTGGTTTCGATGGTGGGTTTTGATGGTGGAGTTGAATTGGTGGGTGAGTCTATGGTAGGTCACTATGATAGGTCTTGGTGATGGTGGGTTTCAGTGGTGGGTTGTTTGGTGGTTTGATTTCGTGGTTTTGATGTGCTAGGTTTCGATGGGTCTTGGTGATGGTGGGTTTCGATGTTATATGGTTGCTAGGTTAGGTTTATGATGGATCTTGGTAGGTCTGTGGCGGTTTGTGGTTTTGGGTTTGTGATAGATTTCAAGGGGTACATGGTTTTGATTATGGTTTTATTGTTTTTTTGGGGTTTGTGGTGAATCCGATGGGTCTGTGTTGATTTTGTTGTTTTGGGTTTTTGGTGGCGATTGTTGTTGTGGTTGGTGGTTTGGGTGATTGTAGTGGTTGTTTTGGTTGTTGTTGTTGGTGATGGTGATGGTGGTGGCTGTATTATTATTGTGATTGTTATTGCTGGTTGTTCTATTCTGGGTTTGAGTTTATGGGTGTTGAAAAAGACAGACAAAGAGGAAGAGTTAAAAGGGACATGAGAGAGGAGAGAGAAAGAGAGGTAGTTTTATATTTATTTTATTAGTTAATTTATACTATTTTATTAAGTTGTATGTAAAAATAGAAACTAGGATGTTTGGTGTGCTATAAAATAAGTTGGTAAAATAGATAAAGTGGTGTGGAGAATGCAAAATAGAACTTTTTTTGCATCCCGGATGCTAATGCTCTTAAAGCACTAGCATTGGGGGTGTAAACACCTCCCAGTTGCTATTTAATGAACCACACCTTTAAATTGTGCTTCATCTGAGTATGGGTTGCCAAAATTTTTTAGCAACTTTGAACAGTATGGTTGTATATATACAACCATACTGTAGCTAGATGGTAAAAGAAAATAATATATTTTTTCTCTCTTTTCGTTTCCTTTTTTCTTTTTTTCTCTCTCTTCACATTCAACCTTTGGTCATAGACTCACAATCTCAAAATCTGCTTCTCTCTCCTCTTCCCTCCGCCTCATTCTCTCTTGCATCCCTCCGCCACCCTCACCCTCCTTCTCTTTCACTTCTATCCGCCTCCCTCACCCCGCCCCCTCACCTTCCTTCTCATTCTGCCTCCCACCGCCTCTCACTAGCTCCCTCACCCTCTCTTCTCTATCACCTCTCTCTACCTCCCTCACCCTCTCCTTTATCATGCATGCTTCACTCAACATATATGACCTTTGATTGGTTTTTAGACCCCTTAAAAACAATTTATTTAACCTAGGTAATTAGCCAAGTTGTTACTTAGTCCAATTAAACAAGTCTAGGTTATCACAATATCAAAGATCAAATCATGCAAAGCAGCAGAAAATAAATAACACAAGATATGATCACCCAGGAAACCAAACCGATAAAAACCTGAGGAGGATTTGACCTAGCTATCCTCAAGGTAAACTTGAATCCATTATCTTGAAAGAATCGAATTTCATACAATAAGACTTACAAGCCCCCACGCTTGACTTCTTATTGCTACCAACCAAGAGAACATACTAACACGACCACATGCAAGCTCCGAATCTACGGACTCCTTCTTTCTTGGATTCACCACTAGATACAAGCATACCCGCTTGTGTTTTCTTTAAGCTTCAATGGCAGCAATTGAATTGATCATCAAGGCGTAGATAAATCTTCTCCTTGAAAACCCTAAATTTGTGTAAAGGAAAGCTTCTCTAGATCTCACAAAAGATTTACACAAACCGCAATTATGAGCAACACTAAAACGTGGTTAGGGTTTACCTTTTATACTTAAGACAAATAAGAAACCCTAAAAACGTTTTAAAACACTTAGGGTTGAGTTGGAAAAAATCTACAGAAAATCATTCTGCCCGAGCTTCGATCGATCGAGCACATCTTTTTGATCAATCGAACCAGGCCGAAAGGCACAATGCTTTCCTACTTTAACTCGATTCCAACTTTACATAAAATCACAACTTTGAGCTAGACTAAAACACTTCTAAACACATTTTTTTAATCATGGTTTGCCAACAATACAAATTAGAGTTCTAAATGCATAAAATCCTAAGACTTTAGAACCTAACAACCTTCAAACTAGACCACCACCAGATCGGACCAAGAGATTGGCTACCTTTCGACGAGATCGGGGGCATGGGCAATCTGTGGTTGTGCTAGTGCTCGGTGTGGGTTGAATCTGTGGTTGTGTTGGTGCTTGGTATGGGTTGAATTCGTTGCTCGATGTTGAATTGGTGTGGGTTTGGTGAGTGGTGGTGGGTTGCTCGATGTGGTTTGGTGAGTGGTGACAATGGGCGATGGAGGGTTTTTTCCGAGTTTTGATGTTTATAGCGGATGGTGATGATGATAGTGGTCGTGGTCGTGGTCGGTAGCGATTTTGATTTGGGTTTTTTTTTTTTTTTTTTTTTTTTTTGGGTTTGTTGGTATGGATATGTGACTTTGGTGATTGTTAATGATGGTGGTGGTGGTGGGTCGTGGGGGTGGTGATTGCTGTGGTTGACTTTTTTTTTTTTTTTTGCTATTAGGTTTGATTTTGGGATGGGTGGTTACTTGGTTTTGATTGTTGTGGTTTGGTTTCACAGTGGTGGTGGTTAATGGCGGCAACTTTTTTCCGGGTAATTTTGGTGGTGACAAACCGGGGTTTATGGCTGAGTTTTGGTGAAAGGTGGTTGTGTGGATTTTCCGGAGAGAGAGAGAGAGAGACAAAAGATTTTTATATTATTTGATGGTATAGTTTATATTATTTTAATGAGTTGTATATAAAAATAGAAATTGGGATGTTGGGTGAGTTGTAAAATAAGATGGTAAAATAGATAAAATAGGTTTTTATGGTGTAAAATAGAACTTTTTTGGCATCCCCGATGCTAATGTTCTACTTTAAGAGTAATGCTATAACCACCGAATTGAGTACAACTTTGTGTAACAACTCATCATGTGGTGAGTTGTGATTGGCAAGGATGTATCCTCGGATGGCCCACTCTCACACATTTACCAACCACAACTCGTCATATAGCGAGTTGTGGCACAAAGTTGTGCCCAATTCAGTGATCCTAGCATTACTGGTAATGTAAATGGGACAATGACACGTAATAGTCCTCCCTTGTAGGCCCCACATCAGAAATTGACATTTTTTTTCCTTTTTTTGCAAAAAAAAAGGCACCCAGATCTATAAAAAACTTAAACCACCCTACTTTTTTCAATCCCCACACACCAGGGGCAGTGCTATAGCCTATTTAGGGGGTTCAAATGAACCCCCTAACTTCAATATATATAATACTTTTTTTTTTTGTTAGTTTAATACTTTGGTTTATTCTTAAAAATATTTTTTTGCACGCTCTAACTTAAATCTTATACGTCTTTATTACAAGTATTTTCAACTCTAAGAGTAAAGAGTAAGTGTAATTCTTTTTTATAAATTTATATTATATGTGTGTGAGTGTGTCTAATATTAATTATGTACATTACTTTTTGTTATAATGTTATTTGTGTAAATATGACATGTGTGGATGTTTGTGTGTACAATAATATAAATGTAATATAACTTTATATAATTTAATAATTAGGAAATAGAGAGGTATTTTTTATTTATTTATTTTTTTATTTACATGTGTGTTTTTAGAACTCTAATGTGTATTGTTGGCAAACCATGATCAAAACAATGTGTTTAGAAATGTTTTAATCTTGCTCAAAGTTGTACATTTTATGTAAAGTTGGAATCGAGCTAATGCAGAAAGTATTATGCATTTCGGCCTGGCTCAATCGATCAAAGCTTAGGCTCGATCGATCGAATCTCAGGCAGAATTTTTTTTTCTGCAAATTTCCAACTCAGCCCTAGTTGTTTAAAACGTTTTAGGATTTTCTAATTTGTCCTAAGTATAAAAGGCAAACACTAACCACGTTTTAGTGTTGCTCATATTGCTGTTTGTGTAAATCTCTTGTGAGATCTAGAGGAGCTTTCCTTTACACAAACTTAGGGTTTTCAAGGAGAAGATATTATCTATACCTTGATGATCAACTCGGTTGCTGCCATTGAAATTTAAAGAAAACACAAGCGGGTGTGCTTGTATCCGGTGGTGAATCCAAGAAAGAAGGAGTTCGTGGATTTGGAACTTGCACATGGTCGTGTCGGTAAGTTCTACTGGTTGGTAGCAATAAGAAGTCGAGCATGGGGGCTTGTAAGTTTTATTGTATGAACTTCGATTCTTTGAAGATAGTGGATTCAAGTTTACCTTGAGGATAGCTAGGTCAAATCCTCCCCAGATTTTTACCGGTTTGGTTTCCTGGGTAATCATATCTTGTGTTATTTATCTTTCCGCTACTTTGCATGATATGATCTTTGTGATTGTGATAACCTAGATTTGTTATATTCGACTAAGTAACAACTTGGCTAATTACTTAGGTTAAATCAATTGTGTTTTAAGGGGTCTAAAAACTATCATATTATAATAACTTTTTGTTATAAATTTAGTAAAATTCAATAAATAAAAAATTGTAAAGTTAGTGATTGTTCAAATATTTGATTAATTAAGTAGACACGTAGTGTATAATTTTATGTATGAATGAGTGTGATTATATGCGTCAATAATTAATTTGGAGCCAATGAGCTGAGATTATTAATTTAGTCTAAAATATTTTTATAAAAACAAAGTCAAACAGATAATAACAACTATATAAAGATAAAAATATTAGACAAACTTAACAAAATAAAATGGTCATGGGCTTATAGCTACTCACATTGGCAATAGATACTCATAATGAACTATCATATAACATTTAAAATTTGAAAACTTGTAGAATAAAATTGTAAAATTCACGTATTACTTTTTTTTTTTTTTTTTTTTTGTGTGTAGATAACTCGATATATTTAAGTTTTCTTTTTATTAAAAATTTTTAATGACCCTCCTAACAAAATTCTCGGAGTCACCGCTGCACACACACCCTCTATATTTAATTATTTAATCATGACTCAGTGACCACAAAGGGTACTGCCATCAACTACCTTTAAATTGAGTGAACTACTATATGCTAGTTTTATTATTACTCAATTTAGTAATAATAAAATTATTACTAAACCTTCCAATAAGAGGAGATGCATGGCATGGCATACACTCAAGTTGTAATTATATAACGATTGACGAACTATAAATGTTTTGCAATCTAAATATGTAAAATATGATGGATATGATGTAATGTTAGGCAATGCAAAAATTGATCAATGCGCGAATGTACACATGGTGGTAGAGCTAGAAAATCTTTCTGATGGAGCCAATCTAAATATAAAAAAATTATTTAGAAGCTATTCAAAACCTAAATAATTACACAATGTATAAAACTTGTGTTCAGGATTAATTCAAAAGGATTGGGGTATTAAGGTCTTGTTTGGATTTTTTTTTTCATCACTCATCACTTTGCTCACTCGCTTTTTATTACTCATCACTCATCACCCATCACTCATCACTTAAAATATCCCAATTTCCCCAACTCCTCTCATTTGGCACATGTTTTCGCTTTCTCATCACTCAAAATTTTTCTACTGTTTGTGGGACCCACTGCCTAACTCCTCACTCACAACCCCCTAATAACTCTCTCTCTCTCTCTCTCTCTCTCTCTCTCTCTGGTCTTTGTTTCTCAAAGTTGTGTTCTATATTTTTTTTTCACTATGAAGAAACCGAATCACAAAGGCACAATTCATTCGTCACCACCAATCATCTCCGACCACCTGTCCTTCCTTCCCGCCACCATACTAACCTTAACGGTGAGCTCGGAATCGCCGGATAGGACGAGTTTCGGGGTCGGATGGGACGAGTCGCCGAATCGCCAAGTGATTCACAAAATCATCGATGCGTTCGAGGCCGAGTTGGCTCAGAGCAAGAGCAACAAGCGACACTATTGATGAGCGACAAAACTGGATCGACGAGCAACAAAGCCAAATTGACGTTCAGCCCTGTTTCTTGATTTTTTTTATGGGTTTGAGATGAAAAAAAAAAAAAAAACGAACTTATATGAGAAAGAAAGGCGAAAAGGAACGAAAAAAAGAAAAAAAAATGAATGAATCAAGAACAGAGAAAGGAAAACTCACCGAACCTAGCAAAGAAAAAAAAAGGTCAAAAGTTGTGACTCATTGCTCGACAAAGGGGTCCTTCTATGTGTGTTTAATTACGAAAATGCCATTGAAAATAGAGTTATAGAAACTGGAAACACCTAAAATGTGTTTTCGGTTTCCATAACTCATCACTCAAAAATCATAGAATTGAGTGATGGAAACATAGTTATGAAAATCCAAACAGACTTCTCGGTCATGAGTCCCACCATTTTTGAGTTATGAATTATAAAAACAGAGTTATAAGTTATGAAAACAGAAAATCCAAACAAATTTAAATGTTTAAATTCTTAATATTTTAAGAGTTAATAACTATATTTTTTATAATTTGTACTTTTTTATTATTTGAATATGGCAAAAATGACCCATTACCATTATTTAGCAAAAGAAATAGCAATCTACCATTATTTTAGAAATATGTAAGAATCTACCACTTTTTTGAAACTTGAACTCCAAAAACTTAAGTTCTTTGAAAAAATATACCTTGAAAAATTTTCAAAATTTTTCCTTGATACTTGAGTTCCATAGACTTGAGTACCATAGAAAATTTGATTTTGCCAAACTTGAGTATCCAAAAAAATAATAGATTCTTACATATTTCTAAAACAGTAATAAATTACAACATAATTTACAAAAATATACTATTTGACTATTTTCACCATTTGAATACTATACATATAATTGAAAATTACTAAAACCTAAGGGGCCATGGCGCCCTAGCCTCCCCCAACTTTGCCTATGCAGTACACACCCAAGCTTAAGTCAATGTTTGCGGAAAACATTAATTTTAAAAATCATAAATTAATTAAGACACTATTATTAAAAGAAAAAAGAAAACAAAAAAATTCACTTTTGACTCAAAAATTTTCCACCCATTATATTTCACTTCCAAACAAATACAAGTAAGTCAGTATTTGCGACAAACATCAATTTGAAAAGACATTTCAGAAACCGACATTTCAACTCACTTCAAAGTGAACTAATAATTGTGTGACATTCAAAGGAACTTAGCGGGCCCCTCCTTGCATGTAGCACAGAAAAGGCTTTTGTGACTTTCTCTACCTTTTCTTTTCTGGTCTTTTGTTTGCACTGTTGAGTTGGAAATTGACTTGGAGGTGGAGATTAGCTGTGCGTGTGAGACAAGTAGCTTTCTTTATAAAGACTCTTCTGCAACCACGTGTCATAGTATCACGTGCCTTCTTCTTCTTTTTTGAATACACAATAAATCAATATTCAAATAATGGGAAGGTAGAAGTTAGAGAACATATTTTTTTTCCCCACAACAAGCAATACTGTACACTATTTTTAGTTTTTTTTTTTTTTCATGTTTTATGAAATAATTTTTTCTTTAATGAAAATTTTAAACGTTTATCTCATAGGCAAAAATTATTTCATAACACATTAATAAAACTAAAAAATATATTACAAATTCAGCATAAGCGATCAATGTAAATTGAGTTTTTACATAAAACTTAAAAATCTTTCAACTACTAATTAATTTAATTAAATAATGTATGACTTATCCAATTTTATATGATAAAAATCAATATATAAAACAAATTTATGATTTTTTTTTGAGAAACCAGACCTAAGGCTTGGAAAAAAATTGCATAAATAAACTTAATGAATATCAAAACCAATTAACTGGGCAATATCCTCAGGAAATACATCCAACCAAACCTGAGGCCCCAAAAGATTCTTTGTTTTTTTAGCTAAAGCATCTACTACCAAATTACAAGAGCGATGCACATGAATAACATCAGAAGACTGAAAACTTGACAGTAAACCACAAATATCCTTGATGATATTCCCATATGAAGACAACACTGCATTCCCTTGCAAGATAGCGTTAATTACCAAAGTTGAATCTCCTTCAAAGAATCCGAATTATTGATCATCCTCCAAACTTGTTTAGCTAAAAGGGCTTCATTGAATTTTTCAATTTCTTTAAAACCCATCCCGCCCACTTCTTTAGCCTTACAAAGCCTCTCCCATTTGACCCAATGCACTTTCCTCGAGTCTCTATTATACCCCCACGAAAACTTGTGGACCAACACTTCCAATTCTTTAATCGGACCTTTGGAAAGTTTAAAACAACTTATAGTGTACGTCGGAATGGCTTGGATGACAAATTTGATAAGGACTTCCCTACCCGCTTGAGAAAGCAACTTCTCTTTCCAACCTTGAAGTTTCTTCCACACCCTCTCCTTCAAATAGATGAAGCTTCGTTTCTTTCCTCTACCCAGCAAAGTTGGTAAACCCAAATATTTTTCATCTTGGCGAATTGTCGAGACACCTAGAAGTCATTGGATTCGGGATTGGAGATGTATTTGAGCTAAAGAAAATATTGGTCTTCTCCCTGTTTAATTTTTGGCCTAAACCTCACTCATAGTTGGCCAAAATCTCTAAGATCTTCCGACATTTTGCTTCCGTTACTCGACAGAATAATACCCTATCATCGGCAAAAATACCCGCAGGCCATTTTTGGAAATAGCAATCCCACTAATCTCCTCATTCACCTCGACTTGTTGCAATAAACTTTGTAAACCCATTGCACACATCAGAAACAAGTATGGAGATAATGGATCACCTTGACGAAGACCCCTAGATGGCTTGATGTTACCTACTAGTTGACCATTAAGCAAAACAAAGTAAGACATAGATCTCAAACATGACATAATAAGCCTTACCATTCTCTCCTCAAGCCTTAGATGGGTCATTATTCTCTCTGCACTTCCCATTCAACCCGATCATACACTTTGCTCATATCCAATTTAAGAGCCATATACCCCATCCTTCATTGTGTCTTCCTTTTGAGGTAGTGGATGGTCTCAAATGCCACTAGGATGTTATCAGTAATAAGTCTTCCCAAAAGGAAAGCACTTCGTGAATCTAGAATAGATTTGGCCAAAAAAAAAAATTAACTGATTAGCTACAACTTTCGCAATTAATTTATAAATCACATTACACAAACTAATAGGCCTAAAATCCAAAACTTTCTTTGGATTTTTAATTTTTGGAATGAGAGAGATAAAAGTGGTGTTAATGGAATCCAGAATAATACCTGAATTTAAAGCCCGAAGAACCACAGCAGAGACATCCTCTCCCACTATATGCCGAAATGATTTATAAAAAACTGGAGACATACCATCAGGCCCTAGTGTAGTGAGCGGAGCCA
Source organism: Quercus dentata (assembly GCA_028216015.1). Taxonomy (NCBI): domain Eukaryota; kingdom Viridiplantae; phylum Streptophyta; class Magnoliopsida; order Fagales; family Fagaceae; genus Quercus; species Quercus dentata. Next base: position 5,369,331 of record CP116449.1, read on the forward strand.
TCCGACTAAGAGTTTGCTGAACCTCAATAGCTAGGAAATCTCCACCCAAGTTAGGATTAAGATCATCAACCATAGTACATTGGATGCCACCTAAGATAGTGCCAAAACCTGATGGATTGGAACTAGTGAATATATCCCGAAAATACCTCTCCACCACATAGCTCATTTCAGTCTCATTCTCCACCTAAGAATTGGCTTCATCCTCTAAGCCCAAAATCAGATTCCGACAATTTCTTTGATTAGACCAGCAGTGAAAGTACTTTGTATTTTTATCCCCTTCTTTGAGCCAAGAATTTCTAGACCTCTGCTTCCACATACATTCCTCTTTAGATTGCAACTTTCGGATTTCCTCCCTCGGATGGTGAACCTGCGTTGGATTTGTTAGGTAGCCACCACCTTCCTCAACCGACTTCAACTCTGCCAATTTCTTCCTAATTGTATTTCTGACATGGCCAAATGATTGCTTGTTCCAAGTTTTAAGATTTTCCTGACATGCCAAAGTCATCCTATTAAACTCCTAAGCCGTCCTTGCTTATTGAACTTCTCTCCACGACTCACGTATCACCTCCTCACAAGAATTATCCTTTAACCACATTGCTTCAAACCGAAAGGGTCGCCCTTTTTTATAAAACCATTTGAATTCGGAATCTGCTCAAAGAAGCAGTGGCCTATGATCGTAGTGGAAAGCATCCAGGTGATGAATAAGGGTAGCAGGGAATCTTAACATCCAATCAATTGAAGCCACTCCTCTATCCAAAAGAATCCACACATTCTGATCACCGGGTCATCTATTATACCATGTAAATGGAAAACCATTGAACCCCGTGTCCTTCAATCTACAATCATCTAGAGCATCCCTAAACCCTTGCACTTGTCTCTCCAGTCTAGCCAACCACCCTTGTTTCTCATCTGTAAAAAAATTTCATTAAAATCACCAATACAAACCCAAGGAAGATTGAACCAGTGACTTAAAGTTACGAGAAGCGACCAGGAGTTTTCTCGGCTAGCGGTCTCAAGGTCCCCATAAAAACCCGTAAACCGCTAGGTGTCATCAACTCTATGGTCAATAATCACATCAACATGGTTATCGGAAAACGACTGCATATCCAAGTTCATATTTGATGGCCAGAGTAAAGCTAAGCCTCCCCCTAAATTATGATGTAGAAAAAAAAAAAAAAAAAAAGATTAGTAAACTGTGTCTTCCTCCCCACTCTTTCCAAAACAACTTTTTCAAACTTAGTTTCCATAAATAAATAAAAAAACCAACTTGGGATCTTTGTTATGAATTAACTCAAAGAGTTAATCCTTTCTCTGTGGGTTCCCAAGCCCACGACAGTTCCAACTAAGGCAACTCATAAGGATTGGTCAATCATCTCAATTCTAAACACTGTTTTTTACCTCCCAATTGATCAATCATCTCAATAGCAGGGCGCATGTTGATGGACATAGGGACTACATTCATGGAAAGTTGCCCAATAGCTCGAGCATGTTTCTTCCATTTTTTTGGTGGAGCCAACAGAAGCCATGGGGACAATGAAAGTCATCTGATTAGTGTAGTCCTGCAATGGAATAGAACTATACTTTAAAGCATCTAAGTCTGTAAGTTTGGGATTAAGTAAACTTGAATCAACTTTGCCGCTATCCTGCACCTTATTTATGATTGAAAGCCCATCCACTACCTCCTCCAGATGGATAGAATGATACACCACATTCCTGCTAGTATTCGGACCCCTAACATACTCCCCTGAGGCATTATGGGACACCTATAGATCACCACAATGTGAGGTTGGCTTGGAAGCCACAACATCATCCATTGAGTTTTCTGCATCCATTGTAGAATCATTATCCTCTTTAAACTCATCTCTGTTTGAACCCAAACCACTGTTACCAAATTGGGTGTTCTGCGACCCCCTATTATTCTTATTTTTCCGCCACCATGGAGCTTGTATGCGTGAGGCACCTAAAATCACAACCACCGTCTTCCAAGCATATCGTGTCGGGTATGCCCTCAACCAATCCCCATACAGCTAGTCATCTTTCCACAAATTCTCTTTACCCAAATCCATTTTTTGCAGTCACGTTCACCATGAGTAAGATGACCACAACAATAGCAAAAATTCGGTAGTCATTATACTTGATACCTACCCAACCCAGTTGTCTCCCTTCTAATTTGAGCTTGGAGCAACGTGGTAGGGGTTTTGATATATCTAAGGTAACTTTGACTCTTAAAAACTCACCCCTTGCACCGTCATCCTTCGGATCAGCAACCTTCACCACCATATCAATCGATTTCCCAATCAACTCCCCCATTTTGCACGTCAAACTCTTCTTGGGTACATTATGAAGTTGCACCCAAAAAGTAGCATGAGAATAATTCAGATAGGGAATCGATTCAATGTCCTTAACTCATTGGAATGCCACTAAGTTTTTATTGTAAGACCAAGGTTCAAACTCTAGCACGTGTTTAAGATCCAACATGTCCTGAAATTCAAACAACAAAATATTTTCCCCCACATCTCTAATCTTTAATTCATCAATAGGTTTCCATAAAGGTTTGAATGTTCACACAACAACATCCACGTTCACCACCCTCTTTGTAAAGAATCTACCAACAAGCCTATGAATCACGACAGCCTTCTATCGGGGAACCTCAGCCCCTCCTTCCTCTTCTTCAGTGAGAGAGAAACAAGACCATAAATCATCCAAACCAGCCATGAGAGGATACAAACCACCAATATAGGAAAGCAAAGAACTAACAAACCACACCACAACAAACACCACCATTCTATCAGATCGAACTAGAGGCTGAAGGAAACAAAACCTAGACTAAGCAAGGGACACAATTCTACAAGCGACTAGGAGGCGTAACCCTAACCCTAGCAGCAAGAGAAAAATTGTACTCCTATGATGTTAAAACATCTAAAAAAGAAATTAAATTATAATTTTTCTATAATTTTAGAATAGTTATCTCTTGCATAATATGCAAAATTTTGCTCATCTTTTCAAGCAAAATAACAAAAGCATACATAACTTCATACGAGTGTGCATGTGTATTCATTTTGTGATATGGATTTATATGGTATCATCTTGGTCATAGGGTCTACCCCTCCAAAAGGAGATCTATGGCTCCATCCTTAGTCGTTGTACACACCAATAATGTTTTCTGTTAACAATGTGTCATGCAGATCCTTCTCTATTTGATCCGTGTGAGTATATGTCATATTAGTCACATCCTTCAGTTCTAGAACTCCTAGTAGTCCCACTTGTCAAGATAATTTGAGAAAGGCTCAAAGTAAGAGCATAGAAATTAATATTAATGTTATCATGTTACTCAAGTTTGTGTGTGTAGGAAGACATGCTATCAATTCATGTGATATTGCTCTGTATACTAGTACTAGTACTTTATTCAATACAAAAATTTTAGGTTTGAAAAAAAAAATTAACAATAAGTTCTTAAATCACAAAAAATTTTACAAATTTTGAAGAGTCATATAATGATTGGTGTATAATAAAAATGATGTCAATGATATTCCAATGTAAAAGTAATATTTTATTAATAAATATATATATATATATATATATTTTGGAGAAGAAAATAAATATGAGAGATGATACCCCCAATCAAATTAATGCAGCCGCTTGGCTTGAATTCCCAGTAGATAGTGTAATGTAATCATAGTTGCCTACTGTTTGGCCATCCTCATCACTAGGCTCCCCTCTGGCCTTATCTGCAAAACCATATAATTATGTTTCCAATATGATTTTCGAATATGCATAATGAATTTGATATTTTCACCGGTATACCATCATTCATTGCATAGCATATGGCAGGGCAATCGGCCAAAGGCTTAAAGTGATGCTAGAGAAATTTTTGGACCGGCGTGAATAGTTGAATATAATGTCGAATCCTAGGTGGAATTTCCAGTTGATAAAGAACAATTTTCTTAGCGGTTTCGATAAATGAAATCAATTTGGTAGCTAACGCTTACACTTATATAGCTTGAAACAATTTATCCAATAAACTCATCTCAATGAGTTAGATTATGCCAAACAACAATCTATGATTCTATATTATATAAATTATGTAACAAACAATGGTCATAACACAAATTACAAGAAAGGGATTTAAGTGATTGCCCATTGATAATGACATTTTTATGGTATTCCATATATTTGGTTCAAATCCCACCACTCTCTCCTAATTATCTATTTATTAAAAAAAAATATTTATAAGAAAACAAATCTCACTTTCTAGTAATGAGAAGTTGCTGCATGCTTCTTTTTATAAATGTATAACATCAGAGCCTACCATTCATAAAAAGGATATGATCATTGATTTTATAAGATTACCAGAAACAAATATATTTATCAAAAATACTAAAAATATGATGATTGATAAAAGATTACCAGGAAAATATTATTAAAAAAATGATTATTACTATAATTATAAAAAGAAAAGGTAAAGACAAAAACAAAAGTAAACTTATATGTCCATATATATCGCATACTAAAAGACTCGTTAATGTCTCTTCAGCATTCAAATTGAAAAAGAATAGTGAGTTCTAGTTAGTTTAACAAAGTCTCTGATGGTTGAATAAGATATCTAGGGTTCAATTTCCGCCTACAACCAAAACTGATTGGTGTCTTGATCTGATAATAAAGAGCTGTCATAAAGAGCAGACATCATAAGTTGAAACTCTTTCAAAAAATAAAAATAAAAAAGAATCTAAAGTCTAATAAAAATTACAAAAGATCCTAAAACATTGGGTGATGAATGGTTAATCTCATATTCACAGTTTTATTTTTAAAAACTATTTAATACCTTATAGTAAGCAGCAAAATCGTTCTCTAGTGGAGTACAGAATAATTTCATGGGAAAGAGATAGGCAAGATTGAGTAACCATTGAGAGTAAGGGTGAGTTTAGTTCAACCTTTTGAAGTTGGGCTTTTTGAAAAAGTGGGGTTTTCAAAAAGTGCTGTATGAAATTGGGTTTTTTGTAAAAGCTGAGTGTTTGGTAAAAACTATCAAAAATTGCTTTTGGAAAAAACTGAGTATTTGGCTAGCACTTATAAAAGCGGTGGTTTGAGTGGTAAATTACCCAAAAAGACAATATATATATATATATATATATAAGTTTATTTCATACTTAAATCAACTACTTGTGATAAATTGATATTGATTTTAATTTGAACATACTATTACAATTTTTTTTTCTTTCTAAAAATTTTTTTTTCTCACCAATATTAGCTAATAATAACCAACCACTTAAAATTTATTGTGAAAGTATTGTGAAAATATTGTGATAATTGATACTGATTTTAATTTGAACGTACTATTAAAATTATTTTTTTCTCTTTATAAAAAAATTATTTTTTTCTCACCAATATTAGCTAATAATAACCTACCACTTAAGATTTATTGTGAAAGTATTGTGAAAATATTGTGATAAAAATAGATACTAATTTTAATTTGAATGTACTATTAAAATTATGTTTTTCTCTTTCTAAAAAAATTATTTTTTTCTCACCAATATTAGCTAATAATAACCTACCACTTAAAATTTATTGTGAAAATATTATTGTAAGGACTTCGATTTGGAACCCAATCCCGGACTTTATGGAATCTTGGCCCAAGAGCCCAAGACAATGAATTTATGTAAAGTATGGGTCGAATAACTAGGTTAAAATGAATTGAACAATGGCTTGCATGGAATTTAAGAGTAAATAAACACGAAATAAAATCTGTGACGATCAAAGGACTATCTGTCTGAGGGGACTCAAGTTTTTATGATTACAGATCACCATATTAAGGTTCTTTTCCATGCCTCTGTTCTCCTTCTTTCTTTTTCTTCTCTTTTTTCTCTGCCCCTTCTTTATGGGGGCTTTTCTACATTATATAGGCTATCTCTGATTATCTAAACCTTACACTTGTTGGTTACTTAGACTCCTACCCGAGCACCTATCCCATCAAACACCCCTTTCAGTCCTTTGTGAGTTGCGGCAGCCAAGGTAGTACTGTTCAGGGGTTTTCTCCACATTAATGCAGCCAGAAAAGTAGGCGTAGTGTATTCAATGTGATGGTGGCAGCCTTTCCTTAGATATTTTGAGTTTTCTTCCCTTTCACGTGTTCAGGGAGTGTGCTTCAACAGTTTGAATATACATTTGCTCCGAATTTTCGGTGTTCGAGGAGAAGTTACTCCTCGGACCTCCTTTCTCCGTCTCCTATGATAAGGCTTGCAACGTAGATCACCCAGATCTGTTTGTCTCCTCGGATTCGCTAGTGTCCTTGGATAAGGCCCAAGGCCTAACTCACCACTTTGGGCCATAGTCTCCACAATTATGATAACATTTCCTTCCTTTTTCCTTTTTTTTTCCCCTTTTTTTCCTCCTCCACTCACTTACCGCATTTCCTTCTTTTTCCTTTTTTCTTTTTCCCTCTTTTTTTCTCCTCCACACACATACCTTTACTCTTTCCTTTTTTCCTTCTTTCCTCTCTTTTTCCTCTCTTTTTTTTTTTTTTCTTAACACTTTGTCCGCAAGATTCTTTCCCTCTATCCCATCAAAACACACAAACTTAAAGGTCACACACACCACACCACACCATTTGATTTTCATCAAACGAACATAGAGGGGAAATCCAAAAGGGAGGAATGGGTTAGATCGGTGCTTGATCTCCGCCTTCACCGCTGCTGTCTTCCTCAACATGCCTCCGTCATCTGCTGATTTGCTCTACCTTCATCACCGTCTGTCTTCCTCTCCACTTTCTTTGCTTGATCTCTTCCTCACCGCCAACGACATACGGCGAAAATGGGTCAGGTCGTTTTTTTTTTTTTTTTTTTCTAATTTCATTATTGGGTTCCTTTGTAAAATTGTGTTATAAACAAAGGGATAAAATTGGGTTTTTGAGAAATTTGTGCAACGGTAACTTGAAACGCACTAGCACTTTTTTGCAATGGAGCCGAGGGTCGCTTTTGCAAAACGCACTTTTCCTTCACAAATGAAAACGTGGCTTTTTTAGAAAATGCAACTTTTAAAATTTACCAAACGTACTTTTTATTTATTTGATTTCAAAAAGCGCATTTGAGGTTCTAAAAGCTTAAACAAACGAGCACTAAATTAACCAAGTATGTTTTCTTTCATTAATTCTGATAGGCTATATACCACAAAGTTAAAGGAAACCAAAAAACTAGCCTCACCTAATACCAACAGTTTATAATAAATAAATAAATAAATAAATGTTTGCTTTTTGAATAGGAAAACGAAATGGTCAAAGATGCAACTAAGAAGATAACAAAGAGTTTGGATAGCGGCATGTTACACGTTTTGCACGTTTGCATTTTTTTTCTTGAGACTTGTGGATTGTTTACGGGATCTATAAGTACAAAATCTGATAAAATCAACTTTAAAATTAGGTCTCACTGTACTATTTACACTTTTAAAAATTATTTTACTACAGTGTTTTCATTTTTCAGTAATAAGCAAAGATCCAAAACAAACCCTAAGTATAAGCAAGAATGCAAGATAGCAAACGCAGTGAAATATACATATCATTTTCCATATGAAACACCTTACAAAATGAGTTTAGAATAAAAACAGAACACTCGTGAATATTATCAAACCATTTGTGTGCATCTTATTCAACTTTTTGAGTATTGTTTTTATATGTGTCAATTTCTCTATTAAAATGAAATATTTTGATATTTATATATTTCGAGATTACTAATTCAAGTTGTTATTATTGTTATTATTATTATTATGTGGAAAATATTATTATATGGGAAATGTTAAAGAATGTTATATAGGTGTTGGTTTAGAAACCAATGAAGTCGATTTCATACCATACTAATCGATACAAACCAGATTTACCATACTGGGACCTTAGCTGGTATAGAATGCTAGTATTTCATTGTTGTTTAAATATCACCGTATCAAATCATTCTAGCAATACCGGAGCGAATACTAGATTTCGGCCGGTAAATGGATCTTGGGCCGAAATAAAAATCTCTCTTGTTTTGTTGTAGATTTCTAAGAAATTGAAGGTCTTTGAAGAAGAAGCAGTTGAGGCTTTTGTGATTCTTTGAAAAATTTCTTCACCTGTCGTTGCAGATTGATCAAGCTGCTGCTTCTTCTCATTTCTCTGATGCTGCCTCATGCATGAACTTCTCCTTCTTTATGAACTTCTACTCTTTTAGGTTCCTTCTTTTCCACTTTTTCTTTTCCTTTGTTTTATCCGGCTGTGAATCTCATGTAAAATTTTGAAACTTGTGGTCAGTGATGGGAATTGAAAGGACAAGTCTCTTCATCAAAAAAAAAAAAAAAAAAAGACGAGTCTTCATGTTCACCTTTCACCCATCCAAATGGTCATGAAACTCACGTGGCCTATATATGGTGTATTTTCTATTCCCTTTAACTTTGTTACAGTACTAGTCTTTAACTCAAAAAAAAAAAAAAAAATACAATAGTGTGTATATATATATATTATAATAAACTGGTTATAAAAAAATATTTATTATAATAAACTATATATATTGTAAATTAGTTAAATAGAATTAACTTTTTAAAAAATATTGTATACTTTTTATTGATATTTTTATTATTTTATTATTAATATTATAGAATTATCAGTTATTTCGAAACGGTATACCAATATTAATTGGTATCGAAATATATCATTCTCCTAGTTAAATTGGTACGGCCTTTCAAAGATGAAATTAACTTTCTTGTTAGAAACTATTTTTATTGATAAATTTTTATATTTTTCATAAAAATTATATCAAAACTTTCTTAATATAATTTATTAATAATTATTTTAAAAGTATTCTGTTAGCCTGATCCTTAATTTATCCTGTATATAACAGATCTTAGATTAAAAAGTTTATATCATATATTTTTTTTAAATTAATAATATAAAAATATATTTCACAAGAGATAAATTTTAAATAAATCAAAACAATAATTGATGGGATGGGCCATGTGGACAAGGAAAAGAAAAAGTAATCATAATAAAAGTGGATCCTTTGATTTGACCGTGTATGAGAGAGTGATGCAAGAGAAAGAGATTCTTCTTTATTAGTGAGAGAGAAAAAAACGTAGAGGAAAAAAGAAAAGTGAGAACTGTGACCATTGGCCATATATGGGTTGAAATGACCTTCTTTTTTTCCTATTCTTTTTTTGACTGTGGGTTGAAATGACCTGAAATAGAATCGAATCGATCAATAACTATAATCTTATGGTTTTGTAATTATTATTACCATTTTGGAAAGGTAGAAATTATATTTTTATCCTTATATTTTTAAGCGATTTTTATTTTAGTCTCTAGATTTTATTTTTCCTGTTTTTAGTCCTTATTTTAAGAAACGTTTTCTGTTATGATTTCTGCCCGTTACATCAAATACTGAAAAAGCATACATAACAAACAACAGAATTAAAAAATATATTATAATACTTTCCATGTGTCTTGGATGCTCCACGTGGATTTCATCAAGAGAAATAACGATCTTCAAGGCAAACACCTTAGTCTCATCAATGTCTCCTCAGAGCACGATTCCCTCTTATTATATTCCTCCTTCTCTAAATCACTCCACCATTCTTTTTCAGGTTCTAAATCCACAACTTTCTTTTTCATTTTAAAATTATTGTGTATGAAGTTTTTTTTTTTTTTTTTTGGTTGTATGTGTGAGTGAATCTGATTGATCTTGTTGTTTATAAAGAAAGCGTGATTTAGGTTTTTGAAAAACTTTCTGCTTCAGACTAAGCCTATCCTATGTAAAGAGCAAAATGTTTCAGATGCCAAATTGATCTTTATATTTGACACTGAAATTGAGTATTTTAATAGCTTTGAATCGAGCTTGCCAAGTGAAAGTTTTTTCATTCGGTGGTTGAAGTCACAAAAATTGTGCAATTTGTTCCTGATCTTACTTTATTTAGTTGTTTTGAAATGAAATAAAAGTGTTTCCTTTGAGATTCTAGGGCTGCCTTTCCAATGTTGCTTATTTCAGATTCAATTTTTGGGTCGATAATTTTCCTTTATATCGTCTAATTTGTTTAGCTTATTGTTCATTTGCATTGGTTCTTAGAAAATAAGCTGAACAAAAGTATAGTTATCCATAGAAAGAGTAAAGCAAATATTTAATTGGATCTAAATCTATTTTGATTTAATATAATGTTCAGAAAATGAGGAACATGGAAGTGTTGAGTTGTTGGAGTCCGTGGATGCAAACACATTAGAGGACACATTAGGGCCACGTGACCAACTAAGGATGGGAAAGCCACGTGGAGCATCTCATGACACGTGGAGGGTATTATAATTTTTTTTTTTTTTTTTTTTTTTTTTTTTTTTTTTTTAATTCTGTCGTTTGCCATGCATACTTTTTTCATCTCTAATGCAAGGGTAGGGACCATAACGGAAAGCGTTTTTTCAGGATAGGGACTAAAAGTGGTAAAAATAAAACCTAGGGACCAAAGTGAGAATCGCCTAAAAATATAGGGACAAAAATGTGATTTTCACCTTTTGGAAATTCTTGTAATCTTGAGCATGTCAACAATATTGACTAGCTAATGGAGAAACATGTCAATAAACAATGACCATGTAATGGGGCTAATGTTTGGGTAGGAAAAGCCAGAGAGGAGTTCTTGGATTCATTTTAACTCACAATGCAACATCTTCTGCTAATTCTAAATAACTTATTATGTAATATTTCCAATAGCAAAGCAAGACATTTGAAAACAAACAACTTTTAACACTATTAGAAACCGAGAGGAATATAAAAGGACATTCAAAGTGAGCATGTCTCTCTGTATACCTCATCAAGAGTAACATCCACGAGTTATTGAGTAATAACTTGAACCGTTACTCTACCCCAATATGTCCACTATCACACTCAATATTAATGGAATGGTGTGTATATAAACACCAAGAGTGTTACCCATTGTATAGAACGAATTCTTCATTTCTCTCATAGTGTTTACAGAGTGTTGTGAGGTTTTTAGGTTGTGGATTATGTTTGCATCACTCTAGTAGTGTGCAATATCATCGGAGAAACGTTTTTGGTTCATTGGTTATACAAACTGAAATTCAAATAGTGTTTGAATAGTTGGTCTGCATTGAGGCTAACTCTAGACAATGCAGAACAATCTCAAACTCTTGTGTGATCATCGGTTTAGGCCAAGAAAGGTATGTCCAAAAACTAATTGTTTATATGTTTCTTTGCAAAGTCTCTCTTTCTTACAAACACTTTGTTTGTGCATTGTGAAATATTTTACGAAAAACATTTTTCAACATTTTCTTAAAATAGTTAATATGTGTTTTTCTTAAATTAAAATTTTTTAATAATTTTTGGCTCCTAAAAATTATGAATCCCCCCACCAAAAAAAAAAAAAAACTCTTTTATGGATTTTTTTAAAAAAAAGTATAGAATAATAGTATCTCATAAAACATAATGAGATTACAAATAAATTATACAAATTGTATAAAAACCACACTTAAATTCATTCTTTTTTGTAAAAATAATACATGATTATTATTTTGTGATTCTAATACAATTATTCAGGGACGGGACTACCTTGGGGCTGAGGGGAGCCATGCCACCCCCTCCCCCAAAGATTTGAAAAAAACTTACCTAGTATATATAATAGCATAAATTTTTTACTTTTGACTCTAAAATTAATATACTTGGCCCCCCTCTCCCAAACAATTTACAAGCTGACCCACTAAACCAAAAATGAAAAAAATTATCAAATCATCCCTTGTCTTGTTGTCCCAAGAATATCAAGAAAAACATTTAGCTAAACATTTGGACAATTCATATATTCATATAATAATAATAATAATCTTTGGACATGGTCTAAGTAAAAAAAAAAAAAAAAAATTAAAACAATTCAATTATAAATCCTAGTAAAACAAATCACAAAAACCCAATAATCTTTACACAATTTCTACTTCTCATTTGAGAGCTCTTTGTCTCTCTCAAATGACTCATCTCCATAGTCACAGAGACAACTCTTATGCTGCTAATCACTCAATCCACACACCAATTAGTGTCACCAGAAACTTGGATCGGTTGGTGTCTTTAACTCAATCCATGAAAAAAGTTTATTTTTTTAAAGAGCTGTTTCTCTCTAACACAACCCGTGGAAAATTTTTAGTTTTTTGAAATTGATAGAATTTTATTAATTTTTAATGTTTATTGACTTTGGGACACACTTGGCATGCATGCATTAATGTAATACACGTGTGAAACAACAACAATCTACTATTTTGTGTCTTACCTAAATTGCCACCAGAGCATGTGTATAATTAGTCTATTGGTAATAAACTTTGTGCCTTAACTAAATTAATGTAGTGATGGAAAAAGATTTATTATTTACATAGTTAAAGACTCAAAGTTACCATTCATTATCATGTGATTGTTTAACAGGTCTTTTTTTTTTCTTTTCTTTTTTTACTACTTTTTCAAAATGGCAATTTTTTAAAGGTAAAGATCTCACATCTTTATGCTACCTCAACATTAACCAAGTAATTATAATAATAATAATAAATCCTTAACCAAGACAACAATAATTGTCTCACCCTTTTTTTTGTTGAATATTAGTACATGATGTTGATTAATCATTATTTTAGTTGTTTTATTAATGTAATACTAGACATGGATTTGAACTTTTAACTATAGTTTTTGTAATTTTTTTTTTTTTGAATCTTTTATATGTAGCATTATGAAGTTATTAGGAATAGAATTATGTGAAAAAGAATAAATAGATTTAAAAAAAATTATAATATGGATAGAATAAAAAATTGGTCTAACCTCAGTCAAACCTTGAAAATATCAAGGCATGTCAATTGACTTACGTAACTTTTGATTATAAATATTTATTATTTATTTTTAAAAAATACAATAAATACAATAAAAATTAAAAAATTAATGCTAATAACGCATCGTTGTTGACCTCTAATATTAATATTCCAACTTTTTAAACTTCTTGAACAAAGAACTTTTGCCCCCCTAAGTTTGAATCCCGATTCCGTCCCCGATTATATTTAATGAATATCGCTAAATAAAATACATTGTGAATTCTAAAGTAAAATACCTATTTGGTATGAGTACTAAAATATTGCCAAAGTTTTAATTTTTATCAACCTAGTTCCAACAATGTACTTTTCAAACTATGAGTAATGAGTATATGTCACGCCCTTCACTTATACAGCTCTAGTTAATCCCACTTGTCAAGATAATTTGAGAAATGCTTAAAGTTATAGACAGATAAATCAATATTGATGTTACCATTTTACTCAACTTTGTTTGCGAAGGAAGACAAACTATTAATTCATGGGATATTGCCATGTATACTAGCACTTTATTCTATACAAAAATCTTAGGTTTGAAAAAAAAATTGACAAGACACATAAAGTCACAATAACTTTTAAAATTTTGAAGCATATTACATATAATAAAAACGATATCAACAATATTCTCATATGAAAGTGATGTTGTACTAATCACAATACACGAGATGATACTCCTAGTTAAATTAATGGAGATACTTAGCTTGAATTCCCAATGGATAATGTAATCATAGTTTCCCTCTGTTTTGACCATGCTCACCCTCTAGCCTAACCTCCCTTATCTGCAATACCATATAATTATCATATAAAACTATTGCTTGTCCAAACAACAATAACAATGGTAATAAGTATAAAAACAACAACAGCAACAACAATATCACTAACAACTTCCTTGGGAATACCCAATTTAGTGTGACATCACATTATGTGTCCAACATGATTTTCCAATATGCATGAAAGTTCAAATAGTGTATAAAACACCCTTGAACGTTTAGACCTCCAATTACAAAACAACCAATTCAAGCTTTATGACAAACACTAAGTGTGCGGAAAATGAACACAAGCTATAAACAGAATTGGTAAACAATCTAAACCAATTAAAATCACATCTACAAAGAGAAAAATAAAAGGCAAAGATTAAGGGAATAGAGATGCAAACACAAGGACAACACACGATATGTTATCGAAGAGGAAACCAAAACCCTCGGCGTAAAACCTCTCCGCCGCCCTCCAAGCGGTCAATAATCCACTAGAAAATGTAATTGGGATACATGAACAGCAATAGACCTTCCAAGCTTAATCTACCCGATGTACCTAAGCCCTCCAAGCTTCTTGCTCCAACGAGGTTGCGCTGAACCTTTTTCTTTTCTAACTTACCGGATTCCACTATAATCCATAGCATCCGCCATCCTTGGCATCTTCCAATACTTCCCAAAGCTCCAAAAACACTCAACACTCTAAATGGGTGTGGGTAGTGTTTGGATAGAAATCTCCTCTCAATAGGTATGACAATGAGAGAGAGAATGAGAAGAGACTACAAAGATTTCTCTCTAAGAATGAGTAGCTCTCTCTAATTTGGTGGGTGTTTTGAAGAAACCTCTCTTAGAGTTTTTCTTTCTAAATAGCCTCACATATTTTGTGGGAATAAGGGGTATTTATACTGGTGTGAGAATGGAATGCGAAGAGTCAGATTTTCTAAAACAGGGTTGGTCGGCGACTTGACCTCGCGACTTGACCGATTCGCGAGTTCAAGCCGCGAGCTAACCTAATGGCCATTCTGGATTTTTGTCCTGTAGTGCTCCAGGTGGCATGACTGCTCAGCTCCCCTGCATGCTCTGCGCGTGTGCAACTTTTGGCGGCTTGCAAGCCGCGAGCCTCCCGCAAGTCCTAGCTGCGAGTCTCTGCTTCATTGCACTATCTTGAGCATTTCTTCACACTCTCTCACACACTACCCTTACATGATTCCCACCTAAATACAAGATTTCTAAGTGCTGTATTACAAGCACATTTGTCACGGAATAAAGCCAACACATGATTGATTAAATTCAACCTTACAATCTCCCCCTTTGGCTATTCCGTGACAAAACACCCTAAAACAGACTCTAGACTTAAACGTGAGTTTGGGAACAATGGCAAAACTCACTCACACCTAAATCTAGAAACTATGAAGTTCTTAAATCATATGAACATGAATCTCCTGAAACACAACAATACACTATGATCATTATATGCAGAAAATATGAAATGCATATGAAATAGGCATAAAGTGATCAAGCAAAGATGAAGTTAAGAAACAAATCATGGCTTGATCAAACAAGTAATCACTTACAAGGTAGTGATCACAGTGCTCATTCACACTTGGAATGAACACTTGAACATACAAGCTAACAAGAACAATGCAAGTTACTTGTATGCTCAACACTAAACCAATGCATAATACACTAAGTATATGCATCTAGGAACAATTCTACAAGGGCATAAGAGTAGCAAGATTTAACTAGAAAATGCATGACATTTAGTTAAAAGTACTGATTTAACAAAGCATAAAGGTTGCATAAAGCATTGTACAAACCATAAAGTCTATAGATATGCGTAAAACATAACCCTAAAAGCTTACATAAGCAACATGGGTACAAACCACAAAAAACTTGAATAAAAACTTAAACAATATAAGCTAAAGTGCTTAAAATTTCTCCCTTTCAAAGTGATGAGAAGTTGTGATGCACTTGGAACATATATACTTGTAACTTAAAACACTTGCACAAAACACATTAGATCATCAAGGTAAAACAAGTAATAAAAGGACAAATATAATGTAACAAGTAAATTGCAATCAAGTAAACATGATATGAGACATGTGAGCAACTTGATCATACACCAAACCAGTCATATAGAAATGACTACAATGATCACATAACAAAGCAAATGATCATCCGAACATGCATTCAATGAAGCACAATAGCGTAGGGATATATGCATGTCCAAAACACAAACACGATGCAATACAAGAAAACAAACAAAATAAAGTTTTATTGTTAACACAATGTCTTCTCCCTCTTGGTATATGCATCTCCCTTATAGAATATCTCTCCCTCTAAAAATGTGCATGAGAAATAGAATTTCTCCCCCTAAGGATGTGCACAAGAGTCATATAGAAATGACAAAAACTCTCCGGTATACTCTCTAGAGTACACTCTCCCCCTTTTTGTCGGGAATAGACAAAGGGTCAAGAAGAAACGAGGGCAAGAGATGAAGGTACGAACAATGCTAATGATGCATGAGAGGTGCGAGATGAATGAGAAAATGAAGCTCAAACCTAAGACAATGTAAAATGCTACAGAGCATAAGGTAGACATGACATGCTAGGATAAAGAAGCAAGGTCTAGACCAATGCATGACAAGGGTAGCAAAGATGTGTGTAAGAGGTGGCTGTGTGCAATGTATGACCAATGCATGAAAAATGCACATGTGGGGCAAGGTGTATTAAATACACAACCAATGAATCAAATATGTTCCTAATGAGGAAACATGAGAAACCCCAAAGTTTGGTACTCACTGGAGTCCAAACAAGCGAGAAAATGTCTAATAGGCATTTTATCAAACACCTAGCATTCACACTATGAATAATAATGTGAAATAATGCATGAACATCATGAAATCCACCCTTAATACATTTTCTTTCTGCCACAAGGGGCCAACAATCAATGCAAATCAACAAAAGAAACCAATCCCATAAAGAAATTTGACAAAAAATAAGTTTTCCCAACCCCTATGATAAAAATCCCAACCAAGAGTACAAAACTCTCCAAAACATAATCTAAGGATCAAAGTTAATGAAAAGAGTTTATAATTACCTTAGAAATGTTAATGGAATGAAAAACCATTCAAGTTGGTTGGGTTTTGATGTAAAAATATTGAAAGAGGGGTTTTAGAGAGGATGGGAGAGGTTTAAAACAAGTTTCCCATGAAAAAGCTCTATAAAAAGCTGATTTTGGGCGTTTCGCGATCAAGGCGAGTCGCTAGGTTCAATCACGAAAATTTTCGCGAGTCGCAAGTAAGTCGCAAGTGAGTCGCGAGTGAGTCACCAAAGCTTCTGGATGAACTCGCGACCGGCGAGTCACCAACCGAGTCGCAAAAACTCGACACTGTTTTTCAACATAGAACATGTTTAAACAATGAAAAACAAAGTAAGTACTAAACATGAACACAAAAAGTGATAAAAATCACTTCCAAATACATATAAAACTATCAAAAATCTTTTTGGATTAATTCATATATGATTGAGCACACACACACATCACATTTAGACAAGTATAATCTAACAAATGAATAAGACATTCATTGAACATTAGGCATGTGTGTTGTGTGTGTGTGTGTATCAAATGTGGAATAGTCCTTAGTCTAGAGTGAAATTTCAATAATCAATTCAATCAAGTTATACACAACTAGTACTAAGTCAAGTGATCTATCTCAATTATAGAAATGAACATATATGACTTCCCACAAGAAAATGATTACATATGATGAAGCTTTTCATTTGGTTTTTTTACAATTCATAACATTTGATTAATTTGAATAAAAAAAAAATCTCATTTTGAGATCGATGCCTGAAATTTGTGATATTTCAATTTGATGAACAAGCCTTTGGCTTTTTGGGCATCATATATTTTCATATAAGTCGTTTTCCCTTTTTCCTAGCTAAATACTAGTATATGCGATGGCTTTTATAGCTCATTATCTCTTTTCATTTTGAGATTTACATTTATTGTGTTCTTTAAGCAATAAAAATAAAAGAGTGGGAAGAGATATAAGCACAAGTCTACGCATATATCAAAACCAACATGACTATTGACTAATCATTCATGACAAGCTTGAAAATCGATTTACAACAATCACACAAAGATGTCAAGATTTTTCCCACAAAGATATAAGTGCAAAAATAACAAGCTAAGCTCATAAATGCACAAAGTCATTTGTACAAAGGTACATGGCCAAACTCATATATGATATGTACTCAAACATATACGATCAAACTTTTTGAATTTTTCACTTTTTATGTGGTTTTGGATTTTTTACTCACACAAAGTAGAAACATAAAAGTAAGATCAAGAACAAAATAATGCATACAAATAAATGCAAGATGCACAAAATGTATGATGATATGACATTTAATGCATGAAGGGTCCTACAGAGATCAAAAGAATTAGATCAAGGACCAAAAAGAGCACAAGCTCAACCATATGAACCTTTCCTCATCCAAACAGAACGATTGTTTGGAATGAGTGTCTCAAGAGAAGTGAGATGAGGGTTGGAAAAATGAGAACCAGAGATACACATAGTCAAGGAGTTAAGAGCATTAAACATTTTCTTTCATAACATGCTATTTTCACTCAGAACCGGTTTACTCTTTTTAGCACAACTTCCATGAAGCTCAAGTTTTTCTTTTCTTTTGATTCTTTTGACAGCATGAAACTTAGAGCATTGAGGTCTTAGATGACCAAAGGCAAACAATGTGTTTAGGTCCACTAGGTTTTTTGGGAAGGGATCTAGCAACATGGTTTTATTCCCTCTTCAACTTATGACATTGAGGTCTTATATGACCAATCACACCGCAATGGTGGTAAGTTGGAACAAACTTAGATCTATTCAAAACCTTAGGTTGAGACCTAAACGAAGGCTTTGACTTAACAGCCTTTCTCTCCACCTTTTGATTTCTTTTATGTGGAAGAATGTACACCGATTTGTCCTTTAAGGTAGAACACACACTAGGCACAAAATCGGGTACCATAACATGATTGCAACAAATATTTTAATCCTTTTTAACAATAGGTTCAGCAATCAAACACTTGGCATGCATCTTAAGAGATTCATTTTCACATTTAAGATTATCAACAAGTTTGTTAGACAAAACAAGTTTAGCATCCAAGTCCATATTCAAACTCTTTCAGCTTTTCAAGAGAAATTTCAGCAAGTTTTTTATATTTCTCAACCAATTATTTAAATTCATTGAGCTTAGCAATCAAATCATCCTTTTTACAAAATAACTTGCTCAAATTCTTTTGAAACTTCTTAGCATTTTTCTTCAAGAGTTTGTCAACAACACCTATAGATTCAAATAACATGTCATCACACTTATGAGGATTAACACTCATAGAGGCATTTTCACAAACACGTGGTATGTTACATTCATTACCAACCAAATCATGCAAAGAGGCATACAAAGCACAATCCATGGCAAAATAAACACAAGGGGTCAAGGATCACACTTAGGTATTTAAACCACAATAAGTGTACCCACTCTGATATCAAATGAAAGTTCAAATAGTGTATGAAACACCCTTGAACGTTTAGACCCCCAATTACAAAACAACCAATTCAAGCTTTATGACAAACACTAAGTGTGCGGAAAATGAACACAAGCTATAAACAGAATTGGTAAACAATCTAAGCCAATTAAAATCACATCTACAGTAGAAAATAAAAAAGCAAAGATTAAGGAAAGAGAGATGCAAACACAAGAACAACACACGATGTGTTATCGAAGAGGAAACTCAAGCCCTTGACGTAAAACCTCTCCGCCGCCCCCCAAGCGGTCAATAATCCACTAAAGAATGAAGTTGGGATACATGAACAGCAGAAGACCCTCCAAGCCTAATCTACACAGTGTACCTAAGCCCTCTAAACTTCTTGCTCCAACGAGGTTACGCCGAACATTTGTCTTCTTTAGCTTACCGGATTCCGTTATAACCCATAACATCAACCAATATCAATTGGTTCCTTCCTAATCGCTTCCCAAGCACCAAATAGCCTTCTTACAGATATGGGTATGGTGAGAAAATGTTTTGGCTAATTTACCTCTCAAGGATGTAACAATGGAGAGGGTGAGAGTTGAGGAATTTGAAGAGTCACTATGTAAAGATTGTGGATGAGTCAATCTTGTTTTTCTCTAGGATTTCTCTCTCAAAATTCTCTCTAGAAGCTCTCAATATTTCGTGGGTATAAGAGATATTTATACTGGAGTGAGAAAGGAATACAAAGAATCGCTTTTTCCATAACAGTGTGGACTAGCGACTTGACTCAATCGCAAGTCCAAACCATGAGCAAACCGAATGGCCAGTCTGGACTTTTTGTCCTATAGTGCTACAAATGACATGACAGTTCAACTTCTCTGGATGCTTCACTCGTGTACATCTTTTGACGGCTTGCCAACCATGAACCACCCGTGGGATCCAACCAAGAGTCCTTGCTTCACTACACAATCTTGAGCATTTCTTCACACTTTCTCACACACTACCCTTACATGATTCCCACCTAAATACAGGATTACTAATTGCTAAATTACAAGCAAATTTGGCACGAAATAAAGTCAATAAGATGGTTGATTAAATTCAACCTTACAATAGTAATAAAAAAAATTGTTCAACCCATGGGTTCAATCCGATCCAACCTGGCTCATTTACACCCCTAATTGGGTCCATGTATCACACAAACATCTCAGATATGAATCCTCTGCATGTATAGAACCTGGCAATATTTTTGCTTCTCAACGTCATAAATTGATGCTGGAGAAATTATTGGTTGGACTTGATCGTTGAATCCTAGGTAGTAGGTAGTCCAAGCCCAACTTTAAATAAGGAATAAGCTGGTGTTGCAATGAGCCATAGATATAAAAAGGGCCCAATCAATTCCGTGAGACGAGAATAATACCATGGAAAGTAACACATTTGTTCTTAAGCAGTTTTATTGCAGTGTTGAATTCCAAGAAGTCATTAGGAACCTGAACCTTCAAACTACACGAACTATTGTCTAGCAACTGGAAGGGTACCTCTAAGATTTTGATATTCATTTGGACGTTTCAAAGGCACATTTGGAGCCCAATTGAAAAGCATTAAGGCCTAAAGGTGGGTTAATCTCTCTCTCTCTCTCTCTCTCTCTCTCCAAAACCAAATTGGAATTGAAGTCAGATGGGTGCATCAGTGCTCCTCGTCACTCAACCTTACCGTGTCAGAAGATTCAAATTGGGCTGTTGAGAGTGAAAAGGTTTTTGTCTATTGTTGCTATGATTCTGCGTGTTTTATGTGTGTCTGTGTACATTTTTTTGGTTAGAAAAGAGAGTTAAGTTTGGGAGTTCAAGAGAAAGTTGAGGGCAATTTAGAGATAAAAGGAAAAAAAAAAAAAAAAAATTTTAACAGCTATGCATTTTGGGATTGCGTCTCCTGGGGTGGAATGCGAAAATGCAGGAAATTACCTTTGCAAGGCCTAAAAGCAGGGTTTCAAAATTTTACCAAACGCTTCATTCCATTTAAAATCACATTTTGGAAATGCAACATGACTCTTTGCTCAAAAACGTTGACACAAACAAGTATTTGGTGATGTAGCTGGACCAGGATCCCAAGTCCTAACAATCATGTTGTCAACACGTTGGATTGAATACCTTTAGGGGCGTTTGGTTTGCCGTGTTTTTGGTTTCCCATAATATTTTCTCAATGCTTTCAATCAGAGACTAATTACTGTTTATGTCGGATGGGCCCATGAAGGGGTAAAGCACTCGCCCAGGAAATTCTTTTTAAAGTGCAGGTAATGAACTCCTCGAACTAAGGAGCACACCTAGTTGAGCCCAAGATAAGCACTTTGAGACCAAAAGCTCAACCAACTTGGTCAACCCCCTGGATTATTACACTATAATATTACATTATTGTAGTCTTACATTAATATAATCTCAATACAAGAATACAACATTACATTATTTAGAAAAAATAATGTGATATTTGTGATTAGATTAAAGTAATGTGATATATTTTGTAATTTTATATTATGGTAATGTTATAAAAAATAAAATAAACCAAAAACTTTAATGTCACATCATCATAATGTGCATCACATCTGCATCACATCAAGGGCACGTTACAACGAACCAATTCCCCCTTTACTCAATCCAATAAGTAATAACAAACTGGGACATGAAAAAACTAAAGTCACTTTTATTTTATGTATTGTTCTCCTTAACTGCCTGTCAACAGATTCGATTTAATAACTTAAAGTCAACCCTATAAAGTGATAGCATAAACAAAGAGAGACATTCACACATACAAGCCGAAGATGCAGACCAGACTTAACTCCTGTAAATACAGTTATAGCATCATCAGCCTTAGTCCCCCCATCAGCTGGAAATGACTTGCGCCATCTCTGCCTGATTCCCCTTGAACTAAATTTTGGCATAAACACAACTTTCTTCATCTCTTTTTTGATAGGTAATTAAAAATTTATTAATAAAAATAATTGCAAGGGAGTATACTACCAGGACATCATGGTAAAGCCCTAAAATTACAAAAATCAAAAAGTTCAACTAAATTAGAGAAGAAAAACACCCCTAAGGCTGGCAGCCTGATATCCACTCAAGAAGTGTGTCTTCATAAAGAAAGCTTTCAGCTCTATCATTCTCCTCTCGCATCCATCAAAGCTCCTTGCATTTCTTTCCCTCCAAATACACCACATCAAACAATGAAGAATAGCTTTTCAAATTTCAACACATTGATGATGCCCACAACCTTCTATAACATGATCAGAGATATTACAACTAAAAGTTGTGCAACAAAAAGAACTTTAACAGAAACATAAAGTAAACTAAATTACCGTTAAACCCACATACAGAGGGGCTAGTAAAGCATTAAAAAGGCCATGAAAATGTATCTTATAAGTTAAGGATCACTAACACTGAAATTCCAAATCAAATTTTATACAGCAACTCACACAAGTAGCCAAGAAAGGCATACACTCAAGTTGTAATTGTATGACGATTGACTAACTATAAATTTCTTTGCAATCTAAATGTGTAAAATATGATGGATATGATGTAATGGTAGGCAATGCAAAATTGATCCGTGTATGTACACACCTAAGCTTCAGTCAATGTTTGCGGCAAACATCAATTTAAAAATCACAAATTAATTAAGACACTATAATTAAAAGAAAACAAAAAACAAAAACATCAGATTACATAGTTGCAAGCACTAGTTCAATCAAGGTGATTTCAGCATCACTTGTACTATAAGTCTAGCTAACAACAGGTAATAACAAATAAATGTTCAGATCAAACATTCTGAAGAGCATTTATCTACAGTAAGATTTCTACCTAATGGGTCATCTACATGAATGATTTTCATTTGATATCAACTAATGTCCATGGATGAATATTGACACCCCAAACATATAATTATATACAGTCAAGTATATTGGCCAGATATATGTTATACCAAACAAAAATAAGATCTTTCACATGAAGGATAGTAGTTTACAAAGAGTATTGAAACACATGAGATACATGGTGTGCATACCTGCGCAGTGATGCTTCAGTGAGGGTGAAGATTCCTTTAGGTTTAGCTGTTGTACCACTTGTATGTATAATTAATGTCTGATCACATTGAAAGAGAGTAAGGAGCAGAGGAGAAGAAGAAAAAATGTTGTCTCTAACTATGTGCACAGCTATTACTATTGTCTATAGTTCCTCAAAAGATATATGACTATCTTATTACTTAAGTACTCAATACTATACTTCCCTACAAAATCCCATGTTCATCTATTTCCCTAGGTTGTGAACAATCATTTGCAATTTTCAGAGAAGAAATATTGGGAACAAGTGGAATAATAGAAAATTGAGCAGCACATTTTGAAACAATTTCTTGCAAGAATTTACCATGATCATTGGTACTTAGTACCATGGAGAATCTTATCAACAATAAGGGTAAGAGTTGAACAAACCACAGCCAAAAAAAAAAAAAAAAAAAAAAAAAAAACAAAACAAAACAAAACAAAACAAAACAAAAACAAAAACAAAACAAAATCTAAATGATGGAGACTGGCATGACTTAAAACCTCCTTTGAGCACATCTAGTGTTATCAAATTTAAGCAATCATATTACCTTATTTCACCTATAAAATAAGACATTCTGTTAGCAAGCATGGCTATCTCAAGAAGACTAAAAGGCATAATAGTTAACTTCTAAGATAAATTATGGAGTCAAATGACATCATATAATTGTTTAAGAGATGATCAACCCCTTGAGGGTTAACAGAAATAAAATGCAGGGATTCAGACTTGTTATTAAACAATGTTCTAGGTTTTTAAAATTTAACAAATACACAAAGTTTGGGTTCACTAGTTGCTATTTGCAAATAAAACCCCCCCAAAAAAAAATCAGAATAATTATAATTAAAAGGAGAAAGAGAAAAAGCATTCCAGTACACCAATCATTCATCACATGTAAAACTCAGCCTCAGGGTAGCTGAGTGCTGGCGGAAGTGCAACACTTCCGTTAACCATGTTACTAAACAGTGTAGAGAGTGCAAGCCAAAATACCAAGAATCCCATAGACAATGGTTGCAAACCTTCCAACAAATAAATTCCATCAAATTTATTTCTTGTTTCATAACAAATATTCTGTCTTGTTCTGTTTTAGAACCAAGGAAAGTTTCAGTTGCCCGTTGCCATCACTACATATGTAACTTCTCCACAAGGCATATAAAAGTGCAAATAACAAAAGCCAAACAAAAAATTGGAGACTAGAAGAAAACACAGTTCCATTATCACATTCCAAATCAAACTAACATCAATTGGTCTAGTCCAGTTGCTAATCAGTTGCATCCAATGACAGTATAATCACCAAAAATAATACTCAAACAACAAGATCTATTAACAAATGCAACCTATAAATGGCACATCTCATGAATCTAAGATTAGATATTCATCAATCCATCAGACAACATTCACCATAAAAAAAAATAACTGTAGGGAGGCATTCAGCACAACAATAGTTAAGATCTAGAGGTCTGAAAAAAATTTTGGATGAAGCAAAGCTATAATAAAAAAATTATTAATAGGTGAGGGCAGATTACTTATTACAGAAAGGGAAGAGTTTCTGGTCATCGCTAGCAGCAAGATTCAGCCCAGAGGAGGCTGCATTGTATCTCCAATCTATAGATTACCCAACCCTGAGTTCTGTATGCAATACACAACCATTGTGAGTGGCGTAGATCATAGAATTCCATTAGAGTTATTTTTTGTTTTATAACACATACTCTGTCTTGTTTGGTTTCAAAACCAAGAAAAGTTTCAATTGCCTGTTGCAATTGCAACATATGTAACCTCTCCACAAGATACATTATAGTGCAAATAACAAAACCCAAACCATGCTCAACATGTGTTCCACAAGAATGAAACAGGGTTCTCTTGGGAAACCCCCGTCATTCCTGGTTCAAAAGGAATGGCAATTGTTCTATTATTCATTCTCAATCTTCTATCCATTGGGCTATCGTGTTTTTGACAGGCATATGGAATCTTTGGCTGCATAGAAATGCTGTAATATTCAGCAATAAATGCCCTAACCTGCAAGTACAGTATCTAAGTTTAAGTCAGGCAATGGAAATTTTGGCTATTTACCCTCAAAACATGCATCTACAGCCAGGTCTACTATGTTTCTGAAATGGGAAAGACCTCCAGTGGGCTGGTTCGACTCAATGCCAATGGATACTGAAAGAGTTTGAGATTGTATGAGCAAAAGAGTAAAACAGAGATAGAGAGAGATTGAAAAAATCTGAATCTGATATTATGCAGCACACTCTGTAATGCAATACAAGAGTCCTATTTATAGGACTGGGAAGCTTAGATCAATTTAGGTAGTAAACCAGAACTAATTCTCTAACAGAACTATTAACAGATTGACAGCCAGTGATCAGTAATTAAACACATGTTTCCACTAAATGCACCATGTGTTAAACCTGAGGGGGATAATTAGACACAGCACAATTTGGGGCTTTGGCACTTGTATGAAATGCTTCTGTTTGTATTAAGTTTTACTGAAATGGCATTGTTGTAGTTGGATTTCCTCAAACGATGTTGTTGGATTTGTCTCTGTCTCTATCATCCTCCTGGGGGGAGCACAGGCCAGGCTGGTGGGGTGGACTTATTCGAAATGCAGAGGGTAACTGGCTAAACGGGTTCCACTGAGCTATTGGGCAAGTGATGCAGGGAAAGTGATTGGCTGTGATATGAATTTGAACTAAAAGGAATGTGAGTTACTTAGAACAAATTGACAGGTGGTTAGGCACCTTTGCAAAGTTCAAGAAAAGCTCTAAAAGACTTATTTCAGCACCTTTGCAAGGTTCAAGAAAAGCTCTAAAAGACTTATTTCATTCACATACAAAAACTGAATACAAATGAGAGCGGAGAGCCTAATCTGCTATTTATACAAGCTGCACTATACTAGCAGCCACTGGATTGGCTCAATTAAAGACTTAACCTAATTGGTAATTGGCAATCTAACCAACTAACATACTAAGTACAAATGGCTCTAAGTGCTTGCTGTTACAAACTTACAATACCTTCAACCCACTGTTTAGACACAAGCAACTATTGCCACTGGTTTTGTGTTCAACTACAAATGTAAAACAACTACTTAAATGCCCTGCATTAGCAAGCTCCAAGTGTGTTGGCTGAAGTTTGGGCAGTTAGATATTAGCTAGGGAGTTAGGAATCCATTATTTAACTGTGAAACTGGATGCTATGGAAATTGTATTAGCTTCCAACAGTGTTTCTTTTCCTAACATTCTTCAATTCATTAGACAACATTCACCATAAAAATAATTGTCAGGAGGCATTCAGCACAACAATAGTTCAGATCAAGATGATTGAAAAAAAAAATATATATATATATTGGATGAAGCAGGCTAATATATATATATATATACATATATAGGTGAGGGCAAATTACTCATTACAGCAAGGGAAGAGTTTCTGGTCACTGCTAGCAGCAAGATTCAGCCCAGAGGAGGCTATATCTCCTATCTATAGACTATGGGTTACCCAAGACTGTGAGTCTTGTATGCAAATGCAATACACAATTATTTGAGTGGTATAGATTATACACTATAGACCACATAATTCCCAAGCATGAAAGTGCCTGCTGGACCATCTTTAGTTTGTACACTATATGAGCATGGTACTTGGGATAGCATTTCACATGATATTCACAAGCATTTTCACATGAAAAAATTAGATAAGAAATTAAATTCTATTAATAAAAACTTTTAATAACCCTAAAGGCCAGGGATGGAACCAAGATTTTGATTGAGGAGGGCCAGAATACGAATAATTTTTTTTTAATGAAAATCCAAATTGCTGTCCATTTGGCACTAACAAACTTTTAACGCGCTAATATGCAATTAGAAAAATGCTAAAACTACTAGATTTTTTTTAATAAAATGTTTACAAATTGATGTGGTAATTACTAATTAGTGTAATTAGTGCCATTTCAGCAAGTACCTGAAATTAAATTCATTATCACTTGCAACCTTCCTTTCCCCTTCTCCCTCCTCTCTTTCCTCCAAGTTCCTAAGCATGGAGGCATATTGTAATCCATCAATCAACAAATCATTTTGTGATTAATTGAAATACATGAAAGATCTAATGCCCCACTAACAACGTAAAATCTTGAGTTTCTGCGATTTGTGAGAAGAATTCCTCCTGTCCCCTTTCTCTACAATTGGTGATGAAGCAGATAATAATCACTGAATTTCTGTTGCCAGCTTCCCTCTTTTCTTCTTCTTCTCCTCTATCATTTTGCCCTTCTACTGCCTTTCTATTACAATACACACAAAGGCAAAAGTCTCTCTTTTTATGTATTACTAGTTTTGATGCACATGCAAGGAACGTGAAAAACACTATCAAAGAACATTCATAGTAATTCCATCATAGCTTTGCTTAAATTGAAAGCTGAATTTCTCTGTAACATTTAGAATGAGAAACAAAAATTTATTAGTAGGTAAGAAAATTACTTCAAAGAGTATTTTGTTATGCAGATGCTAAAATCAAAATCTAGAGTTTGTAATTTGTATTTTTATATGAGAGTCTTACATTATATCTCTACCAGCACAGTTCAGTCACTGCATTTCCAAGAAATAAAAAGCAACTATAAGTCAATTATTCATAAATGAAATATGTAAAAGGAACCTAAAAATTGATAATGACAATGATACAGGATCATTTTCCCCCTACTCATTCAGAATTTGCAATATAACCATCTACAACAACAACAACAACAACAACAAAGCCTTAATCCTAAATTTTGAGGTCAGCAATGGTACTCCACAAACTAGCTAGGGTCAGCCATGAAGATAAACAATCAAAAAATTATAATATTGCTGGGCTGAAATTAAAGGTAGAAGTGTTGTGCCTGATCAAGATAAATTAAAGGCAGTATCTAATCTTATGAAGAAACCTAGAGTTTGTCCAATACTTCCTCAACGGTTATCTATTCCTACACTCACAAAGTTCAAATTTTTAACACAATAGAACCATTTCCACAAAAACAACAGAATTAGCAACCAGAAAAAATGTTTTAAAATGTTCAGATCTATTACCAAATCCACTGCTTCCTTCAACATAGCCACCAATTCTTCAGACTTGTCCCCACTTCTTCCTTCCTCTCTAAAACTATCACATTCCAATTAAGTTTCTATCACCACAGAACCATTGACAAATCAGAATCCATGAAAAAATTACAAAAACAAATTAAATTCAATTAAAAAGAATTGAATTTTAATTTCCCTAAAAGCAAAATTCTCATATACCCAGATGGCAAAGCACCAGGTGACCCAAAAATAAAAATAAAAATACCCCAAAAAATTCAACAAATTTAACATACCCAAAACACCCCCAAATAGTTCTATAGTTTTTCACATGCCCAAAATTCCAAAACTCAAAACAATTCAGCACATATCGGCTAATACCATTAGTTACAAAAGAACCCAGATGCTAAAACTCAGTTTTACGTATTTTAACTCCAAAGCAAAAGACAAAATAAAGCCCGAGAAGAACAAAAAATCAGGAATTCAAAGTACCCAGAAAGCCCAAAAAAAAAAAAAAAAAAAAAACCTGCTGAGCTCATCGTAAATCTGTCCCTTGATGGCTATGGCCATGGCCATGAGCAGAGGCTTATTATGGTCAAACTCAGAGGTATCGTACTTGGTGTTTTGACAAAAAATCTCAGCATCGTAGACTGAGAAAAGTACTCACTTTTCTAGTTTTCTTTCTCTTTTCTTTTTCTTGTTCGTAACAGTTGACAAACCGAATGTTATAGGTGATTCAAATTCCCAAATTACGAAAAACCACCCAGCTAAAACACGCATTGGCACAATAAAATTTTATGGACGAAAATGTAATTTCAAATGGTGCTTAAATAAAATGTATAGAAAATATAAGAGAAACAACATGGCGATGAAGTTGCCATTGCCAACTTTTACGTAACATCCCCCTAGCCTTGAATCCTTAAACACCAACCTATAATACTGTCCCTCTTATTATGAACATGGTTTTGAAACTCTAGAACCTCGAAAACATCATAATTTATTTAAATAAATAAAAACAAAATATACTTTAAAATTATTAACAATTTGCCATAGTGGCAAGCCTCTCTCTCTCTCTCTCTCTCTCTCTCTCTCATTACGGCTGGTTATGTTTCAGCCTTCCCTACAAAATCCTCTATTACTCTATTGATTATGCTCATATTGAAAATCGCCGTTAAGCCCAATTTTCTGTAAAAACCGTGATTATGAAGAGAGAACATTTATTTTTTCGTTTGCTACGATTAATTATTGCGACTATAACATAAAAACAATCATTTTGCAAGTGGCTAGCTAGAGGTATTTTATTTATTATTGAAATTCAGAATAAACGTGAGTACAAACTCCACGGATGACCAAATTGCTAAGCTCCTCCATGATCTTCACTAATGATGGCAACCTAAACCATTATCATTGGGTAGAGGAAAGTCAGTGCATGGATATGATGGATTAGGCTCAGAAGGTGGAACCGGGGCTCGATTTTGTGGAGCTGATACCAGCTTGGCAGTCTCAAGTTTCTTTGACTTCATGCTGACAGCAACCAAAGGTCTTGCAGCTTCAACAGGCTTGCTGTTAAAAGTGAGAAATGTGAGTATCACGATGATCACCACCACCTTTACAATATTGGTGGAGACAGTTTTCAGCGAAAACATGTTTTGCTCCATCCTCGAGATGTAGTTTCTAATCAACCACAAGAAAGGGGGTGTATTTTCAATGTATGTTTTGTTGAATGAAAAATGGCTTAATTTATAGACAATTTTCTAAACTGAATTATGTTGTTCTATCTTCCAATACGAGTGGTAAGGTTTTGAAAACGATTTGTCTATGTGGCATATCGTATGTTCTAGAAATGGATAATTTACATTTTGCCATTTTGGTACACATGTCAATATGACACTGAGCGGCACGAGTGACTAAAATGGAGCTTTTTAATTTTTTTTAACACAATAGTTGGGTAACTTGATAACACGATAGTTGTGTCACATGATGAGATATTCACAAGTTGTGTTACCACTCACAAGAATGACTTTAGGTATTAATATAATAAGGAGAGTTAAGAAGTGATAATATATTTGACTTCATGACAACCAAAGACCTTGTACCTTCAACAAATTATTCACCCTCTATGAGATTATACAGTGATAAATGGCGGGTACAATGAATGTAGCATAAGAAGAAAAAAAAAAAAGGATGCCATAAAATTAAGGTGATATATGTGGATGAACTCATGAAAGCCAAGGCACGCAAAATATCAAAGGTATAGCTTGCCAATTCCTCTGCATTCTTTTATAAAGTAATAACATATCATACACTTAGTTTAACTTCAACTAATGTTGCATTTCTTAATAATTTTTTATATTGAGTAGATCACATGTTTTCTATGTCCTTAAAAGGCATGTTAAATTTTATTATAATTAGTGTGTTCCCCGTGTATATGTACATGTACAATTAAAAATAATTACAATTACACAATTTAAATTATATATATTTTTTTTAAATGTTGAAATATATATATTAAAAGTCAAAACTTAGAGAAAATTAAATTAAAATCCAATAATTCGTGACTTGCTACAAAAATTAAAAAAATTAGATGAACATATTGCACAAAATTGAACTCTAATTGAAATTTAATTTAGAATCTAATTGAATTTTAACTCTTTAATTTTTACACTCAATAATTCACTCGACACAAAAATTAAAAATTAAATAGGACACATAACACACAATTGCACTCCGATTGAAATTCAATTTTGGTTTCTAATTTAATTTTCTTTAAATTTTGACTTTTAATATATATATATGATATTATTTAATTACTACATATTAATATTTAATACATAAACTCAACTATTATTCGCAATTTTAAAATATAAAAATTGGATGGTGTTATCTATTATCATAATTCGGAAACGAACTATCTGCAAATCCTCTCTTGCTCAAACCCAAACTCAACACAGCCTTAATTCCAGCTATGGGCTTTAGCTACTTCAATCCCGTTACACCAATTTTATGTTTATCTCAACATTTATTCTAGCTGGTCCTGTTGAGTTTCTACTTTCTAGCGTATACCCGTCAGCCCAGCCAAAGAAGAGGAGCTTTTTAAAACCATTATCCAGCGATACTTGTATGGCGTCAGAGCTCACCAAAAAAGGCGTGAGGTCGTTTAAAGTGAGATTTTTTTTGGGTGAGCTCTGACGGTATAGAAGTATATGTTAGATGTATTTCAACGATTTGTTTTTTTGATAAAGTAAAAGGAATTATATATAAATCTAAATAATTATAATAATATAAATATATGTGATTGACAAAAATAATAAATAAAAATTGTATTTATAAGAAGAAATTTGTAAATAATTAAAAATTCACAGAACAAATATGTAAAAAATGAATGATTCAAATCAAGTCTTATGTTTGACAGAATTTCCTTAAAGCAAATTTCATCCCTCACACAAGGTTTTCAAATCCGGACCATTCATTGAACCGTAAAAGGGAGAGGTTCAAGATTTTTGAGGTCGAACCGAGGTTAAACTCTGATGACGTCATAATTAATTTAGTAATTAATTAAAGTCTAAATATAAATATTAAATTTATAAAACTAGCAAAATTGACTAATATATCTATATATGTGAGGGAAATTTAATGATTTTCAAACATTTATTTAATAATTAAATAAGAAAGTTAATAAAATAAAGTAATAACCATGAAAACATTAAAATTTATGATTAATTTTTGAAGTAAAGTTGAAAATCTTTGAAGGATTTTAATTATAATTTTTTTATTCCTTGTAAGAGATGAATAATTTAATTAAGTAGAATAAAATTGTGTTAAGTTGTTTTTTTTTTTTTTTTTTAAATTGCTATGGGGTTGGACCGCATAGTTCTTGCCACCGGTTTGTGCGGTCTAACCCCGATTTTAGAGGTTCACAGAATTGCCACATATGCCCAATTCTTTATGCTTAAAAAATCGGTTTTCATCCCGATTCCTGATTTTCACGGTCCGATCTCTCGGATCGGTCCGGTTCTGAGAACTATGCCCTCACACAATCTGTGGTGCTTTGAGACTCACGGACGCCTGTCTTTCAGGATAAAATGATTTACAACACAGAGAAGAAACACACAAAATCCATGTTCTGCGAACTACTTTATGTCTCTTTCTCTTTCTTTGACTCAAATGAATGCAAAAAAAAAAAAAAAAAAAATCTTTTTGAAAGAGTTTTTTCTAAAAAGTTGTTTTTCATGAATGAGGAATTATGAAAATATACATTACTTAATGTACACACTGTTTTAGAAATAATTCTTGTATACGTTTTCATCGACTCAAAAATAAAATAATATAATATTATTATTAATTGGATAAGTGGTCCCAATCCATACATGGCTAAAACCCAAATCAATATCCAATTCAAAACTCATATTCTCTATCATTTCCTATGTGGAATTCAAAAATTCTCACAACTTCAAATCATGTTCAAGTGGACCATTAAAAGTTAATTTCACATTCACTCTATAATATTTTTCTAACAGTACAGTCCAAAAAAAAAAACAAAAAACTAATATTAGAAGTTGCCACCTCACGCTTGGTCCTTTTTCCCCTTTCATAAATAAACCAATATGATCATTGACTTTATAAGACTACCAGAAAATAACATAAAAGATTACCAGAAATCCATAAAAGCATAAAAGAAATCTCTAACACGTAGAGATGGATGTAATGGATGTTGGGTTAGGCGAAGCCTAGTTTGCATTTGATTTACATTATAAAATAATTTGATAGTATAAAAGTACTGTGGTTTTGATTGGAGATTCTTTAATGCTTGGTCTATAGAGTGGAGGTTTGGGTCAATCCGCTATGTAAAATATAAATACTGTTATTTTGTATTAGGGTTTGGTGCGATGTTTTTTAGTGAAAAAAAAAAAAAAATTGTATTGTTATGTCTAGTATTTTTCCTGAAATATTGATATTACTACAACTCCATAAAGTAAGTAAATTGTCAAACCACATAATTTTTTGTGTTGTGTGAATATCTTGTGTAAAAAATTTTTTTAATTTGTTTTTGTATCTCATAAATCTAATTATTCGTGTATATTTCCTGCAATGGACTCCAGAGTTGTGTAATATTATTCATTAATCACGAGTTGACTGACTAATCGAGTTTTTTGTCACAATGTTAGATTCTTGTTTCTGCTTTAATGTTATTGAAGATAAGCATCGTCATCGGAAAATGATAGTAGAGTATTGTTTTCCAAAGAAAAGAAGTAGTATTCAAATTGGACAGAGGAGAGAAAAGACTACTATAAAATATGGATGATGAGTTGAAGATGAGTAGTCCTTATGGCTAAGCAAAGAAAATAATCCAATATGCATTCATGCCTTTCCTCCGTAACCAGTAACCAGCTCTCTTTATGTAACAGCACTATATTTATTTAAAATCTAAGTCCCTATCTATATATATTCACCATTCAGTCATTCACCAATGATCATGGTTCATGGCACGAAATCGCCAAGTGACCAGATTCAAACTCTGGAAGAAAAGGCTCTCTGACTGTACGTGTCAACCCATATAGGTAGTGGTGATCACTACTACCATCATGATCTTTCACATTCACCTTTATTGCTAACTCATCATCATAATTAGGATGATAATGGCTCCTTAATCCTTATCAATTTATTTACGTACATTACTTGGGCTCCAAATGAGTTTCCATTTGGTTTCGCTGAGTAATCCCAACTCTACTTGATTGAACCAAAAACCAGTGGTGGAAGTGGAAGTACTCTCTAGTCTCTAGGGATAAAGAGATGACCAATGAGGATATATAGTACTTCCCCACACAATATTACAGGACAAGAGTCCACTGATCACACGCCACACGCAAAGCTCATTTGACTCTCTTTGAATTATCAAAACAACATTTAAATTAATCATATTAAAAGCCCATGAGAATGTAAAGAAGGACACTCACTCAGAATTTTGGTCCAGAGGGGAAAACCATGCTTTCATACAATTGGCAGCTGGTTATTGTGTAAAAGGCTTTACCGGATTTTTGGATTTTCAAGATTTAATAGGATTATGGAAAACAATGTCACATAACCTCATGGGACGGACCCACAAATCCTTTATAGGGAGGGGTGATTTCTATGACCAAGGTGAATTCGATTGATAACTTTTATGTTAAATGTGTAATAAGTTATAAAAATTTGCTTATTTAAAAAAATATTAATTTTTTAATAAAAAACTGAGGTAAAAATAAAAAAGAAAGAAGTTTTTTTCCCACAAATGGCTGCAATACAAAACTAAAATCTCTCTCAAAAAAAAAAAAAAAAAAAAAATATATATATATATATATACACACATATTCATACTTCATACGTAGTTCGTACTTCATATATGAGTACAATTTATTTTTTCATATTTGTAAAAGATAACTAAACTAAAGTTACGAGAAAAAAAAAAAAAAAATTTCTGGCTCAATTTCTTTTCTTCATTTATTAATCTTTATACACTATCTTTAAAATGAGATTGAATACATAGTATTTTATTGAGTAATTGAAGGATGTATGAGTTTTATGTAAAAAATTTAATTTAAATTGAGAAATTTATTTGGTATCTGTAGTATATATTTTTAATTCTAATACTAGTATTATACCCGTGAGATGCACGGCTTAATCAAGAATCATGTGTAAACTAATGAAAATAATAAATAATAAATTTTAAACTAGTTAAAAATAAATAGATAATAAAAATAAAGTAATCTTTTATTCTATTTTTTTTAAACGAAGTAACCTTTTACTTTAAGTTATATAATGAATGCATATTGTGTAAGATTAAGTTTTTATAATATAAAAAAATCATATATAGGTCCAAAATTAATTAAATGGAATATGATAGATAACTATGCAACTAATATAAAAGGAGATGCCTGAAAAAATAAAGGAGTTTGCATAATTAAAACTCAAGTGCATATTTAAATGAAAAACCTTAAATTCAATAATTAAAAATAATAATTGAAAGCATATTTAAGTGGTAAGCTCAATGTAATATTTAAGAATTATGAACAACTAAAATTACTAAACTTTAAAAAATAAAAGTAGATAAACTTACGTAAGAATTGAATTTTTGTCTTTAATAGTGAGGGAGGAGGCACCACGTTCATCCTATCAAAACAAAATGTGTAAATATAAACTTCAAGAAATTTTTTTGATCGAGTACTTCAAAACCTCAAAGAAACTCCCTAAAAAAAAAAAAAAAAAAAACAACATGAAAAAAAAAAAAAAAAAAAAAAAAAACCACACACACACACACACAAAAATTGGGAATTTATTTTTTGAAGCAAAGAGGGACTGAATTTTAGAGAAAAACAAATAATCCTAAAAAGATGATAGATACTTGGACGTTCAAAATATTAATGAAAAAAAAAATCATGAATCGGCCTTATTATTTATATTGACCAAAAATCTAAAGATGAGATTTATGGTATATGTGCGCGTCAGAAGTGAGATTGTTAGGCTTGACCTCACTCGAGCTCACAACTTACTTGTAATGTGGGCTTAAGATTTCCTACTTGAAATGTTTTCGGCACAGAGACTTAACGTAGTTTCTCCTCTTTCTTTCTCTCTTTCTTTCTGAATCACTCTTTTTCTCTACTCTCTATTTTCTTGAGAACCTTTCAACAACCGTCTCCCCTTCCTTCTTCTCATATTTATAGCTCTAGATTAGTGGAGGGGTCATGATTATTGCCATAGTTAATGCAATTGGGGGTCCAATATCATCGATTGTAAGTGGATGGTTAGGTGGGAGTGGAATGTGACGAATGTGGCCTTGGAACTTGGTTCCAACTCAAGTAGGAATGCTCGGCTGCTGATGTTCCCCGGGCGCTGTCAAGCATACTATGACGTGTTCGGACGTTAGTCTTTCTTTATTATTCGGGAATTGTTTGCCGAGTGGGAGTCGAGTGATGAAACTTGGGCCTGCAATTTGTGCGGGTTGGGTAGAAAGAGATTGGGGATGTGGGCGCGTTCTTTGGCCCGAATTTAAGGCCCAAATGGAACCGAGTACCTCAGTGCCGTACATTAGCCCCCCCTTAATTCATGCCCAGCTACCGGGAAGAATCAAGGAACCCAAAAGGCATTCGTGTTTGAGGAGATCAACAGATAGAGATTTGGGCGATTACGAAAACCCATTAATACGCTCTCAAAAGGCGTGCCGCCCGGGTGCTAGGCTCAACTGTCATCATTATCTGAGGTTCGTGAACCAAGGCAAAGTGCCCGTGTCGCTTGTCATTGGCATCCGTGGAGTTTTTTCGCTAATTGTGCCTCATTATTGCTGATTGAACGTCTCTCTATCCTCTTTGGCCTCTATAAATAGTTCATCACAAAACATTTTTTCACTTTTTCACTCCCCACTTCCTTAGTTTTCTCTCTGCCGAGCATTCATCCGTACGCTTACTCATCGCCTCTAGTGACCTTTTCTTTCCTAGAGCCCTAAGTAAGTATTCTACCTCCTCCTTTTACTTGAGCTTCTTTCTTTAAGTTTCTTCCTTCAATATTAGACTTTTAAAATGGGTTTCACCTTTCTTCCGGATACTGCAAGATCCTTAGCCACATTTAGGCAAAAGTTTGACATCCCCGATGATGTGGAAGTGGTGTACTGCCACAAGAGCTAAATTGCTCTCCACAGAGGACGAGGTACTGCTTTCTTCCCTTTAATGGCAATTCTAAAGGGCGGCGTTAGGTTTCCCGTGGACCTTCTCTAAGTCAACACACTTAGGTATTATGGGTTGTGCCCCGACTAACTCCTTCCCAATTTTTACTAGGTAGTTAGTTATGTCAGTGGGTTGAACCATACATTCAATTTACAATTGGACCACCATGATATAAACCACATGTATAGTCTTTGTTGGAATAAGAATACCAACTATTACTTAAAAGTTAGAGATACACAGGTGCGGTTGATATCATATCTACCTGATTCAAATAGGAATTCAGCCGGGGAATTTGTCCGAATGCATGGCAATTGGTTTGCCGGAGAAATTCCTTGCCCCCTTTCACGGCGTGAAGTGGGTTCGTCTTGATCTCTATCTTAACTGCCTTTCTACTTGTGGTAATTTTATTTATTTGGACACTAACACTGTATCTCACCTCCTTGTATGCATATATATATATATATATATATATATATATATTTTTTTTTTTTCCTTACAGACGGTAAAGTGTTTGTCTCAGATATTAGGACAATCCACATCGTGGACCTGAATTTTGTACTTCGGTCCGAAATATACGTTCATTGGGATGGACAACTCCGAGCATCCCATCTAATTCTCGTGAGTTGAACCGGGTCTATTCCACCTAGCAATCCTTCAAACAAGTGCTTTTGGTTGACAACCCCTATTGTCATACATTGACGTTCGCGAATTTTGTTCCGCCGAGATTTACAAATGGGAGAAGCACAGGACCTTGGTCCACAATATACCGTTCGGATGAGCTAGCACCATTGCGGGACAAATCGGCGGAGCATGTGTCCCAACGCCTCCGTGAAATTGCTCACGCGGCTATTAAAGGCCGTGATCCCGCCCATGCAGAGCCTGCACAACTTGAAGAAGTCGCCGAACCCAAGGCTCACGTGCAAGATCCCGTCCAAGTTGAGCAAGTAGTCATGATCTTACCACCTTTCCCGATATTGAATATGACTGTGGTGAAGACATGGTGACTCGGAAGACCATGACCATTGATCTATTTGTGCCCGGGCGGCGGCGGACCATGCACAAAAGAACCACCCCAGGACCGAGGTCAGACACCTCCTCCACCTCCTCCACTAATTATAAAGTCTCCAAGCTTTGTCATAATGCATGAAAATTGGAAAGAAGAGATGAAGATGTGTCTTTATGACCATCAGGTTAACGACCACAACGTTGTTCCATGCATGTCCCTGCCCCATATTCGTTAGCATAACAAGCTAGCCCTTTTTAAATTAACTCAGTAAGTCTAAAGCTATAAAAAAAATTCAGAATAAACTTCAAAACTATTAAGGTATGAGATTAAAAAATTTTACAATAAATTTTACGAAGAACATTTTCTCTTAAAATAGTTTGTGTTTTTCTTCAAACTAAAAGTTTTTAATAGCTTGGCTCCTAAAAGAAAAAGAATATATAAACCTCTTTTATGGAACTTAAAAAAAAAAAAAAAAAATTAGAAAAAGAATTAGTTATAGGAATAGTACTGGTATCCCATAAAAGATAATGAGATTACAAATAAATTATACAAATTGTATAAAAATCACACTCAAATTCATTATCTTTGTGAAAATAATACATGACTATGATTTAGTGATTCTAATACAATTATATTTAAGGCATGTAGCTAAATAAAATACATTATGAATTCTAAGTAAATACCTATTTGGTATGACCGTATGAGTACTAAAATATTGTCTATAGTTTTAATTTTTGTCAACCTAGCTAGTTCCAACAATGTACTTTTCAAACTATGATCTTGGTCCTAGGGTCAGCCCCTCCAAGAGAAAAATTTTGGCTCTATCCCTGGTCATGATACAAATCAGTAGTTTTTTCTGCAAAAGTAGTGTCACACACATCCTTCTTTATTTGATCTGTGTGAGTAATGATTATATGTCACACCCTTCACTTATAGAACTTCAGTTAGTCCCACCTGTCAAGATAATTTAAGAAATGCTCAAAGTAAGAGATAGAGTAATGATTTATTTGGGCCTGCTACTAGTGGTTCTTCCTCAATCACTTTCACTACCACGCGTAGGTACTTAATCACATACACCACCAC
This sequence comes from Quercus dentata, assembly GCA_028216015.1. Classification (NCBI taxonomy): domain Eukaryota; kingdom Viridiplantae; phylum Streptophyta; class Magnoliopsida; order Fagales; family Fagaceae; genus Quercus; species Quercus dentata. Next base: position 5,408,353 of record CP116449.1, read on the forward strand.
GTTCGTATGATCCAATTGTTTCATTCTCAACCGAAAGTTGAGAATAGGTCTCTAAATACACTACTCAAAACATTTCCATGTGAATAATCACTCAGTAAAGTCACAAACGCCAAAACACAATATGTATTCATGCTATGCTTACAATAGAAAAGGTGTAACAAATAGAAAACTTTAAACAAGCCCTGAGTCACATCCTTCATTATACATATATACTTTTCTGTGAAATTTTCAACATATATAAATGTTAGATTTGACATCTTCTCTTTATCTGGGAGAACGAAAGAAAAGACCTAAGAAGACCAGGTTTCTAGCATAAAAATGAAAGATAAAATATTTATAAGTTCCTTTTAACTCAAGATTTCTTTGATTTGAATCCAACAGCGATTGTTCATAGTAAATCTGCATTAAACTGAAAAATCAATTTGCATATCCTTACAAGAGTAAGAAGGTCAAGTCTACCAAAGAAATAGTTTATAATCACTCAACCTTGAGAAAAGAACAGTGACACAAATAATTAAATTATTCCTCGGTATGCTTGATTTGCTCCTATTAAGGAAGTAGAAAAGCCCAAATTAGGACTATAGTGCAATGATATGATATAAGCTTCAATGAGCTACAAATAAGAGAATCAGCTTGATAATTGGATAATTTTTTCATGTGGGCACAGAATCTCTCTACAAAAACTACAAAGGCATTGGCTGGACCCTTGGTATAAATGTATATCTTTCCGCTACCTGTCCAACAAAATAAAGATATAGAGAAAATATTAATAGAACCGTTATACATAATACAAAATCAGAAAAGAAACAAAAGCAATCTAAAAGAAAGCTGTACATATGCACTCAGGTTGAGTTCCTTATACACTAACAATATGTGGCCATCCATCTTTATACACTCAGGTTGAGTTTACTTAAAGGTTCTGCCCTTAAGAGAAACACCTCATACTAAACTGACATAATGTTTTATGGCCACATCTTTCACAAGCTTATACCATTAAGCTAACAAACAAATAACAAAAACACACCCCAAAAGTCCATTCGGACATTTTCAAAAACATTTCAAATGCATCCATTAAAGTACCTGAAATTCAATTCACAATCACGTGCAACCTTCCTTCCCCTTCTCCCTCTTCTCTTTCCTCCAAGTTTCTAAGAATGGAGGCATATTGTAATCCATCAATCAATAAATTATTTTCTTGGTAATTGAAAAACATGAAAGATCTAACGCCCAACTTACAACCCAAAGCCCTGAAGTCCTAATTTGTAGTGGAATCATTTTCTTCTTCTCCTCTCTTCTACGCATAGTGGAAACATGCAATACCACCTCCTTCTATACGTGTTTCTCTATCAGTACTCACTACTCGGTGTCAGTAGTGGTTGGGAGAAAAATCCGAGGAAAATCTAGCAACAGATAACAATAGGAAAAAAATGAAAAAGACAAAGAGCCCAAACTCTCTCTCCTGCCCAACACAATTGATTTCAACCTATCGTTTGTCCCTTCTACCGCCGTTTTATTACACAACAAACAGAGGCAAAACTCTCTCTTTTTATATATAGTAAGATAACAATAGACTCACCCAAAAATCTCAATAGGCCCTTTATTAATTTGATTAATCGGCCAATGCAACATATAACTTCTCCACAAGGTATATAAAAGTGCAAATAACTAAAGCCAAACAAAGAATAGGAGACTAAAAAGAAATAATGGTTCCGTTATCACATTCCAAATCAAAATAACATCTACGGGACAAGCCCAATCACTAATTAGATGCACTCTAATGACGGTATAATCACCAAAAATAATACTTAAACAACATCTATTAACAAATGCAACCTATAAATGGCACATCTCATGAATCTAAGGTTCGATATTCATCAATCCATCAGACAACATTCACCATAAAAATAATTGTAGGGAGGCATTCAGCACATGGAATGGCAATTGTTCTATTATTCATGCTCAATCTTCTATCCATGGGGCTATCATGTTTTTGACAGGCATATGGAATCTTTGGCTGCATAGAAATGCAGCAATTTACAGCAATAAATGCCTTTACCTGAGACTGAAGTATCTAAGTTTAAGTCAGGCAATGGAAATTTTGCCTATTTACCCTCAAACCATACATCTACAGCCAGGTCTACTATGTTTCTGAAATGGGAAACACCTCCGGTCGGCTGGTTCAACTCAAAACCGATGGTTCCTCTGAAAGAGTTTGAGATTGTATGTGCGAAAGAGTAAAACACAGATAGAGAAAGATTGAAAAATATCTGAATCTGATATTACGCAGCACACTCTGTAATGCAATACAAGAGTCCTATTTATAGGACAGGGAAAAGTTTAAGCTTAGATCAATTCAGGTGGGAAACCAAACTAATTCTCTAACAACTCTAACATATTGACAGTGTGTAATCAGTAATTAAACACACGTTTCCACTAATTGCACCACGTGTTAAACCTGAGGGAGATAATTAGACAAAGCACAATTTGGGGCTTTGGCACTTGTATGAAATGCTGCTGTTTGTATTAAGTTTTACTGTAATGGCATCATTGTAGTTGGATTTCCTGAAACGATGTCGTTGGATTTGTTTCTGTCTCTATCACCTCCAGGGGGAACACAGGCCAGGCTGGTGAGGGTGGACTCATTCGAAATGCAGAGGGTAATTGGGTAAACGGATTCTACAGAGCTATTGGGCAAGTGATGCAAGGAAAGTGATGGGTTGTGATATGAATTAGAACTAAATGGAATGTGAGTTACTTTAAAGAAATTGATAGGTGGTTAGGCACCTCTGTAAAGTTCAAGAAAAGCTGTAAAGGGCTTATTTCATTCACATACAAAAACTAAATACAAATGAGAGTGAGAGCTTAATCTGCTATTTATGCAAGCTACACTATATTAGCAGCCACTGGATTGGCTCAATTAAAGACTTAACCTGATTTGTAATTGGCAGTCTAATCAACTAACATACTAAGTACAAATGACTATAAGTGATTGCTGCTACAATAACAATCTCTAACCCACTGTTTAGACACAAGCATCTATTGCTACTGATTTTGTGTTCAACTACAAATGTAAAACAATTACATAAATTCCCTACATCAACATGCTTCGAGTGCTTTGGCTGAAGTTTGGGCAGTTAGGTATGGTCTCATTTTAGCTAGGGAGTTAGGTATCCATTATTTAATTGTGAAACTGGATGCTATGGAAATTGTATTAGCTTTCAACAGTGTTTCTTGTCCTAACATTCTTATCTGTAGCATCGTACGTACATGACTGCAAGAATTTAGTCCAAGCTTTCCATAGGTATGAAGTGAAGCACAACCATCGGGAAACCAACTAGTGTGCTTTCAGATGTCATGTTTTTTGAAGATCCCCTCTGATGTACCTTTTTATTTTATTTTATCAGAGTTTGATAACTCTGAGGCTCGGTAAAGTAGTTTTGTAAGAACTAAAGTTAGTTATGCAAGCTGTATTTACCAAAAACAAAAAAAATTAGAGGCTAGAAAGAGATACACTTCCATTATCACATTCCAAATCAAACTAACATCAACGGGACAAGCCCAATCACTAATCCATTGCATCAATTGACAGCATAATCACCAAAAACAATACTTAAACAACAAAATCTATTAACAAAAGCAACCTATAAATGGCACATCTCATGAATCTAAGTTTCGATATTCATCAATCCATGACAACATTCACTATAAAAATAATTGTTAGGCATTCAGCACAACAATAGTTCAGACCTAGATGATTGAAAAAAAAAATGGATGAAGCAAGCTATACTAAAATTGTTTTAAAAAAATTTATAGGTGAGGGCAGATTACTCATCACAGCAAGCTATACCAAACACACTGTTAATCCGGAAACTTTTTTTTTTTTTTTGAGAATGAAAAACAACTAAATAAATAACCAATAATACTGAAAATGAGAGAATATTTTTCTTTTCGTTTGCTACGATTAATTGCAACTATAACATGGAACAAAAATTTGGCAAGTAGCTAGAACTATTTGCCAAATTGCTAAGTAAGCTCCATTATCTTCAATGATGATGGCAGCCTGAACCATTACCGGGTCCAGGCAAGTAAGTGCATGGATTAGGCGCCGAAGGTGGAATCAGGGCTGGAACTTGAGAAACTGGCACCATTTTGACTGTCTCAAGTTTATTTGACTTCATGACAACAAAAAGCCTTGTAGTTTCAACAGGCTTGCTGTTAACAATGAACAATGTGAGTACCATGATCATCACCACCTTTACAATGGTGAAGACATTTTTCTCCGAAAACATGTTTTTCTCTATCAAGATGTGGTTTGATGTGTTTGTCATCAAACCACAAGAGATATAGGATGTGAATTTTCAATGTATGTTTGGTGAATGAACAAGTGGCTTAAATTTATAGTAGTAACAGAAATTCGAGAGACGTCTAGGCGACGAATTACGCATGTTAAGGCGGTTCATATGATAAAGTCGGCTCCTAAAGTATGGTGTTGGTGTTATCATCAAGAAATTTTGGAAGCACTTGAAAAACACTGAGGTATTGTGGTGTGAATGACCTGTCACCTGTGTTACTGTGTGAGTGTGCTGGGGAGGGATTGGAATCCAATGTAACATTGAGGACTATTGCACCATGCAATATCTCTCACGTAATTTTCATTTTTTTCAAATTTTTTTTTTTTTTTATCCAATAGTTAATATCAAAAATTAATTTTTTAACTTTTAATCTAAACCATTAAGTAGATAATGCGTGGTGATCTCAAGGGGTGAAAACAGTGCAAGTTTAATTTGGCTCTAATGAGACACATGGCAAATAATTAATCTGGAGTTGTGCGTGCCAGTGCTGATATTTGGTCTCCGACAAAAACCGTCCAAATCTTAGTTCTGTTTTTTTGCAGAGAGACATTTCACGTTTCAAGTCACCTTTTTTATTTTGAGAATCAGATCAATAGAACTAACAAAAAAGAAACAAGCAATTACACGTCATCGTTTTGGATTACAACAGACACGTAAGGAGGATTCTCTTCAAGCTTTGCCTCCCTCGTTGTGTGATGGAATTCACAGCTTACAAATGCTTCACATCATCTATGATATGTCTAATATGACAGCAGCGTCTTGGATAGCCTTATCCACCGAAAGTGAGTCACTCTCAATTATAACACAACTAAAACTAGTCTCAATTGCAAACTGAATAGCCCGCCGAATAGCTAGCCAATGCCTCAATGACATTTGCATCTTGCCCACCTTTCACTTTCTCCCACAAAGCAGCCAGCACCCATCTTTGGCTGTCATGCACCACCACACCTATGCCTACATTATTTGTCTCTTTGAAGATAGCTTCATCAATATTAGCTTTGAACCAGCCTTGGGGAGGTGGTACCCATTTCAAATTTTCCTTTGATATAGCAGATCTATACCCACTTCAAAGTGAATAAATAGCTTGTGTGAAATTCAAAGGGAACTTAATTAGTCCAAAACACATGCACACCCAGATCTACACCATGGCGTCCTTTTGGTATATTACATTGATCACTATTGATGTCATTACAAATAGCCAAAATTACGTTAATGCTTATGCTTCCATACATTTCTCTGTATATTATTAATTTTTTTTTATGACATATTATTCATTTTATTGTTTATATTTTATCATGGTCTCAAAGTTATGTCTCACATTTTCTAATATAATATTAAAGATTTGAAAAATATGTTTTTGTCTTTTCTAAATAATATAGAGTTATTTTTTTTATATTTTTAATAAGCATCAGTGATGATCTCTTATGGATTTGATATTATTCATATCACAATATAATATATATATATATATATATATATATATATATATATATATATATAATTTGATAATTACAACAACAAATAAAGAAATTTTTGAAGCCAAAAGTGTTCATATGTTTTTCATCATTTCATGACACCCTAACAAATCGTTAAAAAAAAAAAATGCAATATAACATTGATCACTATTACCATTGATGTCATTGAACAGGTTTTGGCTATTTGCAAAACATATTACATTTTTTAGTTTGGACACGTTTAAAGAAACTTGTTCGATGACATCGATGGTAATATTAATAAAGAAAGATTTAAGCCAAAACTTGTTCACTATTGCCATTGATGTCATTGAACAAGTTTTGGCTTTTATTGAACAAGTTTTGGCTATTAGCAAAATATTACATTTTGCTACTATTAATGAGTGACCTGTCACTGTGTGAGGGTAATATTAATAAAGAAAGATTTAAGCCAAAACTTGTTCACTATTGCCATTGATGTCATTTAACAAGTTTTGGCTTTTATTGAACAAGTTTTGGCTATTAGCAAAATATTACATTTTGCTACTATTAGTGAGTGACCTGTCACTGTGTGAGGGGTGAAAACCGTGAAAGTTTGGCTCTGAGACACATGGCATATAAGCTGGAGTTGTGAACCAGTCCTTCTAATATTTGGTCTCTTGACTTCCATTTTCGGTGATAAACAAAAGGTTAACTTTGTTGGAGTTTGTGGATTTAATGGTATTTGATGCCAAATCTTAGTTCTTTAATTAAATGGGACAATCACCTATTTTGTTCTCCCTTGCAAGCGAAACAGAAACCGACATTTCAAGTCACTCCAAAGGAATGACAAGGGTGAAGTGATGGCCTCCCTAGCAGAAAGGATTCACATGCCAGTAAGCGTCGAAGTGTTGGAGGCTCTGGCTGCAAGGAGAGCAGCAATTTTTTATGCGGAATTGGGTTTGCATCGGGTTGTCATTGAAGGTGATTCAAAAATTGTTTTTAAGGCCTTGTCTGGAGAGTCTCCAGATCGATCTTGTATAGGTCATATTGTCAAGTCTATTTCGGGTTTCTTACAAACCTGTTCCTTTCATCAAAGCACCTAAACGGAAAAAAAATAATGCAGAGAGAGAAATATGGAGGATTGTGGTACCGAGGAAAACGTGCGTTTTCAAAAAAGCCAGACCGAAAATAGTGTTTGGTAAGTATAAAACGCAACTTTTTGGAAAAAGTTGCGTTTTATATTTATGAAGAAACGCGCATTTGAGTTTATGGAGCTCTGGAGGTCCATAAACAAAAACTTATGCGCGTTTTGATTTTGAGCCGTTGGGCTCTTCCAAAAATTACGAAATTATCCTTGATAAATCATCCATTCTCATCTCATCTCTCTGCTCTCCCAATAAATTTCCAACTCCAAACACAAAAAAATCTATAACAAATTCCCAAATAATCTCTCTGCTCTCCCAACAAATTTCCAAATCCAAACACAAAAAAATCTATAATAAATTCCCAAATCAGCTAAGGAAAAAAAAAAAAAAAAAAATCAATCCTTTGCAAATTAGGATTCCTCAAAATGCAAAAAAAAAAAAAAAAAAAAAAAAAAAAAAAAAAATCAGAATGTAGCAAAATCTTTCAAATGGAGTTTGTTACCCATCTTGCGGTGGATAAGTTCCGGTGGCTCTTAGAACACGCTGGGAACGCAATCATCAAAGCGATCGACATCGAAACAGTCCCCGCCATCGCCGTCTTCGGAATAGAAGCTGATCTGACAAGAAAAGGAACGAACGAAAAGGACGGGAAAAAAAAATTCTGCAAAGAAAAGGATACAGATTTACTCTGGAGTTGGATGAGTTGGGTGAGTTTGGTTCAGCTCACTGTGGAACGAACGAATGAAAAAAAAAATTCTGGAAAGAAAAGGATTGAGGAAAAAAAAAAAGTCCTCCGTTCGTTTTGAAGTGCTAAGAGGAAAAAAAAAAAAAAAAAAAGAAGGAGAGCTGTGGTGGAACGTTCTGGACTGAAGAGGAAGTGGTATGAAATGAATTAAAGAGGAAAGGAGGAAAAAAAAAAAAAGAAGGAGAGCTGTGGTGGAACGTTCTGGACTGAAGAGGAAAGGAGGAAAAAAAAAAAAAAAAAAAAAAGGAGGAGTGGTGGAACGTTCTGGACTGAAGAGGAAGTGGTATGAAGAAATGAATTAAAGAGGAAAGGAGGAAAAAAAAAAGAAAAAAGAAAAGAGTGTGGGTACGTGTGTGGAGGAGAAAAAAAGAGAGGAAAAAAAAAAAAGTAAGGGTAGCCACGTGTGTGGAGAGAAAAAAAGAGATAAAAAAGGAAATGTTGTCATAATATTTTCACAATAAATGTTAAGTAGTAGGTTATTATTAGCTAATACTTGTGAGAAAAAAAATAATTTTTTTAGAAAGAGAAAAAAATAATTTTACTAGTATGTTAAAATTAAAATTACTATCAATTTTTATCACAATATTTTTACAATACTTTCACAATAAATCTTAAGTGGTAGATTATTATTAACTAATATTGGTAAGAAAAAAATAATTTTTTTAGAAAGAGAAAAAAATAATTTTACTAGTATGTTAAAATTAAAATTACTATCAATTTTTATCACAATATTTTTACAATACTTTCACAATAAATCTTAAGTGGTAGATTATTATTAGTTAATATTGGTAAGAAAAAAATAATTTTTTTAGAAAGAGAAAAATTGATTTAAGTATGATGAAGTAATTGATTTAAGTATGAAACAAACTCACATAAAAAAAAAAAATTTGAAATAAATTCTCTTATATATACATTATCCTTTTTGGTCATTTACCCCTCAAAAAGCCACTTTTATCAGCTTTTACCAAACACTCAACTTTTTCATTATGCACTTTTTAACAGTTTTTACCAAACACTCAGCTTTTTTGAAACTCCACTTTTTACATTATGCACTTTTACAAAACTCCACTTTTTCATTATGCACTTTTTCTAAAAGCTGAACCAAACTCACCCAAAATAAACTAAAGCACTACAAGTCCCTTTAATTCCAACAATTCTAACTCGTTCTGCTGGATTGCACAGTGGATCATCTCACGTTTTGAAAAAAAAAAAAAAAAATCCAAACGTGAGAGAACTGAGAAGTAACAACAATCAGTCAGACACAATAAGATAAAAACTTCAGAGAAATTGTCAACTTGGACTTGGTGATCAGGGATTAAATAAGTTGAAGAAATTCCAGAGAAGATCCACTTTGATACAGAAATTAGAACAAAAAGGTATGGAATCATGCCTTGCATCTAGTGATCTTGGTTTCCGAGATTCAACATCTTCCCTAATTTTCTTGCCAGCTAAAAACGCACCAAATAATAATAAAACCCAAATGAACCAAAAATCAAGGGAAAAAGAAAAAAATCGATGTCTAAGTCTAAGTACAGCCTTCAAATTTCTAAGAAAATAATCAAACAAAAAAGACTCCCCTAATTCTCTCGGCTACAAACCGCCCTTAAAACAAAATTAAACCCAAATCCAATTTTTCAAGAATCTAATTTTGACCAAAAGACCCCAAAATCGAAAATTAGGACTTAAATCTCAAATTCGGTATGAACAACCCTATGAAGAGAAAAGAAGATGTAAATCAAAGAGGAAGAGCTAACCTTGCTTGAACAAACCAAAGCTGGAAAAGTGAAAATTTATGGCCTGTTTGGAAGTTAAAAAAAAGGAGGGAGAGTAGATTAAAGGGAAGGAGTGTAATTCAATTATCTTATTTGAAAGTTTTTTAAGAAATGAGGGGGAGGAGTTTGGAGGGATTTTAACTACCTCTAACCCCTTATTTTTAATTCTCCCAAATTTGAGAGATTTAGAGGGAGAGTAGAGTAGTGGCCTGTTTGGAAGTTTAAAAAAAGAGGGGGAATAAAGTAGAGGAAGGGAGAGTAATTCAATTACCTTATTTAGAAGTTTTTTAAGGAAGGAGGAGGAGGAGTTTGGATGAGTTTCAACCACCTCTAACCTCATTTTTAATTCCCCCAAATTGGAGAGATTTGGAGGGAGAGTAGAGTAGATAAATTATTGACTAAATAAATTTCTCAATTTACCATTTCTAAATTAATAATAGACCAATGTTGCAAGTTCATTTTCAAATAGGGGTAAATTTATCTATTTTAATCATTTCCTCTCCTCTCCATCCTAATTTTTAAAACATCCAAATAAGGGGAAGGGCTAATTACTTCATTCACCTTTACTAATTTTAAAAACATCCAAATAAGGTGGAGGGGAACCATTCCCATCTACTCTCCTCCCTCTCTAAACTTCCAAACAGGCCATAGATAAATTATTAACTAGATAAATTTTCCAATTTATCCTTTCTAAATTAATAATAGACCAATATTGCAAGTCCATTTTCAAATAGGGATAAATTTGTCTATTTTAATCATTTCTTCTCCTCTCTATCCTAATTTTTAAAACATCCAAATAATGGGAATGGCTAATTACTCTCTTCCCCCTTACTAATTTTAAAAACATTCAAATAAGGTGGAGGAGAATCATTCCCCTCTACTCTCCTCCCTCTACTCTCCTCTCTTTCTAAACTTCCAAACAGGCCTTAGAGAAAGATCACTCACCGAGAAGATAGTAGATACGCACCTACTCTCTAGTTAGTAAATGTTCTCTCTCTCTCTCTCTCTCTCTCTCTCTCTCTCTCTCTCTCTCTCTCTCTCTCTCTCTCTCTCTCTCTCTCTCTCTCTCTCTCTCTCTGCGATTCTAGCTTACGTTTCTCTGGCATGGGGCCTTTTTGACAAGAAATATTTTTTTCCTTTCTCAAATGGGCTTTTACTTTTGGTGAGTCCAAGGGGCAACCAGTTACAAAACTTTTTAATACATCTAAAGAGATAGATACATAAATATAAACAGCAAACCAAAAGTGTGCTCAATTTCCATTTGCTATTTTTGATCCTTAAATAAAAAAAATAAAAAAATAAAAAATAAACGAATATGAAACTTTTTTTTTTTTTTTTAAGAAACAATATGCAACCGTAACATAAAACAAACACAAACACTAGAAAAATTAATAGAGAAATTGCCTTTTCCTTGCTAGTTAATACATAACATTACATTTCTTTCGATTACTAAACATGACAAACAACTCACATATGATATGACCAAAGCTAAAGCTCCGGTATCTTTATTTAGTGGCAACCTCCATCATCGGATTCAGGTATGTAGGTGCATGGATTGGGCGCTGATGGGGGAATTTGTGCTGGTTCTTGTGACTCAAGTTTTGACTTCATGTCATCCAAGGCCCTTGCAGCTTCAAGCGGCTTGCTGTTAAGAAACAGAAATGCAAGAATCATCACCACCTTCACAATGTTGAAAAGGGTTTTCAACCACATTTTTGTATGCTTCATTAGAGAAGTAGTATATGTGTATTTTCCAAATGTAAGTTTTGTTAAGTGGGGAGGTGGCTTTTTATAGACAAGAACGAGATTGAAGTCATTGAACCGATATCCTTATTTTTTTAATTTATTTTTTCATTAGGATAAGATGAGGCCCGGTGCCTTTTTCAATTTCTACTTTTTCTTTAAGCTGTTACCAAAAAATAAACAGGAAGCTCCTTTTCTAGGATTTTGTACGACACATTGTCATTTTCTGATCCTTTCTAGAATTTTGAACGACCCATTGTGAATTTGTGAGTTTAATATTGATTGTTGGGTAACGTGACTTCCACGTCCACGTCCACGTCCAAATTACTGCTTGTTTTCAATCATTTTGGACTAGAAGAAGGTCCACGGACTCAAAATATTCGACAAAAACAAAAAGTATTCAACATTCGATTCCTTATGTTTTGTTCTTTTTGTGGTCTAATCTTCTATCTTTCCTTAACCAGCGGAGAGGATCCTTTTTTGGACTCTAGTCCTAGTGCTGGATTGCGGCCTTCTCTCTCTCGCTTTTTTATTTTTTTTTATTCTTTCTCTTTTACTTTTTCAGGCCCCTGAAATTGTGCCCTTTTTTTAATAGTTTAACATGCCTTTGAAAGAACTTATTTTTATAATTCTATTTTGTTATCTTGAAAAATATGATCCTCTAAAATTTTGCATATTCTTTCTTAAACTTCAGAGAAAAAAATCGATGTCTAGATACAGGCCTCGTGCTCTTTTCATAATGGAATCCTTCAAATTTCTAACAAAATAACCAAAGCAAAAGCTTCATTATTTTTAATTAGTAGCACCTCCATCATCGGATTCAGCCATTCAGGTATGTAGGTGCATGGATTAGTCACGGATGGTGGAATTGGTCGATCTTGTGACTCATTTTTTGACTTCATCTCATCTAATGGCCTTGCAGCTTCAAGAGGCTTGCTGTTAAGAAACATCAATGCAAGAATCACCGCCATCCTTACAAAGTTGAAGAGGGTTTTCCCCACAATTTTTTTCCCCTTCATCAGAAAAGCATACGTGTTTCCAAATGTATGTTTTGTTAAAAGAGAAAATGGCTTTTATAGACAATATTGAACCGAGGTTCTTTTATAAAAAAAAATAAAAAACTAAATTCTTTTTGGATGAGACGATAAAGCCATAAAGGACGTTTTCTACTATTCTTTTTTTCTTTCTAGACTTTTGGAAGTCCTGTGAAGCTAACAGTTTAATATTGCTTGGCAGCGAGATGGAACTAATAATAAGACTAAAAAGGAAGATTGTGAATCTGAATCCAAAAAGTAACCGTTTTAAACAGAATATCAATCATCTATAGATGATTTCTCAGAATATCTTTGAAAGATGATAAATGCTTATCGAATATCAAGATTCTCCCATCAAAACCTTATCAACATCAGATTCCAACTCAAAAACAAAGAGTAATCTATTTAGATGTAACATAATTGCAAAGCCTGTCTGACCATCCTAAATAATAATAAAATATATGTTTGTTGAGTACTGTCTAGTGTCTACTGTTTATTACATTACATAATATATCATAGAAACAAAGTTTTATCTATATTCGAGAAAGAATTTGGCACAAAATACAAGGATGGAAAGAAAAACTTGTCCCAAACCGGTAGAGAAGCCTTAATCAAGGCCGTAATCCAAGCCATGCCAACTGTCACCATGAGTTGCTTCAAACTCCCAAAGGGCCTTTGCAAAGATAGAGTCTTTGATCTGCAAGTTTTGGTGGGGATATAATGGGGATACTTGTAAAATTCACTGGGTTGGTTGAAACAAATTGTGCCTCCCAAAGAATCATGGTGGTTTGGGTTTCAAAGATTTGGAACAATTCAACCTGGCACTTCTTGGTAAATAGGTTTGGAGACTAATTCACAACACTAATTCACTGTTCTACCAAGCCTTCAAGGCAAAACATTTCTCTAATTGTTCTATTTTGGATGAGGAAGTAAAGACTAATCGTTCACATGCTTGGCAAAGTATTTTGAAAGCACAAAGCCTTGTACGAATGGGTGTAATGTGAAGGATTGGCAATGGAGAGACTGTCCTTATCAGAGGGAATAATTTGGTTATCGGATCAGTTTTCCAGGAAAGCTATTTCACCTCAGAAGCATTTGCCAAATAATGCTCATGTTTGTGCTCTAATTGATGAGGATGGACCATGTTGGCTGGAAGATAGTATGCGTGAGGAGCTTCTGCCCCATGAGGCAAACGCTGTCCTTAGAATCCCACTCAGTACACGCTGACCTGAAGACTCCTTGATTTGGCAAAGGACAAAAAATGGGATTTATTCTACAAAGAGTGCCTATCAGATGTTAGCTGAACCCACGGCTTCATCTAATCCAGGTCCTTCAAACCCAACAGTAAATAGTGGGATTTGAAAGGATATCTGGGGCCTCAGAGTCCCAAATAAAATTAAACATTTCTTGTGGCGAGCCTCTTGCGAAGCTCTGCCTACGAAGAAGAACCTCTTAATTCGCCATGTCACTCGCAATGCTACATGTGAGTGTTGTGACTGGGAAATGGAGGATGCTATCCATGCTCTATGGGATTGCCATTCTCAAAGAGATTTGGTGGGAAGTTGAACACTACAGAAGCTATCTCTCTAGCCGTTTTACAAGTTTCAGAGATTTACTCACCAGGATTTTTCACTTTCATGAACACCCAATCTTGCAGAAATTTTAGCTTCTGTTGCTTGGGGCATTTGGAATAAGCGGAATGCATCTCAGTTAGGTAACACTTCTGCCCCTACTCTAGAATTTTTGTGGATCCCATTGATTGTCTTCAGGAGTTCCAATCAATTCAGGTTGTTCACCCCCCAGTTGTCCACCCCCACGGTCAGATTCGCTGGGCTCCCCCCCCTAAATAAAAGAGATTTATATTCATTGTTTCATTTTGTGTTTTCTTGCTTTATTCTTTTAATATCGTCCATAAGACTCGGCTCAAAAGAGTGTATTTTTCTTAAATTGTGCGGTAACCCTTATATAGTTGAGCACAACCCTCATATTCATGACCTAGATGATGTTTTTCTTGGATTTGTTATTAAAATTACTCACGCTAAAGAGAGAGAGCTAGGAAAAAAAAATCTTTTGATTTTAATTGTTTGTAAAAAGAGTGCTTTAGTCTTTAAACAATGACTCACCTAAGCAAAAATAATGGGCAAGTCATGTTCTATCTTAACAATAAAACTAACGTCAGGGTGCAAAGTGTAACAGGGGTCATAGTTTAGAGTACAAAGCATGCATTCAAATAGTTTAAGGTGCAAAGTGTAATGTAGTGTAAAGTTTAAGATAGTAAAGTGTAATTTCCCATTTATTGTAAGTTATGTTAAATTCAAAAATGATGGTTTGAGTAATTAGCTTAGAATCTACGTCTTCTCAAAAGAGAAGAAACAAAGCTTAGAATCTACGTATTTATAAATTCTATTTGACAATAATTGGAGGTTTTGTTCGGTATTGAGTAAGTAATATGGTAGTTTACACTTGGTTGTCCAATTTTATTTTTTAATTAATTATATAACTAGTTTATAAAATTCAAATATATAGGTTTCAAATTAATGTAATGGGAAAATATCCACAATTTATACATATTTTAAGAGTAAAAATTAATAAGATCTAGAAGCTATTGCTGTCCCAAATGATGAAATTTTAGACGTTGAACCCTTTAGAAAAGTTCAAAGATTTAGACGGCGTTTGGCTACTATGTTTTCCTGCGTCTACGTTTCCGTTCTGCGTTTTTTTTTTTTTTTTTTTTTTTTTTTTTCTTTTGCCCGCATATGTTGACTTTGGTGCACAAAAATTACTGTTTTGCACTGTAGTAATACTGTTCATGTACTTTAGCAATATCTGTTTACGCATTAAAAATATTAAAAATGGGTCCCACGGTACTTTTCACACATTTAAAAATTATTTTGCTACAAAGTGTTTTCGATTTTCAGTTTTCAGTTTTTGATTTCAAAGAACAATAAGTTCAATCCAAACGGACCCTTAAACTTAAATAAATAGATATTGCTTCCTTAGAATATAATTCTTGATTAATTCAAAATCAGTTGCAAATGATTTTAATACATTGAAATAACTTACAACACAATGTTATCAAGTTAAAATTAATTTATGAAATTAAGTATTTGTTTTGAGTAAATGTTTTTTTTAAGAGTCATGTTATATTTAGTCCCCCACCGCCACACACACCCCCCCCAAAAAAAAAAAAAAAAAAAAAAAAAAATCCTGATCCGCCACTGCCTACACTCCCAATGCTCCATCCTCTCTTGTTGGGTGCAAGTGCAACAAACTATTCCCAAATGCTGACTCTATATGACTATACGGAAACTGTGAACCTGATCTAGCTACCTAACAGGCACAGCAACAGGAAACCAGACTCCTTAAACAGTCACACTGTGAGTTCCACCAGTGCCCCAGGAAAATGTTTGTTACCTCATAAGTTTGGGTACAATTTTGTGATTGAACACAAGCTTAATCAGCAGAAAACTAATTACAACATCTGCTGCAGCTTTCACTTTCACCTTATAAACTACATCAATTGAACCTACATTAGTCACAACACAACCCTCCTATAATTAACGTAATCTAGATCAATATTGAAAAACAATGAAAATGTCGGATAACTCAAATCGAAAAAGCTGACTAAAAATTGACTCAAACTAGAAGGAAAAAAAAAAAAAAAAAAAAAAAGAGAACACACACAATAACTGAATGTATATAACAACTCTCTTGCCTAGGTGAGTCATGGACTAAATTGCTACTGCAAACAGTCCAAATAGGATATACAAATTGTGGAGGCCTTACACTCATCAAAGAACCCTGGGCCTTAGGAGATTTGGGCCCCCAAATCTATTTGTATTATGAGCTGAACAACTCAAGCAGGCAGTGGCTAGTCCACCAGTTCTAGCTTTACCAATCTTCTCAAAACCTTTTGCTATTGAATGTGATGCATCTGGAATTGGTTTGGGAGCTGTGTTAATGCAAGTCCAGAGACCTACCGCTTTTCACAGTCAAGCCTTGAAAGGCAAGAATCTGCATTTATCAACCTAATAGAAGGAGTAGTTGGCCTTAGTTTCTGTTGTGAAGAAGTGGAGGCCATATTTGTTGGGCAAACCTTTTATGGTTAGGACAGACCACCAGAGTTTAAAATGCTTATTGGAGCAAAGGGTAGGAACACCAGGTCAACAGAAATGGATTACCAAGCTAATGGGATATGCATTTGCAGTAGAATACAAGAAAGGTGTAGAGAATAAGATGGCTGATGCTCTATCTAGAAAGGAGGATTTAGAGCAAGAGAACATTTCAGACTCCAAATTTAGCATGTTATTTTTTATCTCTTTTCCTAATCCCACCTGGATTGACATTCTTAAGGACATCTATCAACAAGACCCTGAGCTTCAGAGTCTTATCCAGGCTGTGCAATCTGATAGTGCCACTTCTACAGGGTTTTCTATGCAAAATGGTCTTCTTTTGTTTAAGGGTAGATTCTATCTAGGCTCTAATTCCCCTCTCAAGCATTTGATACTCCACCATGTCCATGCTAGTCCTATGGCTGACCACTCAGGTTTTCTCAAGTTTCTTCATAGAGCTAAAAGAGAGTTCTTTTGGAAGGGTATGAAATCTGATATTAAGTAGTATACTAGAGAGTGTGGAGTCTGCCAAGGGATTAAAACTGAAACCAGTGCACCTGCTGGTCTGCTACAACCTTTGGGCATTCCTGATAGACCTTGGTCTGAAGTCAGTTTAGATTTTATTGAAGGGTTGCCTAAGTCACAAGGGTATGAAGTCATTTTGGTGGTTGTAGACCGGTTCACTAAATATGCTCATTTTATGCAGCTGCAGTGTACCTTCAGCAAGTGTTTTACAAGGCTTACCTATCACTTTGGTTAGTGATCGAGATGCTGTTTTTACTTCCAAATTCTTGCCTGAGCTGTTTCGGTTGCAGGGTATGGAGTTGGCCATGTCTACAGCTTACCATCCTCAATTTGATGGTCAGAATGAGATTGTGAATAAAGGCCTGGAACAATATCTGAGGGTATCTGTAGGTGACAGACCTCATCAGTGGGTACAGTGGCTACCTTTAGCTGAATTTTGGTACGATACCAATTTTCACACCTCTTAAGCTCACTCCTTTTGAAGCCTTATATGGCTTCCCCCCACCTAAATTGCAGTACATCCCTGGTACCACTAGAGTTGAAGCTGAGGATACCCTTTTGAGCAATAGAGAGCAAGTGTTGGCTTAATTAAAGGCTAATATTTTGACTTATCAAAAAAAAGGCTAATATTTTGCTTGCTCAGCAGAGAATGAAAATACAGGCTGATAAGCACAGGAGTGACAGATCTTTTGCCATTGGAGATTGGGTTTACCTGAAGTTACAGCCCTATAAGCACAAGTCCTTGGCTCAGAAAGGTAAGTAAGAGCTATCTCCCAGATTCTATGGACCCTAACAAGTTCTTCAAAGGGTGGGGAAGGTAGCATATAAGTTAGACTTGCCTCCTACAGCTTGCATTTATCCAGTTTTCCATGTCTCTTGTTTAAAACCTACACTGGGACCAGCTATATCACCTATTCCTACTCTGCCTCCTATGGATCACGATGGACAATTGATGCTGGAACCTATAGCCATTCTGCAGAAGAGGGTGAAGCAGCTCAGGAATAGACATCACTGAAGTCTTAGGTTCAATCACAGCTTAAATACCCTCACCTTGTGGGCAAGGTGCTTTCAAGGAAAGGGTATGTTAAGGCACCGACAGTTATTGCTATGAAGCCTAGCTGCTGAGCTGTAATGCCACATGGAGTTTGTACTTAGTTACTTGTTGTAATGCTTACCCTCGTAATTGTAATGTAGTGGATTGTACCTTCAATTAACTAACTCCTAATTGTCCATGTGACTAATGGGATTTCTCACATGTGGATAGTTGGGAATTAGTTAGGCTGTTAGGGAAGGAAATAACTGATTGAACAGTTAATTAGTTAGGACAATTGTGGGTGTTCAAGAGAACAGTAGCATTGTAATGGGAATCAATCACGAAATAAGATGAATGCTCAGTTTCTCTCTCTATCCCCTATTCTTCTGACGGAGGCCTAGGTTCCCTCAAAGTAACCTACTCATATTCCTTTTAATCTTCTCCATTCACCCATTCAATCCCTAAGACTTGTGAGATCAGCTGGGATCTTAACATAGTATTTCACTAGCTCATGAGCAAGAAGAGTATTTTCAGAGATATTCCTTTCTTTGATAAAAGCAGTTTGGTTAGAATTCAACAAAACACCAAGGTAGATTTTCAGCCTATTAGCTAGTATTTTAGTAATACATTTATAGACTATATTAAAACAGGCTATATAGGTCTGAAATCTGAAATATAGGAAGGATTAGGAACTTTAGGAACAAGAGTAATGGTTGTAGAATTGACTTCTTTGAGGAGCTTACCGGATGTGAAGAAGGAAGTAATTGCTGAAATGACAGCGTCTTCACTATAGGCCAGGCAACCTTGAAAATTTTAGCAGTAAAACCATCTGGAGCAGGACTTCTATCACTCCCCATGCTGAAAATTGTTTGCCAGAGTTATTTCTTGTTTTATAACACATATTCTGTCTTGTTCTGTTTCAGAACCAAGAAAAGTTTCAGTTGCCCATTGCCAATGCAATATATGTAACTTCTCCACAAGGTATATAAAAGTGCAAATAACAAAATCCAAACAGATAATTGGAGACAAAAACGAAAATATGGTTCTATTATCACATTCCAAATCAAACTAACATCAATGGGACAAGTCCAATCACTAATCAGTAGTATCCAATGACAGTACAATCACCAAAAATAATGCTCAAACAACAAGATCTATTAACAAATGCAACCTATAAATGGCACATCTCATAAATCTAAGGTTCAATATTCACCAATCCATCAGAGAACATTCACCATAAAATGATAAAAATAATTGTAGGGAGGCATTCAGCACAACAATAGCTTTTTTTTTTGATAGGTCCAGCACAACAATAGTTAGATGAAGCAAAGCTATAATAAAAATATATATATTAATAGGTGAGGGCAGATTACTCATTACAGCAAGGGAAGAGTTCTTGGTCACCACCAGCGGCAAGATTCAGCCCAGAGGAAGCTGCAATGTATCTCTGATCTATAGGTTAACCAACACACTGAGTTTTGTATGCAATGCACAACTCAATACCGATGGTTCCTCTAAAGGAGTTTGAGATTGTATGTGTGAGAATAAAACAGAGAGAAAGAGAGATTGAAAAATATCTGAATCTGATATTATGCAGCACACTCTGTAATGCAATAAAAGAGTCCTAGGACTGGGATAAGCTAGATCAATTTAGTCGGGAAACCAAAACTAATTCTCTAACAGAACTCTAACAACTCTGACTGATTGACATCCTGTAATCAGTCAATAAACACATGTTTCCAATAATTGCACCACATGTTAAGCCTGAGGGAGATAATTAGACAGAGAACAATTTGAGGCTTTGGCACTTGTATGAAACGCTACTCTATTGTCCATTAGAACTGATATTACAAATAGAACCAACTATCATCAAAAGCTTAGATAAAACACTAATGACATGAAGCTATCAAATTGGACAACTCCTAAAGAGATAATTACCATTAATCTAAACACCCATGGCCCACCAAGACCCCTAGAAAACCTGCTCATATAAAAAACAGTTCATATAACAAAAAGATTAAACTAAGGTGTAGTAATTCTCCAACGTGACCATAAAAAATTAATGCTAAATGAACTTCAATTGGTTTGGGTTAGAATAGATTACACTTAAAAGAAAGCAAAGCTAGTAAACCTTTTTAAGTAAAAAAAAATGAATGTAGAAGCTTGAAGATAGATCTAAGCTGGAAACAACATAAAAAGAAGAGAAGATTATTCTAACCTAAATGGTTTTCCATGAGGATATAATTTGCACATAGACTGTTGCGTAAGCTCCCAGGCCATGATTGTTGGGTCATCTTATAAAAGAGAAGCTTAGGGAAATTTCCATTATTAGGAATGAAATCATTCATTAAAAATATACCCAAACTGGAAAAGCTAAATCTGAACCAAGAGCACTAAACTAAGCATCATTGATGACCATAGCTTCAAGGTTTTTGAACCAAAAACACTAAAACTGGCATTTTCAAAACCTCTAATCAATTTAGAATGCTGACAGATGTTCAAATACTTGGAATCTATGCCAAAACATATTTGGCATCAGGAAAACCAAGTTAGACTCCATTAAACCATACATATTTTACAACTACAGTAAGAATAAATTTGAGTGCCTCAATAAATAGTTTTTTACACAAACTCCAAGGTCCTCTAGTGTCATTAACATGCACATTTTCCAATCCGTAAAAATTATAACGATAGTGAAAGGAAGACATTTTTGAGTTGAAGAACAAAACGTATTTTCAAAAACCATATTGTAGTCATAAGAACAATGAAACAGAAACTACAGAGTACTCCTGAAGATGTATCAAATACATAATTTCTATAAAGAAATGTTTCTAAAGTAGCTGTACAATACAAATGTTGACATCACAGGTTCCAACTATTCATACCTGTATAAGTACAATGTTTACACCCTTTGCATAAGTAGCTCTAACCAGCCTACATAGAAAGGCTAAACAAACATAAAGCTTTTAGAATTGTAGTCAACAACATGAAAGAAAAAGTTGGTAGTAGCACATATTAGAATCTAAATGACAAAAGGAGTATTCTCGTAACACACATACCCATAAAGTTTCTAAGCACCAATCTCTCAAATTGGTCTGACATGAAAACATTAAGAGAAACATCAAACAAAATGACGTGACAAAATAGCGAACATTATAAAAACACTTTTAGCATCTTACGTTAAATATTATTTAAGTTTACTTAAATGCGGGTGAAAATTAAAAGATACGGATCAAATATGCTTTTTTATTTAAAATTATCAAAAAGCAAAGAATATTTTCAACATGTTGTCTTTATACAGGTAAAGTGCATCACATTTTTTTAAGAATAATTGCAATTTACAAAGAATAAGCAAAACACAAAGCACCCATAATCTACCAATCTACCGAGTAAGATTAGGATTTCGCATTCTACGAAACAATTTAACTAAACAACAGAATAGTAAGCAATAACAGAACAATCAAAGTAATATAGAAACACAAATTACCGTATAGTCTGATTAAGCAAATTGAGCATGTTAGGCCTGAAGTCGTGATCGACCACTTTGACACTAACCCCTATCGCTCTTCAGCATTGCAAACACAGCTTCGACACAAACAGTGTACTTTTCCACAAACTCCCCAAGCATATGTCCCATGACCTCCAACTCGACTCTTCCTATATCAGTCACAATAATATAATTACTAATAATTTTGTACTTATCGAAGGAAATCACTCTCAATAATCACCGTCGATGTAAAACCTTGAAAATTGAAACAAGCACACACACACAAAGGTCAGCCTAATTCAAAACCCTAGAAATAGCACCTGGCGATCCAATAATATATAAAAATACCCCCAAAATTTTAACAAATTTAACATATCTAAAATGAAAAAGTTCTATGGTTTTTCCCAAAATATAAAACCCCTCAAAAAATTCATCACATTTAAAAAGAAAAACACCCCAAAAAAAAAAAAAAAAAAAAAAAAAAAAAAAATCCAAGTACCCAGAAAGCCAAAAGATCTGCTTGAGCACATTGAGCAGAGTCCGTCAGACCCATCGTACTTGCTTAAGCTTGTTATCATCATTTTTTTTTTCTTTTTTTGGGGCCTTTTGGGGCATTTCCTTTTCGTGCGAAACGGTGCGTTATAGTGGAATCAAATTACGAAACAACCCATCTAAATAGGCGTTGGTACGATTGGACTTTATCGACGAAAATGTAATTTCATATCTTAAGGAAAAAAAAAAAAGAAACGTACATGGGCCATGGCAACGTAGTTTTGGAAAAAAAAAACATACGCTTTTCACTATTATGGAGATTGGAGAGTGGAGAGTATTGAACTTTTTTTTTTTTTCCCCTTGCTGGTAAAAAAAAAAAAATATACCACCTTTATGCATATGGTGTATTTTTTTTTGCTATAAGAGAAAACAGAAATTTGGTGTCCATTGAACATGCTTTATTAAAAAAGAAGCCTGTTGATTTCTCAAAAAAGAAAACAGAAAGTTGGCAACGTACAGATATGTTGCCATTTGTTTCTACTTTGTATCACATAACAATTTTATTCTTTCCAACTCAGAATAAACGTAAATGCGCAGACCATATGCCGAAGCTTCTCTCCCGTTATTATCTTCAACTATGGCGTCGAGGGTGCGGGCAAATAAGTACGTGGGTTTGATTCTGAAGGAGGAACCGATCCACGACCTTGTGGAACTGTGGTCATCACAGCCGAAGGCGTAGCCCTGGTAGAGCCAACAGGCTGGCAGTTGAAAATCAGCATAGCCAAAAACACCACCTTTATGATTTTAGAGAAAGTTTTCCTCCACATTTTTTGCCCCATCAAGAACATAGCGCTTAAGTTTTTTTTCAATGTGACCAAATATGGTCTGCTCTAATCTAATATTTATAGGGAAATTTTTTGAATAGTAGTCTTTCAATTTTACATTTATTTTTCTGATAATTTGAGCATGACATTTATGACTAATGACTAGTTACGTAATCTTTTTGATGAACCACTAGTTAGAACTTAGAACCGGCCAGTTCATGGACCCGTAAAGGAAAACTTTTTGTTTGTTTGTTTGTTTGTTAGATGATTGCCGACAAATAAATTGCTAAATTTTGAATAATAGATAAATGATATCTATTATCTATACTATTTAAAAGGTTTTTTCTATTTGAAATCTTTATTTTTTGTGTTTAAAAAAGTCTCTACATCTCTGTGTAAAACGGTAAAACCTCAAAAAGTCCAAAAGCTTTTTTTTTTTTTTTTAATTTTAAACGTTATTCGCTCGCTTTTTTGTTGTTGCTGTTGTTGCAGCAGCACATGGAAATTTCGCGAGATGCTATTATTTAACTATTTAAGGGTGTCTGTGAGTGATACTTTGAAAATCAAAGAGGAATCAAGATTTGACCCCTTTTTTTAGGTAAATGATTTGATTGATTGTGTGAGTGGGAAGCAAACAGGTGTGGCACTTGTAGGGAATTTAACCAAAAAATTCCAACCTGTGAGAAACAAAATAAATAGAGAAAACACACGTCAAAGAAAAGAATTATATGCATAAGACAATATTTACGTGGTTCGGCAATTTGCCTACATCCACGGAGTTGCGGGGATTTCACTATTATCAGGAAAAATACAATAGTGCACAAGAACACTCTCAAAAAACCCAAATCCCAATTACACCCTAGCACTCTCTCACAAAAAAAATAAGAATAGAAGTCTGGTCGCCTCTCTTTTCTCTATTTTCTCTCATGTGGCTTGCTCACTAGGTTAATTGGAATTTTTCTTAAATCAATTCTCTTCAATATGGCCGCATAAAATAAAGCACCAATATATATGTTACTTTATAAAAGTCGGCTAAGTGGGATTCCCTTTTCAACTAGGATTCTATCAACTTATGTGGACTTGGGCTTGACAATTCAAGTCACACATACAGCCCATTTCAACAGCACTGTGGTTCGCATGGACCAAAGCGTGACAGAGTGGGTTTAGTTTCATCACGTCTTTTGTTTGAGAAAGCCGAAGGCGCTGTTAATAAAACAATTTTAACAAAGTACTTATACATCTAATTAATGTTAGAAATACAAATTTTTTTCCAAAAAAAATTACAGATCGTTAATGTGATGACTAATAATTAGTAAATAAAAAAAATAATATTAATGATAAGTTTAGATGAAAATTAATAAAAAACTAGCAATATAACGATGTGTAAAAATATTGTAAAATAGTTTATAATTGTAGCATTACTTTATAAATAATATCAAAACTGGCACATGTGTTGAGTAGTGGTACACTCATGGTCACTCCAAAAACTTATAAACCATGAGTGGGAGGGTTACTTAGGCGATGTGAGACTCGGGTGTCAAGTCCAAAGGGTGAAAATCCCGAGCTCCCACCCCTTCGTGACAAAACCGTGAGGGATTGGCTCTCCAAAGCGGACAAAAACTGCTTAATGCGGGAAGTGTTCCCACACATGCGTTATCCGATTCTCAAAAAAATAGTAATAATCATGCGTTATCTTCACAAAAATAATGAATTTGAGTGTGATTTTATACAATTTGTATAATTTATATGTAATCTCATTATCTTTTATGAGATATTATTATACTAAAACCTTTTTTTTTAAAAGTTCCATAAAAGTGATTTTTTTTTTTTTTTTTTGGTTGGGGCATTCGTATTTTTTCAGGAGCCAAGCTATTAAAACTTTTAGTTTGAAGAAAAACACATATAAACTATTTTAAGAAATGTTCTTCATAAAATTTATTGTCAAAATTTTTAATCTCATACCTTAACCGTTTTGAAATTTATTGTGAAATTTTTTATAGCTTTAGACTTAGTAAATTAATTTAAAAAGGGCTTGTTATGCTGAATAGTTGCTAACAAATATGGGGCAGGGACATGCATGGAACAACGTTTTGGTCGTTAACCTGATGGTCATAAAGACACATAATCTTCATCTCTTCTTTCCAATTTTCATGCATTTTGACAAAGCTTGGAGGACTTTATAATTAGTAATTACCCACAAAAAAGATGGGCTAGCTATATAGTACTTATATCATAGAATTAATTACATTAATTTGCGCTAATGCTTATCATACACCATTCGGCACACTGGTTTCATATATATTTCATAAATATTTGACATTCCTTAAAACCCTTTTCTCATTATATGATGTATAGAGTCAGAGTCAGATTAGATTGGGGAAGGAAAAAAAAAAAAAAAGCGAAACTATATTATTAGTCCCTAAAGTTTAGTCTATGTGCAGAATTGGTCCCTCAACTTTCAATTGAGTGCAATTGGTCTCTCAAGTTTTTAAAACTAGTCGCTAACCCATGCGATGCACGGGATAGTTAAATAAAATTATAATTAACCAATCTCACGTTAAAAAAAAAAAAAAAAAAAAAAGAATTAATGAGAGGTTGATTTGCCCATCAAGAATTTAAAAGAATAAAAGATTAAGAAAGAAAAAGAATGTGTAATGTTACGTTAAAAGTGTAACGTTGGAAACTAAAGCAATATTAAAGACAATGGGAAAACTATTTGCAAAGAGGACTGCAACCTTTGTATGTTTACTTGGCTCAAGGCTAAAATTCAAATTCAAATTTGCAAAAAAAAAAAAAAAAAAAAAAAATACAACAGCCTCACTACACAAATCCATTTTTTGCTCTAATTTATTTTGCAAATCATACACTATCAATAGTTTCAATAAACACTATTGCTAAATCTACTGTTTACTGAAACAAACTTGATGTAATGCCAAACATTAGGCTTTCTAGGGGTTCAACAAATTAATACATTTTTAGCATTTTGAAAAGATGATTGACAATAGCTTTTGAAACTTGAACATTTGTTTTTATAAAGAATATGCACAAATTGTGAATGGTTTTCATGTATATAGCTCATTTAAAAAGAAAAAAAAAGTGTGAACAATCAAATTATTATTAAGTAATTGTTTGTATTTATCTCAAAAGTCATACCCTTATATAAATACATTAACTATTTTATAGATACATATTTATTATAGCCTATTATATACTATATTAGATTATATATAACATTCTTTCTCTCAACAACACGGTAAAACTTAAAAAAAAAAAAAAAAAAAAAAAGGGTAAAACTTTAAACTTTTTTTTATACCAGACAAAGAGCTTACAACACAAAATTTGGAGTTTGTCTTGCTATCATATTAGCAAGTTCCCGCATTCAGTTAGTACATAGTCCTGAAGTTTTCAAAAAAAAAAAAAAAAAAAAACCACGGTAAAACTTTAAACTTGATAGCCACAAGTTTTATTTTTATTTTTTAATGAAATCAATAGACAGCCACACGTTTAGAAGTCAAGGAACTTAAATTGTTGAAGTAGAGCATAAGTTTATACAAAGACACGCTTTCTCAAAAGTCAAAAGAAAGACAACAAAAGCAAGAAACCACTTAACAAGAACTAAACAAAGCGCGAGAGAGATATATACCAATGGTGCTGGCTTGGACCGAGCTGGAGTTGAGAGGACGACATGTGGTGAGCAATTGGCGGTGCGAGTGCACAAAGATGACACACGATAATATAGTTTAATTTGTTTGTATGTTTTTTTATTTTTTAAATAATGATCTAAGATGATTTAGAATGTATTATCTCATGGTTTTTTGTGTGTTAGTATTTAGATTTAGAGGGCCATGGATTGAAGGATTTACCAAATATATTGGGGTTTTTCTAAAACTATCGGGTTGAAGTTAAACAGAGAAAGTGGCAAAGATACAAACTTGATGGCTATGGTGGTGATAGTGATGGCAACGAACAACGGTGGCTATGTCATGGGTGGGAAAGAGAGAAGAAAATTGGGGAGGGTGTTTAGGGTTTTCAATATTTTTCCGGAAGAGATTTGTTTTCGTGTTTGATAGAAAACCTATAGGCTATAGTCGGGTTTGTCAAAGGTTTCGTATAGTATTTACTATTTAGTTTAAAAAATTAAATTTTTTTATAAATTAAAATGATGATGTGGAAAATTGTGGGAGTTTCAAAAGTTTCGGTTTTATATATATATATAGATGAGCAATATAAGTCCTTCAGTTAACTTCCATTAGTAGTATTGTTTTTGTGGCTAACGGAATAATAATCTAGCATATTTTTTAAATGATGTGGCATTTCTTTTTATTAAAAAATTACAAAAATAAATTTACTCATAAGAAAGAAACTAAACCCATTCCAATTCAAATCTTTATACTAACCAGGTAAAAAAAAAAAATCTCCATTTGCAATTTATTCAAGGCCTTTTTGCACTTCACCCATGGTGGGTTGACATTGGGCTCGAATTCACACGTAAGAACTGGCAATGTCAACTTAATAAAACAACTCAATTCACACGATTCTTAGAGCCCGTTTGGTTTGTCATTTGAAAACACAATGTTCAGTGTTTAAACACCGAATACTAGTGTCCAAAATTTGAAACAATATGTTTGGTAACAGAGTTTAAAATAGGGCTGTTTGGAAATGGTTGCTCAAAAACCATTATTTGAAATATATTTTTTGAAACATGCTCGAATGTGATTTTAAACACTCAAATGATGATTCGGATGGCACAACGGTAATAAAAATTGAACTCGCTTTTGACTATGCCTGCACTCCACCGATCATCTTTTTTCTAATGTTTGTCTCCTCTCCTCTCTACGCTCATCTCTTCAATCTTCACGCCCCAAAGAATATCATCAGTCTTCACGCCCCAAAGAATATCATCTCATCTCTCCTCTCCTCTCTACTCTCATCTCTACAAAGAATATCACAAATCAACTCCATTACTCCTCTCACCCGCCTCCATTACTCCTCCGACCCAGCGGCATTCCACCTCACCCCTCACAGATCCGACGCCATTACTCCTAACAGTAGCTTCATAAACGTGTCAAAATCCCACACACACATCATTTGGAAGAAACTCCTATCAATCACAGTAATCCCTTTCTCCCAATTAATTCCTCACCAACGAAATCTGTTGCTAAGGACCAAACGAGCAACCTCACACAATCCGAAGGGGTCGGTCAGGTAAAGGTTTATAATTGTGTTAATTACTTGTTTCAGCTTTCTTTCACATCCCAATCAAGTTCAAATCATTTCACATTAATTCATGTTAGGGCTTCTTTTATCCCATATATTCTTTCGGATGGAAGCCTCACTCCCATCCTCATCCACCTCTCTCATGCATTATAGAGCCTCTGCTTCCTCCTCTCACCGTGTTCCCTTCACTGCACGTCGTCCTAATATATAGTGAATCATGCTTCTAAGTTCTGTTTTAATTTTGTACGTAGCTCATTGAAAAAATCTCTTCATTTTGTGGCTTGCTGATGTATGCTTGTTTTGTGTTATGGTTTAATGTTTTCGTTGAAGTAGAAAGGGAGTATGTATAAACTTGCATGTTAGAGACAGACTTCAACTATTAATAGGTTTTGGTAATTTTTTTCTTTTTGGAGAAGTTTTGAATGTTATTCATTTCTTTGATGGAACTTTTTCCCTTTCAAAAATCATCTAGATTTTGGCTTTCTAGGGATAAGGAGACTTCACCGGTTTATTTCCCAGTAATTCTTTTGTGGTGTTATTTATATTAAGTCTCGAAGAGGTTTCAAAAAAAAAAAAAAAAAAAAAAGTCTCAAGAAATTTGTGTTTTGTGTATGAAGGGCGTTGATTTTGATTATGGGGTTTTTGCTAAATTTGTGTTCAAATTGTTAAAGCAAAGATTTGGGGAAGATTTTTTGATAGTGGGTTTTGCTTTGGGTTAAATCATTTTTTTTTTTTTTTTGTTCCACTAACCTCAAGAAATCGACAACCAAGACCACACAGCGTTTTGAGCAAAGAAAGAGAGAGGGAGAGATCTAGGTCTAAGAAAGAGCAGAGATAGAGATTTTTTATTTTTATTTTTTAAAAGGTTATATATAGGGTTCTCATCCCCTGCAAATGTCTCCAAACATTTTAATCCAGTACATGAAAATAACTTATACAATACACTGTGGTAATTCACAGCTAAGATTTCTGTTGGCCTGCTTGAACTTGGTGTTGCTAATGCTGTTAACCTCTTTGGAGGCTCTTGTTGTTTTGAGTGTGGCCTTTTCTACCGATGTGTGTTGAGTCTCTTGTTGTTTTGAGTCCGGCCTTTTGGCCGGACTGTGTGTTGTTGTTGATGGTAGTTCCAACTTCTTATAAGTTTCTTGATTATTAAAAAAAGAAGTGATTATTACTAAATACAAATCATTTTGAAATATTATTTTTTAAATTTTATATTTAGAAGTTAACATATTAAACAGGGCCCTTTTTTTTTCCCCGCTAGTGCAGGTTTGAGAGTTGTCTCATACTGAATTGCTAATGTTTCTGTCCTATCTTCGCTTTGCATTGACAAAAGAATGTAGACCACTTTCTTCTTAACTTTTTTAATCAATTGTTATATGGTAGATTGCCATAGTTTTAAACCATAGGTTGATGTTTATATTAGCAAGTAGTGACAATGGACCTTGATAAGTCCATTTTAATTGTAAGCTTTATTCGGCTTTGATCATCTTCCGACGCTTTCTCGGCAACCAAACAGAGTGTTAAGAAAAATGGAAAATCGATCGGGTTGTAAATCAAAAATTGTTTCAACAGCAAATGATTTTGAGAAAACCCTTCTACATTTCGAGAATGTATGGCGTGTATATTTGGATTGTAAATCAACTATTCTCTCAACAGCAAACAAAGAACTGGAAAAATGGGTTTTCCCGATTGGTGAGGAAAAACAAAAAAAAAAAAAAAAAAAAAAAAAAAAAAAAAAACACAAACAAGTGAGACATCCGAGTGAAGAAGGAAATGTTCACTCTTTAGACAAAAACCCATTGACAAGTAAGGTGAAGGTGAGATTCGAACCTGGATCTTCGAGTGATGGGTTGGCGGCGACAAAAGCTCGATCTCGGGCTCGATCTTGGAATGTTGACGGTGGAGATGAGATACGACGACCATGAAGCCCAGCCGTGGATCTTCTTTGGTGTCAATGGAGATGAGGACGGCGTGGGTTTGGCTTTTTGGTTTTCTGCTCCGAGGGAGGACTCAAGAGAAAGGGATAAAGACGGAAAGAAATGGGATAAAGAAGGGATAAAAAAGGGATTACAAAATTGTTATTTAATACGGGTCAACTTTTTTCATCAAACAAAACATACATACCAAACACATATTTTACATTTTTTGAACACTGAAAAATATTGTTTAAACTATGATACCAAACACATTTTTTTGTTTTATTCACACTAAAAACACGTTGTTCAACAACACTTTTTAAACCACAATTTTCACATCTTTTTAAACAACAATTTTTGAAAACTATAACCAAACGGGCCCTTAGAGACCGTTTGATCACCCATTTTAAACATTAGTGTTTAGTGTTTAAACACTGAACACTAGTGTCCAAAAACAAAAAAATGCGTTTGGTGGACCATTCATGTTCAAGGATTGTTTGGAAAACATTGTTAAAAAATCCATACTTAAAAATGATGGTTTTGAAATCACCTCCGGCCTGTTTTTAAACAACAAACACTAGTGTTCAGTGGCAATTCGGTAATTATTTTGAACATTGTATGGCCCCACCTCGGTCGACGATGCTCTATGTATTGTCTCCTCTCTTCCTCTCATCTCTTCACACTTGCAAAGATCTCATCTCACCTACACAGTCAGAGCACCCAGCGGCATTAATCTCACCCACCTCCATTACTCCCCTCACCGACCCATCCGACTATAGTCAAAGGTCTCTCCCTCACAACAAATCACCACGTCATTGATTACTCAACCCAGCGCCATTCAAAACCCTCACCGACCCATCCAAAAGCGTCTTCTACACACTCAGCTTACACCGCATCACCAAGCCGTGTTCTCTTCTGAGGAATGTGAAGCCCAACCATGTTCTCTTTTGAGGTGTCGAAGGAGATGAGGATTGTGCGTGGGTTTGGTTTTCTGCTCTCAAGGAAGAGAAGAGATAAAGAAGGAAAGAGATGAGTAACGGGAATAGAAGTATTTTCTCTCCTAATTTAAAAAATGTTTATTTTCGTACTTTGGTAAGTTTTTTTTTTTTTTTTTTTTTTTTTTTAATTCAACACACATATACCAAACACATATTTATGTTTTTGAACACTGAAATGTGTTATTTAAACCATTATACCAAACACATTTTTTTTATAAACACTAAAAATATATTTTTCAACAACACTTTTTAAACTACAATTTCCACATATTTTTATAGAACTATTTTTGAAGTCCAAGACCAAACTGTCTCGGGAAATAGGAATGATCATAATTCATTTGAATATTCCACATTATTCCTCGGTTGCTGGTGATCCCGGGCATTTCACATTGGAATTTGACTGGGAGAATACTGAGAGTATGAGACAGTGTGGATCACTTTTTGCGTGTCCTCTAGAAGCTTCTAGATTGCGGCTCCCAAGACTTTTTAAAGCTTTGTTTACGAGACTAATTCTTTGTTTGGTTTGCAATAAGAAAGGAAATGAAAAAAATATATATGTTTTTTTACTTTTATGCCCATATAAATGTGAAAAATGTATAGAAATTATGGGCAAATATGTAACTTCATATCATATTATGTTATTAATGTAGGCCTCAGTTTTTTAAAAACCATTGTTTCCCTTCAAATCCACCCAAATTAGGCAGATTTGAAATATGTGGCCTAGGGAAATGGTCTCTGCCCTTTTGTTATCTTCCATGCTAACCAAATTGAGGAAAAGACTACATTTTCTATCATTTCTCTTCTCTTCCTCTCTCTTCGAACGTTTCTAAACACACTATTAGGCAATTAGCTACGCCATATAAGTACTATAGAAAGAATTATACATATCATTTTTCATATGAAACACCGTACAAAATGAGTTTAGAATAAAAACAGAACGCTATTAAATTTTATCAAACCATTTGTGGGCATCTTACTCAATGTTTTGAGTATTGTTTTTATACATGTGTCAATTTGTCAAATAGAACAAAATGTTTTTATATTTGTATATTTCGAGATTACTAATTCAAGTTATTATTATTGTATGGGAAATGTTAAAGAATGTCATAATAGTATTGATTTAGATAATATTTTTATTGGCAACTTTTTATATTTTGCACAAAAACTATATTAAAACTTTCCTAATATAATTTATTAACAATTGTCTTAAACGCACCCAATAACATGATCCTTATTGTATATATAACAAATCTTAGATTAAAAGTTTATATCATATTTTTTTAAATAAAGTAATAATATACAATATATTTCACATGAGATAAATTTTAAATAAATCAAAATAATAAATGATGGGATGGGCCATGTGGAGAAGGAAAAGAGAAAATAATAATAATAAAAGTGTATCCTTTGATTTGATCAGGATGAGGGATTGATGCGAAAGTGATGCAAGAGAAAGAGATGTTTAGATTTTTCTTTAGGAGCTATTATTGGGTACTCCGGGAGTATACTCCCCCCCTCTCATATAAGGGTAGGTCTTACCCACCATGAAACCCATCTCTATGTAAGAAGGAGTATACTCTGAAAGTACCTAATAAATTTTTACTATTTAGAGAAAAAAAAAAAAAAAAAGTGAGAACTGTGGTCACTTGCCAATATGGGTTGAAATTTTTTGAAATTTTCATTGGTGCACCAACTACCATCATTCATAGTATGGTATATGGGTTAAAAATTACACCACAGATTGACCAAACCCAAATTCACTACCATCAAAAAGTTTTTATAGTTCCATTCCTCTGTTAGGTACATGTATCACACAAACATCTTAGATATGAATCCTCTGCATGTATAGAACCTGGAAATATTTTTGCTTCTCAAGGTCATAAATTGATGCTAGAGAAATTATTGGTCGGACTTGAACATTGAATCTTAGGTAGTAGGTAGTCCGAGCCCAACTTTAAATAAGGCATTGGCCGGGTTTGCAGTAAGCCATAGATATAAAAAGGGCCCAATCAGTAGAATTGGTCGCCGTAGCAAATGAATGACAAATTTACATACGCCTTTTCCTTTTGAGAACTGGTTCATTTGTACCAGGCTTTTAAGTAGCTAATATAGTCTAAGCCCAGGTGAAAATTTGGGCCTGCTACCAGTGGTTCTTCCTCAATCACATTCACCACCACGCGGAGGTACTTCTCAAGTCTCTAGTTTCAATTTTCAACTTTCATCCAACTATAAGTGTATAATTTCTGTTGATAGAGTTTAGTTACTAACTTGGTTATAGCTAATGGGCACAACTCCCTCTAAAAAGAAGTTAACATTACTACATATTTTCAAAGTTTAACTGATGGATTGTATGTTCTTTATATTTTTAACTCGCATGTCAAATTTCGTGCTAATCTAATATTATTTACTATTCGATCTATAAACTTATTTTATTATGCATAATTTAAAACAATAAAAACTTGAAATTTAAATATTAGATTGATGACATAACTATTGATTTTTTATTTTTGAAAATTTTGCAAGCCTTGAAAATGTAAAAAGAAAATGTAATCCAATAACATATTTGTTAAAATTAAGATCCAATAAAAAGTTATTAAGTAGAGGTATAGGTTAAAACTAAGTTTGTAACCAAACTTTGTCATTTTCAAACTTTTTCTATTGTTTTTATGTTTTTTCCTTCTCAATTTTATCTCGTTAGTGTCAACCTTTTTTTATTGTTGTTGTCTTGGTCATGTTGCCACTTGCCATTATTGTGGTAGAATTGTTCTACGATCAAAACAAAATGTCACTACAATTGAGGTGTTAGTTTATCTCAAGTCAAACTAAAATTAAATTAAATAACAAAATATTATACCAAAATTCACTATAACACAATAAAAGTATTGTGAAATATTCTTGTGTCCCAACACTTTCTCTATTGTGGTATGGCCTTAATGGGTGAAATTGTGACGTAGATATTCTTGATTTCTTGCTAGTTGGTTCAAAAAGAAAATGTTTGGGTTTATCAATCAAAATGATGTCGTTTTGGCCACCTCAATTGATTAAAGACGTTTGTGCGCAGGTCCAATGTAGTGTAACTGAAAATAGATGGTAAAAAATAATTGAATATATTATGGAGTTAAGGGCATATCTATTTAACATAAAAATTTCAAGAAATGTTAAACTTTGTGGGTGGAATATGAGAAGACAAATGTGCATATAATTTTTATTTTTATTTTTTAAAAATGTTATGTCTACAATATTTTCCTAACAAATCTTAAATATGTTGTTACAAGTTATTATTGATAAGTAAAAAAAATAAAAATAAAAACTCAATCATGTTTGAGTTTTAATTTTAGATTTGTTTAATAACCAACCAAGCCTAAGCTAAAAAAATAAATAAAAAAAAAAAAAAATTGTTTAATAAGCAATCTCATGAACAATAGAGTTTGATAATAAACAAGTTAAACTTATGCTGGTTTATGAGCTAAAAAAGTAAACCCATATTTTACTAAAACCTTTAATTTATTGGAAGTTTCACCGCTTAATCAAACCAAATGAACTTGATAATATGCTTAATATGGGCTCGATAATATTGTACTTGAATTAGATCTCAAGTTCAAGAGCTTGATATTGGGTTTGAGCTTAAGTTTGACTTGACTAATAAATCAAGCCAAGCTCAAGTTTTAGACATTTTAACAAGCTCAGACTTGAATATTTTACATTTTTTTGTCAAATCGAGCTTGTATATTCACTACTCAACAAATCTTGTCACATTCTTTGTCCAGCAAGTGGTCCTGATTTGGCCATCTATTCACGTATCTGTGGAGTTTCAGACTTTAGATCAATTAATTACCGAACATTTCATCCTTTTGTGGTAGCAGGAGATAAAACCATTTTGTCTAGCCATAAGTAATTGGGCCTTTACAAATTTATGAGCCCAAATACGAAAATTTAATTCAGCCAGACTAGAGTATTGGGCTGTAGGGATTTAAAGCCCAGAACATAATCTAGATCTTTTCATCCTGAGTTTTGTAAGAACCAAGACAGCGGCACAAATGGTAAACATCGGTTGTGCAAAATAGGAAAATTCATACAAATCTTAAATTAAAAATAAAATAAAACAAAATGAACCCACTGTCTAGGCATCTTGGTGTTCTTAATCAATTCCATGTGAAGAGAGTAATAAGATGGAGAATAAAACATTTGTTCTTAAGCAGTTTTTATTGTAGTGTTGAATTCTGAGAAGTCATCAAGAACTTGAACCTTTTAAACTACATGAGCTATTGTCTACAAGTAAAGCCCATATAAGAGACCATCCAAGCAACTGGAAGGGTACCTCTAAGATTTTGATATTCATTTGGCCATTTCGAAGGCACATTTTGAGTCCAATTGAAAAGCATTAAGGCCTAAAGGTGAATTAGTTTCTCTTAATTTCTCACTCTTTGTAACTTCAAAATTGAATTGGAATTGAAGTCAGATGGGTGCATCAGAGCTCCTCCTTGTCACTCAACCTTAGCTGTGTCAGAAGATTCAAATTGAGAGTGAGAAGGTTCTTGTCTATTGTTGCTATGATTCTTTGTGTCTTGTCTTTCTGTATGTATATTTTTTTGGTTAGAGACGAGAGTAAAGAGGGTTTCAAAAGTTTACCAAATGCTTCATTCCATCTAAAATCACGTTGTGGAAGCACAATCGAGACTTTTTGCTCAAAAACGCTGAAATAAATAGGCACTTCGGGATCCTAAGTCCTAAAACCCATGTTATCAACACATTGGATTGAATACCTTTAGTCATCAATCAAATAAAATAATAACATCAAGATACTGGGAGATGACAAACTAAAGTCAATTTTGTTTTATATTCTCCTTAACTGCACTTTCAATTTAATACCTTAAAGTCAACCCTTCGGAGTGATAACATAAACATAGTGTTGGGCGAGTTTGTGTGTATGTGAGCACTGCACACATATTTTAAGAGAGAAACAAGGAGAGAGACATTCACACACACAAGCTTAAGATGCAGACCAGACCTGCTCCTGTAAATACAGTTAAAGCATTATCAGTCTTAGTCCCCATCAGCTGGAAATAACCTACGCCATCTTTGCCTGATTCCCCTTGCACTAGATTTTGGCATAAACACAACAATCTTCTTCCTCTGATAGGTTATTAAAACTTTATTAATAAGTAGTGTGGGCTGCATGTGCAAGGCACGTGCTTGCCAATATATTGAGTATTCGAAATATATCCTGAACTTTAAAATTTAAAGTTAACACCTTATTTTGGTGTTAAATTTTCAATTTCCATCCCATTGTCTATATTAGTGTAAAAATTTAAAAGTGTAACGGGCAACTAACCAGTCCAAAATAGCATTATGATCCATTTGTATTAGCAATATATGTAGTAAAAACAAGTCCTTAAAATCCCATAATAATCTATGTTGTAAACCCAAAGACCCCATAAAAGAAGAAGAAAACAGGATTCTAGCTAATCATTGATGAAATTTAAAATACCTAGAAAAAGTATCACTACCAAATATAGTTAGACACATCCACTACCAAAGTACCAAGCACTATGTCTACCTTGTAATCATAGCCAATGGTTCTTTACAAAATCAAACAAAGCATGTTTTCTAGCTAAATTCAATCAATATAGAAACTAAGCTTTCAGATATAGCTCTATGCTACAAGGTGATAGTATGTAATACACGTTCAAATTCTAATGAGTTTGTTTATATCTAGCACAACCCTAAGATATTCTATCATTGTGAACCACTTGATTTTATTGCACTTCATCTTCCACTCTTGTAGAAAACCAAACCTTAGTATCAAGCCAAGGAAGGGTGCTTCCACATCTACTGTGAGAGGAATCTCCTTGATCCTGCACAAACTCTTTGATATGCTTCTTACATCAACCTATTTGCTACCTGTTTCGGCTCCTAGATTGGTTTAACCAAAGCAACAGCCTGGAAAGGAGGAAAGAATTAGAGAGTTGAAACTTAAAAGGTTAAGAGTAACAACATTTTTGATTAATTCAAAAGTCGAGTAAACACTTGACACGCATTCAAAAATTGATAAAATAAGAAATAACACATATCCTTTAGTAAACAACCTAAAAATTGTGATGACAATGCTATTTTACCTTTAAACTGACAAAAGTGACATATCCTTTGGTGCGACTCACAGAAAACCGCTAACTCATATAACCAAAAAAAAAAAAAAAAAATTGAGACAATGGAGAGTAAAAGTATAAACAACAAGAATATCAACTACAAACAAAGATATAAAGATAAACAATCAAACAATGATCATATTGCTTGACCACAATTAAGGGTAGAGGTTTCTAATCAATCAAAATAAGGGTATTATCCAAAGTTTTAGCAAAAGAAGTGTGGCAAATTTAGGTTTCATTGAATTTGGAGGTTTGTTGAGTTTTAAATACAAGGGAAAAAAATCAAAGAAAAATTAGAACCCTTTTGTGCTTGGCGTTGAGCTCTTTGGCAATGTTGGTCTTCAATTCCTTAAAACATCTGACTTCTCAATAACAATCCTTAAAAAGAAAAGAATAAAAACAACAAAATTTGAAGGATTTAAAAATTCAAATATTTATATATATATATATATATATATAATAAAAATGAAAAAAAGCTGTTTTTCTATAGCATAATTATTACAGATTAAATTTTTTATGATATAATTAACAAGTATCAGGTTAAAATGCTTGTAACATTATCATATTATCTCAATGATAAGCCTTTTCAATCCAAGTACTCATTTAAAACCCCAAATTATCACAAAGATATTAAGTATCTAACTAACGCCTCTCACAACAAAATCCCTATACATAACTATTCAATTACAAATTCACTACCGCTTTGTGTAAACTGCAAACATAATTTCAAATAACTATTCAAATGTGCAACACTCACTTAGATATCAAAATAAATTAACAAATTAAAGACAACACACGCTGCTCCTAAGGTTTTATTTATATTTTAAAAAATTTGAAGAAATTGCTCAATACCTTGTTCTTGATCAATTACCACATAACATATATATATATATATATATATATATATATATATAAAAGTTGGGAAGAGGAACACCTTACGAGTTACGACAACCGTTTTTCCAAAACAAACTAAAAATTACAGCATCACATCCATCCAAATCATTGAACACTAAAAATATTTCTAACCAAAAAAACCTCAAAATAATTTCATAAATTTTTCACAAAATAATTTCTCAAATAAACCAAAGAGACAATAATTCATCCATTGGTTGAATCAAGATGATTGTTCAATTACACAAAGTCATGCCTACTCATATCAAATAAAATCTAAACAATTAGTTATACACAAAAAAACCAAGCCCCTTCATATATTAAAAGTTTTAAGCATTTAAACTTGAAATCAAAGCAAACACGAAAAATACAACTCACCCTTGCTCTGCTGCAGCCTTGGAATCACAAACCTCTGCTTGATGACTGCCAGTATGAACAAAAACAAAGACCTATAAATCTAAAATCCTCAAAAGCCTATAACATTCAACAAAACCATGAAAATATAAAGAATAAGTCACAAATATTTTTTTACCTTGTGCCATCTCAAGGACCTCAATGGACTGTTAGCCAAAACCACAACTCACCGAGGCTTGGGGTAAACCACAGGGCCCCTTCAGATTAGAGATAGAGCCTCTAATCTCTTTACCTCCAACAACCAAAAAGGCATTCTACTGAAGATTACAGATTACAATGATTCATCCATGAAAAACCAATCCTACTCCGTAGAAAGAACGACAGCAAATAAGGACAACTACAAATAGCAAGCACAACACAAATTCAACCTAAGTAAATATCCAAACTTTCATTCATATAATCTAAATATAAAACTAAATATTCTGACCCATCCGAGTAAAAAACCAAACTTTCACACAAACATGCGTACAAAAATTCAAATCTCAGTATTTTGGGAAAATTGAGCTCCGAATTTTCGATTCTGAAAGGGAACACCAAAAATCCTCAATTTCCTTCCATTTGTCCCTAATTTTCACAGCAACCATGATTTCGTAGTTCCAGAAACCAAAAATAAGTAAACAAAACAGAGTTTCAAACCTGCAACCGTCTATCTCTTGCACATCCACCAACCAACAGAGATCACAAACAGCGTTTGAGGCTTTGAGCTCCATTTTTTTTTCTGGCTCTTCCCAAATTTTCTTGGGTTCCAAATTTTTTGTTGATCTGGATTAGTAGAGAGAGATCGGTGCTGAGGCTGGGTTGTGAAGGAGTTGAAATCACAGTACAGATTGGTGGTTTGGAAAAAAAAGCGAGAAGAAGAAGATAAGAGGCAGTAAATGGTGAGTAAGTGAGTTGTTTGAGTTTATATATAAATGAATTGTTGTTCGCACCGTTTTGGCTTCACAAGAAGACAAAACTTGACTAAACCGAAAAAAAAAACTTGTAGATTCACTCTTTTTATACAGTTTTAGTAGAAAAAAATTGCTAGTACACTGGGAGTATACAAACACCTAAGGCTGACAGCCTGACATCCGCTCAAGAAGTTCGTCTCCGTGGGCGTGTGAAGCCGACATCTGCAAGGACAATAACTGTGCCTGTCAGGATAAGGTTCACGAAAAGTTTCAGTTACCCATTGCCATTGCAACATATGTAACTTCTCCACAAGGTATATTAAAGTGCGAATAACAAAATCCAAACAAAAAGTTGGAGACTAAAAAGAAAATACGGCTCCATTATCACATTCCAATCACTAATTTTGGGGTCGGCTTAATTTAACATACCCAAAAAGTTCGATAATTTTTCACGCGCCCGGAATCAACCAAAAGTCAGAGAGATCTGTTTTGATGGTCCGACTCGGACCACCTTAACGCTCCACGGGTTCAAGCAGACCTGAAACCTCGAGGTCAAATCCATTCCAACAACCGCAAGGTAGTCAACACAGATTCTGTAGTAACAGCTGGTTTGGGTCTGTTTGGATGCCAAGACAATAAAGGAAAATGAGAGAAAGTGATGGAACAGTGGCTCAGGTGATGTTTAATTGTGAATTCCATGAGATCTGATTAGTATGGTTGCCGAGAAAATCAAAGGAAAATGAGAGAGAGAGGAAGTTTTAACGATTGTCTGAGCCTCTGAGGTCAGGTTATAGACAATGTGGAAGCTTAATTAGCTGTGACTTGGGATGCAATTCACCCAATCCTCTCACAATTTTTTTTTCTATTATTCATTTTTTATATTTAATAGTTGATCTCAATCCTACACGAGTTTTTTTTTTTTTTTAATGGAGAGTCGAACTAGAAACATTATTTTAGTAGTATTTTCTTCTAAACCCAAAATGTAACTATATAATATTTTTCGAGAATCCATACACAACTATAATATTCTTCCAAATTCAAACTACACTCCCATAAGACAAAAAAAAAAAAAAAACAAAATAAACAAAAACAAAACAAAATAAACGTAAATGCATTCGCATATGACCAAAGCAACTTGTCTCTCCGTTGTTATCTTCAACTATGGAAACTAGGATCTGGTGGTGGAGGAAAATGATTAGTACGTGGGTTTGGCATTGAAGGATGAACCGGACCACGAATCAGTGGTTGTGATGAGTCATATGACCACATCTTTGTCGAGTTCATCACAGCCAAAGGCGTAGCCCTAATAGATGCAACAGGCTTGCAGTTAAAAATGAGCACAGCCAAAACCACCGCCACCTTTATGATTTTAGAGAAAGTTTTCCTCCACATTCTTTGCTCCATCAAGAACTGAGTGCACACGTTTTTTCAATGTAATGAATGGTTTCTTTATAGGGGTTTTTTTTTTTTTTTTTAATAAACGTCTTCATTTTTATAATATTTGCCATTCTTGAATAATAAAAGTTTGCCATTCGGTGGTGTGTGTAGTTGTTTCGTCTAATTACGTAAAACATTGACTGCGGCGTGTTGCTTCGACTAGTTCCGTGAGGTGGCAAACATTAGCCTCTTTGTTTCTTTATATTTTTTTTTTCACTCACTGATGGCATTCACGTACGTGGTGGTTCTGAGATAATCGACATCGAGAAAGTATCCTATATTAGTCACTCTCTTCAGGTCAGCACTCTTGTTTAGTGGGACTAACCAATGGATGAATGACACTGTAAAACGTCTTTCATTTTTTTAATATTGTTTCTCAAAAAAAAAAAAAATTTATAATATTTGCTATTCTTTATCAGTAAAAGTTTGCCATTCTGAGGTGTGCAGTTGTTTCGTCTAATTACGTAAAGCAAAAACTTAGTGCAAACCAGGGGTTTAGTGCAAACCAGGGGCCGCGCCAAGTATTCACCACCCTGAATTTTTTTTTTTAATATACCTTAAAATTATTGAGTTTTAAATTAATATAGGTTTTTTTTTTTTTTTTTTTTACCATCTTAGAAAAACAACTTGACCACCCTAAAAAAAAACCTTTAAACACCCTTAATAACAATTGAGCACATTAAAAATAAAGTTAAATATCTTCAAAATTTTGATCCATTGAATGTTGAACAAAAAATTATAAAAAAATTCAATATTTACAATATTTTTTACAATATTTTCATAACAATCCTAAATAACAGGTTGTTACCGGTAAATAAAAAATAATAACTTTAATAGTAAGTTCAAATTAAAACCAGTAAAAACTTACCATTCAAGTTTTGTTATGAGTTTTTTTATAATGGAGAGTAGAACTAGAAACATTATTTTAGTAGTATTTTCTTCCAAACCCAAAATGTAACTATATAATATTTTTCGAGAATCCATACACAACTATAATATTCTTCCAAATTCAAACTACGTACACTCCCATAAAAGAAAAAAAAATCAAAATCAAAATAAACGTAAATGCATTCGGAGATGACCAAAGCAACTTGTCTCTCCGTTGTTATCTTCAATTATGGAAACTAGGATCTGGTGGTGCAAGAAAATGATTAGTACGTGGGTTTGGCTTTGAAGGAGGAACCGGACCACGATACTGTGGATGTGAACTCATCTTTGTCGAGTTCATCACAGCGGCGTAGCCCTAAAAGGTGCAACAGGCTTGCAGTTAAAAATGAGCACAGCCAAAACCACCGCCACCTTTATGGTTTTAGAGAAAGTTTTCCACCACATTTTTTGCTCCGTCAAGAACTTGGTGTACACGGTTTTTCAATGTAAAGATTGGCCTTTTATAGAGTAATTTTTGTATTTAATAAAACGTATTTCATTTTTTAATATTGTTTCTCAAAAAATAATTTATAATATTTGCCAATCTTGATTAGTAAAAGTTTGCGGTGAGTGTAGAGAGTGTAGTTGTTTCGTCAAATTACGTAAAACAAAAACTTAGTGCAAACATTTGTCTTTTTCTTTTTCATTCACTGATGGCATTCACGTGGCGTTTCTGACTCTTGAGATCATTCACAGCAAGAGAGATATAGGATATGTTTGGTACGTGTGTTTAAATAATAATTTTTATTTTTTTAAAAATATATGTAAGTGAAAAAATGTGTAAAAATACGTATAATATTATTTAAAAACTGAAAACATATATTTAAAATTATGTATCAAACAGCCCATAATTTCTAAGATCATTAACGTATGTCATCATTTTAGTCATTAAGCTACAGTAAGTTGCAATAATGTAGCTATAAACTAAAAAATAAATAATAGTTTTTTATTCTTCCTCTCTCCTATTTTCTTAAAAAAAAAAAATTTCTTTTCTGTCTGTTAGTAATTTGCAATCTTTGTCAGCTAGAAAGCCACTAATATTTTTTTTCTTCATAAAATTCGAAATATGTATAACATTGTAAAGGTGGTGAGATGATTCGGGAACATGGCAACTTATCAAGATATGGAATCTCATGCAATTGTATAATTGTATATTGTAATAAAAGGTTGAGTTTATACTTTCATATAACTAGAAACTTTATTACATTACTCAATATATTTTTATTTTATGTAAATTTTAACAAATTTACTATAAGACTAGATTTTTTTTTTGTCCAAATTCTACATGCTTGCAAGATTGCAGGATGATATAAAATCAATAATTATATTATTGATTAAATGTTTAAATTTCAAATTTTTATATTTAAAATTATGCATAAAAGAATATGTTTATAAATTGCATTTACCTTAAAATTATTGGTAGTTTCTTTCCAACATTTTCTCATCAATCAAAAAATAAAAGGGTCAAATTCCAACAACAATGTAAGGGAAAATCGCAACTCAAAACCCTAATTCAAAACCCTAATTCCTTCATGTCCTTTATATTTATCACCAAACTGAAGACCAAACGCATACAAACCACACCTTCAACAAAGTACAAAAAATCTTTCAAAGAAATTAAGACAACATTAATTGATGGGCTCCATGGGAATACACTACTCTGTTTTAAATGATCTATGAATCACTTCAACCCATACGTACAGGAATAACCATAACTCTTCCTTATAAGAAGATTCAGAACTAGTCCTACAATTAAGATAAAAAATAAAAATTGATTGAGCACTCATTTCCGCTTGACACACTTGATGTACTTTCTAGTTTTTTGTTTCATAAACCGGGATAATATATAACAATAGAACTTTGGTAACCACACACACACAGACACACACACATATATATATATATATATATATATATATATATATATATACATACACATACATATATATGTATGTTAAAAATACTAAATGAATATTATTCTATTTTTCAAATAATAAAATATACATGAGTACTTTTATATAAAAGGCAAAATGTGTAGTACAAGTCTTATACAAGTAAATAAGCTGGGCCTAAAGCCCACAACCTATTATACATTAATAACCCCCTCAAACTTAAGGTGGGTATGAGACCAACTTGAGGTTATCAACCAAAGCATGAGATGCGCTTTCATTGAACACACTTTAATTTGAGAAACATCATAGTCCTCAAATTCAATCCCCTTTTTCTAACATACTATGCATGGATGAATTAATATTAAACAAAGAGTGGATGTATTAATATTAAATGAAGTCACCATCGCATACCCTTGGTGCGATAGTCATGGTACAAGTATAAGTGCTTCTGGGGTATAGGGAGTAAGGGTCATGGTTCAAGTCTTCAAAAGGAAATTTCGCACATATAAACACTTAGATTAGGCTAAAGAAGAATCTCTATCTTTGTATTAAAAAAAAAAAAAAAAAAGTCATGCTCCATAATGATAAGGCTACGCGATAGAGGCTTTAGTTCAAGTGTTCAACACCAAATACTGGCATGCATGTTGATAGTTTTAAAAGATTGCTGCGATTGATGTAACCCTTATTTAGTTTAAACGATAATTTTGGACGTTTTACTCTCTTTTTATAGACAAATTTATTTATTTATTATCTTCATGGAATAGTTGGAAGCATATATTGCCAATCGGCCGAACGCCATCACCAATTCCCCATGAATGATGGAACACATGCATATATCTATGCTAAGATTTTGAGAGAGTTTCTTACCAGTATCTGACTTTATTTAGATACTGGTAAGAAACTCTCTCAAAATGTAGTGAAAATGAAAGAAAATATAGTTTGAACTCCAAATATAAGACAATGTAAAAGATATAATTATCACTTCAACCAGCTAAACACCATATTTAGGCCACTGAATAAGGGTTTTACGAAATTTCCATGTGACCAAGATCAAACGGCAACATGTGTAAGAAAAGAATCTGGCAACCCATAGGGTTCCACTAAGGGACAGAACAGGCCGATTTAGCAAAAACCAATGTTATCATGCTTAATGACTAGGGGCGGAGGCACGTTATCCTTTGGGGGCATCCCTACTTTTCATCTTTTTTTTTTTTACTTTTCTTTTCCTCCTTTAAAAGCCATATCCCACTTTTTTTTTTTTTTTTTTTTTCTTGAGTGAGGCCATACTCCATAGCTATTCAAGGACCTATGTTGTACTGGTGTTGGAATTATCATTAGAGAATGGAGAGACTTTGAGGTTACAGTACTAGACTTTTAGTAGTAATGAAATTGATTTTGAATTGATTTTTAATCATAGTAGTCTAATTTGGTTATA
Organism: Quercus dentata; assembly: GCA_028216015.1. Classification (NCBI taxonomy): domain Eukaryota; kingdom Viridiplantae; phylum Streptophyta; class Magnoliopsida; order Fagales; family Fagaceae; genus Quercus; species Quercus dentata. The sequence continues at coordinate 5,453,216 of CP116449.1, forward strand.
TTTAATTGTTATTTATTTTATGGTTACTTATAGTGACTTTGTTATATTTAATTTTTATGGATATTATTTCTTGTAAATATAGTCTAATTTTGGTTAGATTTAATGTTTTTTCTAAAACTTATGCAGAAAAACATGTATATATGTATATATGTCATATTTTGTATTTTTCTTGAACTGCAAATATTATCTCGCCCCCAACTAAAAATTTATGGATATACCCCTGCACACAATACTTCCAACTTTCCAAGCTCTTTGTCTTATTAATTGATGGTATTCACGTGGTGGTTCTTACTTCTGAGATCATTCTTGTTGAGCAATTCTAGTGCCACACCCAAAATCACAACTTTGTCCACAAGTCGCCCTTGTGGCGAGTTGTGGTTGGTGGAGAGGTGATGGTAAGTCCATGTGGGAATACTTTTCCACCAACCACAGCTCTCTACTTAGGCGAATTGTGTACAAAATTGTGATTTTGGGTGTGGCACTAAAAATTTTCTTCAACAAAAGAGGGGCAGTTACGTCATTTTAGTAATTAATATTTTATTCATCCTCTTTCCTATTTTCTTTATAAAAAAAAAAAAGCTTTTCTTTTTTGTCTATTAGTAAGTTGCAATTTTTGTTGGCTAGCAAATCACTAACATTTTTTATATATATAAAATTCGAAATATGTATAACATATATACGTGTGTATCGTGTAAAACAACTACGTAATCAATTAAAAAAAATAGTACATAAATATTATAAAAAGTTATATAATTTTTTTAATTATGTGTGGCAGACAAAGGCAATCCAAGGTAGGCAAAAAGAAATAGTTAATTGGGCAAAGGTAATCCAAGCCCATGCAAGGTGACTTGGATCAACGTGCCAATTCATCGGTGTGAACTAATGACATGTTATACACTTAATTAGTATAACTTTAAGTAAAGTTGTATGTTTTTTTTTTTTTTTTTTAAAGTAATATTGTTGTGGCCGGCAAAAAGTATAATTAACAAAGTAAACAGATGTTAGCGTATTACTTTCTACTCACACAATTAATTTTTAGAGGAAAGATGCAGAAGATCAACTTTTAAATACCACCATCGCATACCCTTAGTGCGATGGTCACTCCACAAGTATAAGCGTTTGTAGGATGGGGGACAACGGCCGGGTTCAAGTCTCCGGGAGGGAGTTTCGCACACATATACACTTAGATTAGGTTAGAGTAGAATTCTATCTTGTATAAAAAAAAAAAAAAAAAAAAAAAAAAAAAAAACCTTTTAAATACCCATTTTATGATAATTAATGATAGTCCGATCAGTCTTTAGTATAATGTGAATGTATTCAATTAGAAAAAGCCTTGGAATGGCTAAGTTTTCATCCTCGGGTCTAGTCCGAGGAAGACGTTACAATTGGATCTTCTCTCTCTCTTTTTCCCCAAAAAAAAAATCCCCTGATCCAAGTGCTTCTTGGCTTTATACAGTTAGCCAAAATGCATCTAGACTCAATATTTGAAGGGTTAGAATGAGACTTTCTTGATACCTATCCCATCAAGGCCTTGTTAGAAGGTTTTACACTAATATGTGAGCTGTGTGGGCACTATTCATAGTCATTTCCCCATTAATGAGGCCAGCTAAGTGATTGCGGTGCATTTAATGCAGAAGGGATGATTGCTTTGTCCTTCATTTTTCTTCTCTTTCTTGTTTAGTGCCAAGTTACCATTTTCTTCCCTTGGGTTGCGCCGTGCTCCCTTCAACTCTGACTCTCGACTTTCTAAGGTTAGGTAGGAGTCCTTGGTACCCTTGTCAACTGTAGTAGTTCAACCTCTAAATGATTTAGGTGAGTACTTTCCAAGGAAATCCCACCAATATTTCCTGAGGTTTACCACCTCGAAAATGTCCTTACCTAGTTTATCAACTATTTTGGATCCTCATCCCCCCACAATTGCATTGTTTAATAATTTTTTATTTAATTGATATTTTGAATATTTCACCAAATAGATCACATATTTTCTATGTTTTTAAATATATGCTAAATTTTATTCTAATTTGATGTTATTTAATTACTACTACTATTAATATTTAATACATAAACTCAACTAATATTCATAATTTTAAAATATAAAAGTTTTTTTTTTTTTTTGAGAATCTAAAATATAAAAGTTGAAGGGTGTCAACTACTATTCATAATTCGGCAAAGAATTATCTGAACATACTCTCTTGCTCAAACCAAAACTCTGCTGCGCTGCCCTACTGCCCAAATTCAACACAGCTAGCCTTAATTCCAGCTGTGTGCAGTAGCTACTTCAATCCTGTTACACCATTTTTTATGTTTATCTCAATATTTATTCAATAATTAGTGACTCTTTCGTAAATCTCTTTTTTTTTTTTTTTTCTACTCTTACAGAGGATTCATTAAGGGGAAAAGCAAGTTATTGTGAGCATTTGAATGATCCGCTACACATTTTAATTGAGGCTGAATTACCTGCCAATGTGATTAATAATTTAATATACGGTTGAGACAAGCACAAAAATTTTAGAAGAACTTCTCAAAGCAGTGGTATCATTTTTCAGCAATTAATTTGTTAAGATGTTTTTGCTTTTTCTTCATTATATTCGGGAAGATGAACTTAGAAATTATTGCCATTTGAAATACGACTAGTTTGTGGCTCGTCTCTGAAGACCTTGTGGCTTTAGAGTACTTAGAGCAGTACTCAAACACAAATAATAATAATAATAATAATGATAATAATAATATTATTATTATTATTATTGTATGGCACCAAGCCTCCAAAGTCATTTGGGCCTTAGACCCCAGCTCTACCGTATGACCCACGGTCCCCGACACCCATGTCGAAAATTGGGTTTGAGGCTCACTAGGGCCAGGGGCGCAGATCCTATGGCCTCATGTTTGGCCTAGAACTCGTTGGGCTAGTCGTTGAAATATATGCTCATTAATTCATGGCCAGGAAGTTGTCCAACGCATCCTAACTTTGACGTGTGTGTATGCTCGAGTAGGCCATATCCCGGATGCCAGACAACTTCTTGAGAAATTCCGCCGCCGAATATCACCCTCCCCCCCTTTTTTGAAGTGGGAACTAGTTCCAATGCCACTCTTACCACACCCCACTCCCAACTACACATCTACTTAGCGATAACAATATTGGACCTCCATTCTCACTAGCCATAAGAGTAATCATGATTTTTCCACCAATTTTGGGCTATAAATATAGGAGGCTAAGGAAAGGAAAAGGGTTGTTGAAAGTTTGGGAAGAAAGTTGAGAACCAAGAATAATAGTCGTGAAAAGTGAGAGGAAAACGGTACAAATATGGGAGAGATCTTCTTGGGTCTCTAGGTTAGAATCACCCAGAGTAGGAAATCCAAAGCCTACATTACAAATATATTGTGAGCCCAAGAACGAGACAAACCTTTTAAACTCGTTTGTGGTGCGCACAATTGGCGCCGTTTGTGGGAATCTCTTGCAAAGTTGTGATTTGGCCGAGACTCATGCCCGGAAGATGTCCAGGAGAAGGTCAGAGGGTTTTGTTAAAAGTGGTTCAGGGGGATCGTCTCGGGGATCCACATGACGGGAGCGAAGGCAAAAAAAGTGTGAAGATAGGGAGCATGAACATGAGGAAGAGCAATTTGGCCTTGGAGAGAGGTCGTACCAAATGAACCGGGCAAGATCGGATGCTTCGAGGCACGAGTAATTGGATGAAAGAGATGAGGAGCTTGAGCGGTTGCGTAGACTCATAAGAGATTTAGAGTTGGAGGCAAGGGGCGGACACCGAAGAAGGGGTTAAGATAACCAAGCGGGGGGGTCTATGAGTGGAGGAAATTGTTATGTTACTGGGTTCGATCAGTCCGGTTCCCATCGACGTCGGGACCGTTCACACTCACGAGAGTCTGTCGGCATCGGGACGCATTACGTTCACGAGAGTATGAAGGTCGGGGTTCGGATTCCCCCGAAGAGTGGCAACCCCGTAATGCAGCCATGGATGCTATGAGCCGCGCCTTAAGAAAAGCTGCTCGGTCACCATTCTCAGATGACATTGAACGGGCCCTAATGCCAAATAGGTTCACCCGACCACCATTTAATTCCTATGATTGGAAAACAGACCCGATGGAGCACGACAACCACTACATCCAAATGATGTTTATGTATACTCATAATGATGCGCTAATGTGTAAGGTATTTCCCTCAAACCTTGGACCCACAGCATTGAGATGGTTTAATGGGTTACGGAAGGGTTTCATTCACGATTTATTTGAACTAATCCAAGAATTCGGTGTCTAGTTTGTGACCTGCAGCCAAGTACCGCAACCGGTGGACGTGTTGCTTTCTATGAAAATGAGGGTTGAGGAAACCCTTCGCAGTTATGCCAGCCGGTATTGGGAGTTTTACAATAAGATAGGTGGAGGCAACGAAAAGATTGCGGTGAACACCTTTAGGATGGGGCTCCCCGAGGACTCCGGACTACGGGAATCACCGACGAAGAAGCCTCCCGAAAGTATGAGACAGCTAATGAGGCGCATTGAGGAGTAAAAACGTCTTGAAGACGATCGGCTGCAGAGTAAGGGTAAGACCCCGCTAGTGAATCATCCTTGGCAGCCCGGATTTCTGCCCCGGGCCCAAAAGGATCTAAGAATACAAAAATTGGAAGTACAAATGGGAGAGGTGAATGTGATGTTCAAAGAGCCGGTGCACAAAATCGTAGACCAAATTAAAAAGGAGCCGTATTTTAGATGGCCGAACAAGATGGGGGTGACCTGTCTCGGAGAAGCCAAAGCTTGTATTGTACGTATCACAAGGATAAGGGTCATACCACCGAGTAATATCGGGTATTGAAAGATCATCTAGGGTAGCTAGTGAAGGCGGGATATTTGAAAGAGTTTGTGGTAGATGTCGAAAATCAAGGTACCGGCCAGGGTGCTCAGCAAAGGGGAAATCCTCTCCCACCACTATTGGGAGTGATTGAAGTCATCCACACTGTCCCGAGGGGTTCGGTTATAGCTAGAAGAGGAGTACTGACCGTAGTATCCATGGGAAACTGCATAGGAGAGCAATCACCCAAGAAAAAGATGAAGATTGGATTGGAGCCCATCGCTTTTGGTGATGACGATTTAGAGGGAACGGTCTAGCCACACGATGATGCGTTGGTAATAATGGCCTGAATAAGTAGTTTCTTGGTCAAAAGAGTAATGGTAGACCAAGGGAGTGAGACTGATGTAATGTATCTAGACCTATTCAAAGGGCTCAGATTGAAAAACCGAGACCTATCAAAGTATGATACGCCGTTGGTCGGGTTCGATGGCGGGGTGGTCGCTCCCGAGGGACAAATTTCTCTTCCAAGAAATATGGAAGGTAAGAAGGTGATGGTAGCATTCATAGTGGTCAATTCGTTTTCTCCATACATAACAATTCAGGGGCAGCCGTGGATCCACGCAATGGGGACTATTCTATCCACCTTGCATGTAAAGATCAAATTTCCTACTGAGCGAGCATGATTGTGGTAAGGGGGAGCCAGCAAGCGGCCAGGCAATGCCTGATGGCCGAAGTTAATAGGAAGAATGAGCAGGCCGAGCGGAAGGAAAGCGTCGTAGAAACCCCTTCATAGCAATTACAGAATCCTCGGGAAGGAGTGGGGGCTAGTTGTGCTGAACAATTAATCAGAGTAAAGATACTACCGGATGTTGACCGGGTATTTTCGTAGGGGAGTGTATGACGAATGAGGATAAGGTAGAGATGTTGTTATTTCGATGCGGAACGTAGACGTATTTGCATGGAGCCCGTATGAGGTGCCCAGGGTTAATCCCGAGTTCATCATCCACAAGCTCAATGTAGACCCGTCATTCCCTCCAAAAAAGCAAAAGCCGAGAAGGTCAGCCAAGGAACATGTCGAGGCACTAAGGCAGGAGGTCGGGAAGTTGAAAGAGGCCGGGGCGATAAAGGAAATCTTCTTCCCAGTTTGGCTAGCAAATACCGTGGTGGTTAGAAAGAAGAATGACAAATGGAGAGTCTGTGTAGATTTCACGAATTTGAACCGAGCATGCCCCAAGGACCCATTCCCTATGCCGAAGATAGATCAATTGGTAGATGCTACCTATAGGCACCCAAGGATGAGTTTTCTAGATGCCTTTCAGGGCTACCATTAGATTGCATTAGCAGTCGAGGGCCAGGAAAAGATGGCATTCATCTCCCCGGATGCAAACTACTACTACACCGTGATGCCCTTCAGTCTGAAGCATGTCGGGGCAACATATCAGCGAATGATAATTAGAATGTTTCGAGACAAGATTGGGCATACAGTTGAGGTATATATCGACAACATGGTGGTAAAAAGCAAGCAGGAGGCACGACACATAGAGGATTTTCAAGGTGTATTCGAAGTACTTCAGCAACATAAGCTACGCCTTAACGCGGACAAATGCGCCTTTGGAGTAAGAGCTGGCAAGTTCCTTGGTTATCTAATCACCAGCCGTGGGATAGTGGTCAACCCCGATCAAATTGATGCCGTGCAGCGCCTTAAGCCCCCAAGCAATCTGAAGGAGGTACAGATCTTGACCAGGATGTTAGCCGCCCTTAATCGGTTCATTTCTAAATTTGCTTTGATCGCTCGCGCCCTTTCTACCAACTTCTGAAGAAATGGAAGGGATTTCAATGGAATGAGTGTGACAAAGCTTTCCAAGACTTGAAGGAATATCTTACGCGGGCACCCATGCTAGTCGCCCCAGAACCCGGGGAGGACTTGTTCATGTACCTCTCGATGTCCGATCATGCCGTGAGTGCCGTGCTTTTAAGGGACCGAGGGATGCAAGAGCCCGTGTACTACGTTAGCAAACCGAGACCGGATACCTACCCCTTGAGAAGTTAGTGCTAGCACTAGTGAATGCTACCAGGAAGTTGCCTCACTATGTTCAAGCTCATACTGTCTATGTCCTAACTAGGTACCCTTTGCGGTCGTTATTGAAGAGATTTAATTTCACAGGGCGGATAGCCAAATGGGGGACCCGGCTAGGGTCCTTTGATATAAGGTACAGGCCAAGGAGTTCGATGAAGGGCCAAATTCTTGTTGATTTAGTCGCAAAGTTTTCACCAAAGATTGAGGGGGAGATGATTTGTCATGTAGAGTGTCACCCGTGGAAGGTATAAATGGAGGATGCGTCGAACGTTATGGGGTCAAAAGCGGGATTGTCATTATCACGTCAAAAAGGAGTACGATTGGAGCATTCTTTTAGGTTGGGGTTCGGGGCCTCTAACAACGGCTGAGTCACGAAGCCCCTGCTCATTTGGGTTGAGAACTGTTTTTAGATTTGGGTGCCCGAGATGTAGAGATTTATTTAGATTCTCTCTGGTTCGTCGACCCAGTGTAGGGTAGTTTTGAAGCCGGGGATTCTTGAATGAAACAATACTTATAGGTGGTGAAGCAAGTCATGAGTAAGTTTTGTATGGCAAAGGTTGCTCGGGTTCCTCGGGAATAGAATAGACATGCCGACTCTCTAGCCACGTTGGCATTGTCAATGACGGAGGACGTACCTCGGTTAATTAAGGTGGAACTTGTAGAGGAGTGGAGTATTGATAGAGCGGTTGGTGTTGATGTTGCGGTGATTTTGCCAAATGAACGATGTTGGATGGACCCAATCATTGATTTTTTAGTCGAGGATCGGGTCCTGAATGATGAGAAGGAAGCTAATAGGGTTCGATGAATAGCTGCTCAATAGAGTCAACACTAACATGTAAATCAAGGTTCATTGATCGGTCCATGTTTGAAAACTACGGTTCTAATTAGTTTAGTTAGTAAAGTTTCTTATCGTAAAATAAAATATTTTGAGTTTTATCATTGCTTATACCAAAAAATTAATTGGTTTCTTAATATAAAGATAAAGAGCAATATCAAAAGTGAATGTCATAGGTATAAATCATCTTTGAGAACCAAAAAAAAAAAAAAAAAAATCATCTTCTTTTAAATTTTTTTTCTTTTCTCTTTTATAGTATTTCTCAATCCACTACCCCAAGCCTACCATTTTTATCAACTTTTATTGTTAGCTTCTTTTACTTTTTCAACTTGCATTTTTCATATTTTACTTACACAGCCACTCAATTCATCGTCTAGTCAAGTGCTCTCAGGGTCTCACAATATATAACTCTATTAATCTCTCTAACTTTGTTGTCATGTGCTCTTAGTTTCCCCATCATCTCTTTTTCTTAACAAAGAGCTTTCTTTTAGTGGAAGCTAACGGAAAATGGTTTTAAAATCTTAAGAGGTACAAAATTCGCCTTCTCATTTTTTATTTCTATTTTACTTCAACTTTTATTTATCTATCTTATTTTTTATGGTTTTTTTTTTCCTTTTATTTATTAAACCAATTAAGATTCTTTGTTCATATTTTATCTAAAATTTCATACTAACTTCTGCTCAAAAAATCGAAGAATACAAGATTAGATATGACAAACACTACTAGTATAAGATGACAACATAAAGTTTAGTAGTCCAATTTATGGTCCCACTAATCTTATTTGAAAAATATCATACACATGCTAGAACTAACAAATTTGTTTATGTGTTGAAGCAAAAAATAATAATAAATTTGTTTATGTGTGTGACATTTGGTGACACAAATCTAGAAAAGTGATATTTGAAAATTCTTGGTGTAGTGATGAGTGGTTTGGCATACATACATAAGTACATATATATATTATGAATCAATATTATCCTCTAGTCTTGGTCCCCAAACAAAATTTCAACTATTAATCTAACTTGCCACCGGAACCATGCACAACCATCAAATCCACCCACAATCACTACAACCCAGTACTCACCACAATCAGCCACCAAAACCCAGACGTTAAAACTCCGTTTTACGTATTTTACTCCAAAACAAAAGACAAAAGAAAGCCTGAGAATCAGTTTTTACTTATTTAATTATTTTTACTCCAAAAGAAAAGAAAAAAATGAAGCCTTAGAAGAACAAAATACAGAAGCTCAAAGTAACCAAAAAAAAAAAAAAAAAAAGAAGAAGAAGAAGAAGAAATTAAGACCTGCTGAGCTCGTCATAAATCTGTCCCTTGATGGCCATGAGCAGAGGCTTGTTGCGGTCAGACAGACTCAGAGGCATAGTACTTGATGTTTTGACAAAAAGCTCAGCATGGAATTAGTAAACCAAATCTTTAAAAGATTTTACTAAGGCGTGCTCAGGTACTAGTAAATCATCTAAAAAAAATTTGGAAAAATAAAAAAAATTATCAACTTTTTAAACAGCTTTTTCAATTCTTCATAAAATATTTATCTCACCTTGAACCCAACCATAAAGGTAGGTACGAGACAACGGCCGTACACTTATAAAATTTTCACTATACAAGTGTGCAAGGCATTTTTAGCAACTAAAAATTATTCTCAAGTAAAATTTCATCAAATAAATTCTAAATACCTCGACAATTTCTTTATGAATAAATTTCCAATAATTTAAGAGGAATAAAATCCAAACCTCATGTACATAATCAGGGGCGGCTTGATGCATTTAAGGGTTTAAGGCAAAAATTGATTATATTATTTTAGATGCAAAATCTATATATATATATATATATAAAACCGAAGCCTTTGCTGGCACCACAATTTTCCACGTCAAGACAATATTTAAAAAATAAAAAATAAAAAATAAATAAAAATTATAACTCCTCAAAACCCTAGCAACCTTACCCCTCTCTCAAGTTAAGAAATATAAAACCGCGGTTTCTGCAAACTCTCTCTTTCTCCCGACGTAGGAAGCCCTAAAGCATTCAAGATCTACAAAACCCTAGCTAGCAACCTTACCCCTCTCTCAAGTTAAGAAATATAAAGCCACGGTTTCTCGCAATCTCTCTCTCCGGACGTAGGAAGCCCTAAAGCATTCAAGATTTACAATGCACGGTATAGATTTTAGCTTATAAAGTTCAGCTTTTGTAAGGTTAGTTTTGTTTATATATTAATTAATACCTAGTACTTTGTTCACCATTGAATACTCATATAATCAATTTCCAATTCAGTGTTTAAGAATTAAACCAAAATTCTAATCTAGCTATCATAAAATATTATTATTAGTATGAATTTTATGGAGTTGCGGTGTTTAAGAATTAAACAAAAATTCTTTTAAATTATCTATAATATTTTGTCTTCTGAAAATTTTATTTCTTTGATTTTAGTATATTGTGTTTCTTAAGCTATAGAGAAATTTTCTTTGGTTTCTGCAAACTCTCTCTCTCTCCGGATGTAGGAAGCCCTAAACGCACGGTATAGCATTCAAGATCTACAACTCACGGTATAGATTTTAGCTTATAAAGTTCAGCTTTTGTAAGGTTAGTTTGTTTATATATTTAGTCCTTATGTTTAGGTTTAGGTTTAGGTTTAGGTTTTAAGAGATTTATATATTACTACTATGTGGCTTTTATTTTTACCGCAAGAACTATTTAAGTATGTATCCCTTGCAAGCATACATGAACTTAAATTGTCTTTTAATATATGCATGCTTTATTATTTTCTAATAGTTTTCCCGTGCATCGCACGGGTTAGCGACTAGTTATTACTAATTAACATGAACAACATAGAATTTTTTTTTTTTTTAGAAATTTTATTGACATAAAAAATTTGACAAAATTGTTCACACTTATTGATGTGGCAGATTGATAGTAGTAAGTAAAAGAGTGGGGTTAATGGTAGAACTAGATGAAAACTAGTAAAAGTTTGCTAACTTAACTCTTATTATTATTTTATTTTTTAGAAGTGCAACATTCACAATATTTTTCACAACAAATCCTAAATTTTAAGTTACTTCTTGTTTTCTATTTGAAAACACCACCATAATTATTTTTTTGCCATCAATAACAGGTTGTAACAACCTATTATCTAGCATTTATTATAAAAGTGTTGTGAAAAATATTGTGGACGTAGCATTTTTCTCTCTTTTTTGTTTGTTTTTCATTTGATAAAAAAAATTATTTTATTTATTGATTATAAATAACACTATTGGTTAAAATTTGGGGGCCTTTTTTTTTATTTGGGGCCTTAAGCGATTGCATCTATTGCTTTTACTATTCAAATGACCGTATACATAATGCCAATTGGCCAATGAATAAAGACTATTACAAGACCATTTAATCCCAAAATTACTAAACTTCTTACCTTTGCACAACACAACATCAAAACACCCAAAATTTGCTATTCTTCACAATTTGAAATTGGAGGGAGGGGGGGGGGGTGAGTTGACAACTCAATAAATTACCAAATACCAAGTAGTTGAACAAATATATAGATTGACAAAATAATATAAGTTTATGAGATCAAAATATTTCACATATGTCAAAAGTTATAATATACTATGAGTTTCAAAAATAAACTAAATATGTTTCATAGAGTTAAAATAATTCATAAATTCAAACATATTCACATTCTCAACAATCTTATATATTTATAACTATGGTCACGCTATATCCTCATGACTAGGCATCAGATTCAAAAGAAACTAGTTTCGTGCAAATGTATATCCCCCGTTAGTTGGGTTCGGAAACACGATAGACTCGTGATACTCCGTATAAAACTAGTTTTGATACCAATGAATAACCCACATTGACTGGGTATCAGAGTTAAAATATAGTTATATTGTCCAAAATCATATATATTAAATCATAATTTAAACAAAAATATATCACATTCAAATACATATATATAAAATCATATATTCAGTATTCAAATATATGTGTGATAATTATTCATTCTTTACTTTAAATTAGTAATACAATTGAAATAAAATTGTAACAATTATAAATAATTTTTATAGTTAAAATACAGTAGTATAAGCAAAATAAAACTAATTAGAATAAAGTTGCTCACCTCAACTAGCTCACCATAAAAGAATCTCTCCCTAACACTTCCTATAAAATCTCTAGATATCACCTAAAACAATTTTTTAAGTATCATTTACTCAATAATAAAATAATTTAAAAAAACTTATAATGGTACCCAACTAAAAGAAAAACTACTAAAAATATCTAATAATTTCTCATTAATAGCTCACACCAAAAATCCAGATATATATATATATATATATATATATATATATATATATATTACCATTTCTTTCTGCCGCTAATAGTTCCTAAGGATAAGCCTATAGATTACATATAGGCTCAAAGTCAATTTGTAATGGACTACACGTGTGTTCCATTCTTCTTCTTTTTTATTTTTTATTCTTAGTTTTATTTTTTTCTCCTACCACCTGCCAGCATTAATTCTCTTTCGAGAGGAGGACAAAACCAAGTGCAAGTAAGGCCCATGGGCACTTACGGGATACCACTCCTTTTTCTTTATTATCCTTTTTCTTTTTTTTTTTTAATATCTCCTAAAACCAGAGCCGGCTGAATGCTAGAGCAAAAAATATGACCGCCTAAGACCCCAAGTAAAAAAAAGGCCTCCAAATTCTAACTAATAAGGTTATTTATAGTCAATAAATAAAATAATATTTTTTTACCAGATGAAAAACAAATAAAAAAGAGAGAAAAATGAAACGTTCACAATATTTTTCACAACACTTTTACAACTAATGTTAAGTAATAGGTTGTTATTGATTGCAAAAAAATAATTATAGTGATATTTTCAAATAGAAAACAAAAAGCAACTTTAAACCTAGGATTTGTTGTAAAAAAATATTGTGAATGTTGCATTTCTAAAAAAAATGTATAATAATAAGAGTTGAGTTAGCAAACTTTTACTAATTCTCATCTAAGTCTACTACTAACACCGCTTTTTACTTACCATTATCAATCAGTCATATCAACAAGTATGAAAAATTTTGCCAAACTTTTTCTATCTATAAAATTTCTAAAAAAAGAAATAATTCTACGTAATTCATATTAATTAGTAGTAATTTTGCATCCGATATAAGATAATCAATTTTCACCTTAGGTCTCTAAATGCATCAAGCCGCCCATACCTAAAACCATTATTTTAAGTACTATTTACTTAATAATAAAATAATTTAAAAAAACTTATAATGGTACCCGATAAAATAAAATTAAAAAAAAAAAAAAAAAAATATCTAATAATTTCTCATTAATATCTCATACCAAAAATCCACATATATTCAAATATATATTTCCTTTAATTTCTGCCGCTAATAGTACCTAAGGATAAGCCTATTACATATAGGGTCAAAGCAGTCAATTTGTAAAGAACTACACGTGTGTTCCATTCATCTTCTTTTTTATTTTTTTATTTTTTTATTTTTTTATGCTTTATTCTTATTTTTATTTTTATCTCCTGCCACTTGCCAGCATTAATTCTCTTTGTTTAATTCTAAATACAAGTAGATTTGTTTATATCAAGTACAAGTAAGGCACAGACAACATAATTCTAAATCCTTCTTTGTTTTTTTTTTTTTTGGTAAACCTGGAATATATTAAAAGCTAAACAACAGCCACAGGGGACTGTGTAGTTACAAATCCGATTACAAAAAAGACCGAGAAAAGGTCTTGCATCAGCAGCTGGGACAACTCCACAAAGTGAGTGTCTAATATACAAAAATCTAGATGGCTAGAGACTCGCCTTCTTGGCCAAAGCATCGGCGCAAGCATTAGATTCCCTATAACAAAGGCTCGGATCTTCCACAAAGGGTGCCGGTGTAGCATGTTCCTGCAGTCATCAATAAGAGGAGCATATTGAGCAAAGGACTCAGACATTGCGTTAGAAGGCTAATAACGACTTTAGCATCAAGTTCTATAATTAACTCCTGGATTAGAAGTCTGGTTGCGAGAGAATAAGGCCATCCCTGATAGCCCATAACTCGACTTCAAGGCTACTAACCTTACCGATTCTTCTAAGGAATCCCTTCACCCATCTGCTATGATCATCCCGGATGAGTCCACCCCCACCTGCCGGGCCTGGGCAGCCTAGGGCTGACCCATCCGTATTTAATTTAAACCATCCTGGGCTTGGGAGATTCCATCTAACTTGAATTAAGTGCTTTTCATAGACAAACCTTTGGGGAATGACAATACAAGAGAACTCGGATGCAAGAATTTCAACATCACTCAACAGAGAAGGTTTGGGATTAGAATGTTGAAAGTTGCATCTATTTCTTTGAAGCCAGAGGTTCTAGATGCCAAAAAGGAAGAATATGTCCCAGGTAAAGGATTTATTCGGAATAGTGCTACTAGTGAGAGCATTAGATTTAAGCCATCTATTACAAGGAGAAGAGAAGAATTCAGGGTCATTAGCGTGAATCCCCGCCTCAATCCGAACCTTTTGGCTACATGACAATCCCTAAGGACATGAGAAATGTCTTCCTCTCGAGAGCAAAGTGAATGCATGAGGGATTGTCGGTGAGGCCTCTGTGATGGAGAGTATTTTTAACAGGGAGACTATTATGAATACATTTCCAAATGAATAAATTCATCTTGGGGTAACAATTGAGTTTCCAAATCCATCTGCCATCAAAGGAGAAAGTAGGACCTACCTCTCCAAAAGCCGGACTATAGGCATGTTTAGAGTCAAAAAGGCCTTTGGCTTTCCCATCCTAGCAGAGAATATCCTTGCTAACAGAGGCTTTTCTAAGGGGAATGGCTTTCAAAATTAGCAACCAACTATCGGGAATTACAAAGGATATTTGGGAGCAATCCCATTGACCATCAGCCATGGTGTTCTTTACCATAAGGTTTTCTTGAAAGAAGGGTGAGTGGACCTGTATCAACCGCCCGAGGGAGCCAAAAGTGGTCCATTTATCATACCAAAAGGACAAGTTACTGTTGTTGCCAATAATCCAGTGAGATCCTTTGGTGCATAGTTCCTCACTCTTGGTGATGGCCGACCAAGTTCTAGAGAACCCATGTTTGCGAGGGTGATTTCTATACAAGTATTTCCTTTTGAGAGTTTCAGCCCACAGCTCCCCTTTACAATTTTTGAATCTCCAACATAACTTGGTTGTAAGAGAGACAGATTTTTTTGTTTTGCGACTTTAATTCCTAAGCCTCCCTCCTCTTTATGGCTAGTCACTTTATCCCAACCAACAAGGTGAATTTTCCTTTTAACCTCGGTAGATCCCCAAATAAAATTTCTGTTAATTTTATCAAGAGCATTATGAATTCTAGCAGGAAGGATTGTGCCTTGCATAATATAGGCCTGAATGGCTAAGGTAATAGAATTAGTGAGGACACATCTTCCAGCCATTGATAGAAGATTAGATTTCCATCCAGCCAACTTACTTTTCACCCTATCAATGATGAAGTCAAAGTCATGCCTAGTGGAACCTGGTCGCTTTAGGGGAAACCCCAAATACTTCCCTAAGTTTGAGGTTGCGTCAAATCCAATGGTTTCATAGATAGAATCCCGGAAAATCTGGGAAACATTAGGAGAGAAGAATATTTTGGATTTTAACAAATTAACTTTGAGACCGTATAGCTCGCAGAACGACTCTAACACATCTTTGATGCTTTGGCTATTTTTGAGGTCAGCTTTGGCAAAGAGAACAATATCATCAAAGATAACACGGATGGGAGAAGGCGGGTTCGCCACAAGCTACCTTCAAGGGGTCCCACAGATTGTTAGAACATTTGTCATGAATGAAGAGACTTAGCATTTCCATACAAAGGATGAAAATATATGGGGAAAGGGGATCCCCCTGTCTAATACCTCTCGAGGGAAGAAACGAGTCCACTTTACCTCCATTGAAAAGAACAGAGATGGATGTAGTCGAAACACAACTTAGGATAAGCTTTATCAAGTGAGGAGGAAATTTAAACAGATTTAGCATATCTCTTATGAAGTTCCAATCTAGCCTATCGTAGGCTTTTTCTAAGTCAATCTTGATTGCCATGAAACCAGATTTTCCTTTCTTTAAACCGAGGGTGTGGATTAGTTCTTGAACAATGATCATGTTGTCCATACCTCGTCTCCTAGGAACAAAGGCAGATTGGAGGGGAGAGATGATTTGGTCCAGAAAGGGTCTAAGTCTTTGGACAATGAGTTTGGATATGATTTTGTAAACTGTGTTGCAAAGGCTTATAGGACGGAAGTGATTAATGGATTCAGGACCTTGGCATTTGGGAATAAGGACCAGCAAGGTTTGATTAAGGTATTCGGGGATGGAGCTAGTCCGAAAAGCCTCAAAAACCACATTTTCAACAGATTCATGGACAATAGCCCAAGAGTTTTGATAAAAGCTTGCATGGAGACCATCCGGTCTAGGGGCTTTGAAAGGCTTTATGGACCATAGGGCATCCCTAATTTCCTCCGAAGAGATGGGGTGGTTGAGGGACAACAAGGCTTCCTCGCACAGACATTGGACCAACTGGGTAGCACCCAATAATTTCTTGGAGCACCATGTTTCTCAGTACAGAATAGCTTCATAAATCCTCTTCTAACAACATCGGCAACCTCATTTGCCTCATGCACCCAATTACCCGAGCTATCAATGATTTTGTCTATCCTATTTCTTTTCCTTCTAACAATGGTAGAGGTATGAAAAAAGGAAGTATTTCTATCGCCAAGAATAGCCCAATTGTATCTTGATTTGGTGGCCCAAAGATCATGTTCCCGTTGGAGGATAAGGTTGTAGTCCTTTAACAAAATCCTTTCCGGATTAATAAGGAATTGGTTTGGGTTACTAGCTAGAGCATGCTGAATGCCTTTGATACGAGCTTCTAGTCTGCTCTTTTTATGAAAAATATTGCCAAAAACTTCTTTGTTCCACACCCTGGCTGCATTAGTGAAGGCTAAGTTATTGGCTTGAAGAGACAAGGAATCATTCCAATTATCCTCGACAAGTTTTTTGAAAAGGGGGTGAGAAAGCCACATAGGTTGGAATTTAAACGGTCTATCAAGATGGTTCCCAATGCTTGGGTTGGGGCTAAGAAGAACAGGCGTGGTCGAGAATGCAGCCTCGTCGGATGATAAACCGAGGCCTCGGGGAACATAGTTCGCCAACTAGCGTTAGCAAAGCATTGATCAATTCGTTCTTGAATGTAGGCTAGGAAGTCTCTTTTATTAACCTAGGTGAACTTAGGTCCCCGGAAACCCAAGTCCAGAAGATTACAAGAATTTAGGCATTGTTGAAATACCAAAGCTCTGTACATATTAATAGGTCTCCCCCCAAGCTTATCTTCACTCGATAGGATTTCGTTAAAGTCTCCTAACACTAGCCAAGGCAGATTATAAAGGGTAGCAACTTGATTTAAATTATCCCACAAGATACGTCTTTCCCTATATCTAGGGCTTGCATAAATAGCAATAATGAGCCAAGACAGGTTTGAAGAATGTACCTTAATAATCGCATGTATCTCCTGTTCCGTAGATGCAAGAATGGTGACATCCATCACGTTGGTGTACCAAAGAACCCAAATACCTCCAAAGATAGCCTACAGACGCATGTGCCGCTCCATCAAAGGAAAGTCTCACAAGAATTTCTTTCGCCCTATTTCCACCAACTCGAGTTTCGATGATGATCATCATTGAGGGAGAGTGGCAACTAATGATATTATCCACCGATTGATGGAAGTTGGGGTTCATTGCACCCCCGCAATTCCATAATATAATATTCATAGATAAATGGAGGTTCGAGTCGGGACACTCATCAATTGGAGGAAGTGTCCTCATCTGGTCCAACATGGTCCATCCCATTTCCTTCAGAAGAGTCTTCTTGAACCCCTCTCCCTGCTTGAGCACCAACACGTGTTCCATCACTCCCATCATGCATTCCCGTTGATCGACTACCAAACTGAAAGTTTGGATCGGGGCAAAGACCTAAATAATCTTCCTTCCTTCCATGTCGCCCATGATGTTGGCTGTGATGGGTTTGTCCACAAACATTCGCCTCTCTAATAGGGTGTCCGGTTGGCTTAAGTCTCCCAAGATTAGCTCCCTTGATCTTGAGGGAAGCCCTCTCCAGCCCAGGATCCGACTCTCCTTTCGTGACGGCCTGTCATTTAGGAAGTTCCACCAAGGGTTGTGCCGTTGAACCATGTGGGTCCGAGAGAGGGAGATAACCGTTCCTCCGGCTCTCCGACGTGAGTGGAAAAATGTGGCTCCAAGCCATCATCGCTTCTTCCTCGAAGTAGCCCATGATGTGGGTTGGGGTTGCTTTGATTTCGGCGATCGTGTTGCTTGAGATGACAATGATCTTCCCTTTGTAGAATATTCCCCATTCCTGTGTTTCTGGGCTCACAAGAGGCTTCTCCTTTCCCTTTGAGCTGGTTACGTTTGCCATGTTTATTCGTAGTAAGTTTAGGGTTGGGTGCGTGTGTAGGTGAAGAAGAAAATTTAGGATTCGGTGAGATTTTTGGGGAGTGGGGTTCACCAAATGAGAAAGTAATGGGCGGTGGGGGTTGTTCAAGAGATGTATGGCCGGACACATCGTAGTCAAGTCCCATCTCACAGGAAGTATGGGAAGGCTTGGGGTGAGGAATAGTGTCACATTGCACAGCTGGGCTCTTTCTTTTGGCTTCCCTGGTCCTACGTGATGGAGACTGAGATGAGGGAGCAGCTTTTGAATCACCTTTTCGCGGGTTAGGGGGCTGATCTTAGGTCACGTGATGGGCCCTAGATTTAGGATACTTGTCCTTTCTTCTAGAAACCAGGGTCCAATTACCGTAGTTCTCACCTGTAGCATTGCGAGTGGGGGAAGGTGGTGAAGATGCAGAGGTGTTCATCTCCGTTGTGTCCACATGCACCCCTGCGTGCACCAAGAAAGGGCAAGCTTCCCTTTTGTGACCAACTCTGCCACAGGAAAAACAGAGCGTGTTCAAACCTTCATAGGTGACCGGTTGGGCGAATTTACCAATCATGATGGTTCGGATCAAAGGCTTATCAAGATTAACCTGGACACAGATGCGAGCAAAGCGACCTCGTGCCTCAGAGGCAGTGTGTGTGTCTATCCTAAGCACAGGGCCGATGGCTTTTCCAATTTCCTTGAGAGCCATTATTTCAAAATATTCAATCGGTAATTCTGGGAATCTCACCCTTACTGCAACAAAGGAGCATATGGCGTGGGACGGTTTAAAGTAAGGTTCCCAAGCTCTGATAGACAAGAACTGACCACCATTGGATATCATAAACTTATTGGATATTTAAATTGTCTCACTATTGGTCAAAATTACTCACATAAAAAATTTTTTAATTTCATATAAAACTTAGTTTTGTCGAAGGATGAGATTTTTTAAGCTCTTACCTCAAATGTGCCATAAGTCTTTCTCTACTAGAATATACTGAGAAGCCCTCCTCTAAAAATATCTATAATAGTTATACGCTAACTTAATTAGTCTATATAGCTAAAGTTTCAATCTTATTTTCTAAAACTCCCTTAATAAGACTTTTTTTTTTTTTTTCTTTCTGAATCAAGATGTGTGGCTTCTAATCAAACACAAGAAATGATGTATGTTCCAAATGTATGTTTTGTTGAACGAACAAATGGCTTGATTTATAAACGAAATTCAACGGATATCTATATCAATAATACTAAGATATGACAATTGTTAAGGCAGTTCAAAACAAAAATCGGTTTTTCATAATAGCTACAACAAACTTAATTTTACTAGATTTTTACAAACTCAACACATTTTTACTAACAGTTGAAGAGTAAATTCTTATTGATTTTCATCTAAACTTACCATTTATATTACTTTTGTACTTTGTTGAGGGCCATTTGTGAGAAAGAAAGCCCAATAACAAGGGCAACAAAGAATTGACAAAGTAGACAACAAAACCATTAGGCCTAAGCGGCAGGAATAATGGATCACGGGCCCAACAGATAAACAAATGGGTCTTGAAGAGGCAAGTGGGTTCAAAGAAGCCCGGAAAGAAAGAAATAGCATCCCATGGGCAGTGTATGAGATAGAAAAGCGAGAAAGGGCCGCCGCAAGTCCAATATAATGCAAACTAAGAAAGTAAGAGGTTTATGGCGGACTCATAAACCCCAAGGATGAGAATAAGGTTATTGGGTCGTGGAAGCCCAATGAAGTCGATAAAAAGCCCATGGGAGTGTGGAATTAGCAAAAGAGTCGAGGAAGCCCAAAGAAAGCAAACGGACTAAGGATGCCCAAAGGAAAGCCCAAAGGGACATAGAAGCCCATAAGTAAAGACAAAACAAAGGCCATGCCAAGCCACCGAGATAAGGAGTAAACGGCTGGCCTAAAAGAGGCCTAGCGAGATTAAGTTATTACAAAGGGAATAACAATACGACATTGCAAGAAATAAAGGAAACCAAGGAATGGGCCAAAGAAATGTAAGGCCCATCATCGTACAAAGCCCAGCTCTTGAATGGAGCGGGAAAACAAAGAACAGCCCACATAAAAGGTCAAAAAACACGGACGGTGAGCCTCCGGACCACGGCGGACGAATGGGCAGCAGGCAAGTTTTGGACACATATGAAATGAAGGCACACGCAAGGCCCAGGCACCACCAGGTGTACCACCAATAATCACAGCATGGTGAGGTCGGAGGGTCGAGGATCGAGGGGCATGGTTTGGTGGTAGGGAGAGGGGAAAAATCTATTTTTATGGTTTCGGCTCGGGCTCTTTCGGGGAGGTGTCCTACTGGGATGGCTTACTACCCAAAAGAGGTAAGCTAAGTTGGAACCATTAGGTGCATGCCATGAGGGATAGGGAGAGAGAAATAACCCGCAGGCAAGTGGCGAAAAAGGTGCCACGGCAAACTAGCAAACAAAATACTCTTCCTTGTCCAGCGATGGAGGGCGACACACGGACGGCACAGTGATGGTTAGCCAAGACACCTGCACCAAACAAAGGGAATTAAGGGTTAAAACAAGAAAATCGGGTCACGGCGGGCATTATAAAATGAGGGTCTTGCCATGAATAAGAGACAGGGATGAACGAAACTTAGAGAAGGAAATAGAAAACTTAAAAGAAATAGAAAAGGAAAACATAGTGAGAAGAAAGAAAGAAATAGTAAGACTTAGAAAGGTAGGCATGCACCGGTAGATCAATCCCTTCTCTCCCTCATGAGATCCGGCCCTTTATAAGAAAAAACTCGAAGGTACCTATGTAGAAAACCACTCAGGCCCGTTTCCCTCGGGGCTTTTAACCTCTACGGCAGGATTCTTTCCTAATAGATTGACCGCTTTGAGGAGAGACGTTCTCCCCTTTGTGGCTCTGCTCCCCCAGATTGAATTTTTGGTCGAATTCCTCCAGTATTCCAATTGACCCATGATTATAAACATTTGATGTTTCTCTGCCTCTTCCGTAAAAAGAAAACAAATAGTGTTGTTATTTTAATTGATGTTAAGAGTTATTCGGTCAATTGCCCATTAAAGTGGCTAGATATTTTTTGTTTATATTATTATTATTATGTCCATGCACCACAATTTTTCTAAAATAGTTTCACCTGCCATGAACACGTCCCTAGCAGATTTGGCCTAGTTTGCGCACAAGCCGGACCAACTTAAGTCAAGTCGGGCGGTCCCGACTTTCTTATCCGTAAAACTTGGGCTTAGTGCAGCAGGAGGCAGCCTAATACCACTAACACAGCCCACCCCCTTACATACTTATCATCATTAACCGGTCTCTATGTCACTTTTTTTTAATATAAAAATTTATAACTGTAGCATTTTCCAATTTGAGTTATCTTGTTCTACCTAAGGGACAAATATTAGAACATGATTTGTCAATGCAATATATTCTAGAAAAGGTCATGTACGTGACACTGAGTAATATTTGTTACATGAAACTGAGGCTAAGTTGACTGTCTTGACTTAAATTAATTTTTTTTGAAAAATTAGTCATTTTGAAATATTTATTAAAAAAATAAAAAATCTTGTTTTCCAGTATTTAATAGTGATCTTGAAAATGAGTTGGAAAAAATTTTCTAATGTTTGGTATGCTTAGAAAATCAATAACATATTTTTTGCATAATTCAAAACATGTATAACATATATAAATATATACTGAGTAAAACATAAATTTTTATTTTATTGATATTTTGAATATTTCACCAATAGATAACATGTTTTCTATATTTTTAACATACCAGCTAAATGTTATTCTAATTTGATGTCATCTACTGCTATTAGTATTTAATACATAAACTCATCTACTACTTATAATTTTAAAATATAAAAAATTATCTTTGGCACAAATTAAGTTGTGTGTCTATATTCTTCCCAAAAAAGAAAAAAAAAATTGTGTCTATAAACGTGCATTATATTAAATTCTTCACGTTTCAATTAGTTGTACCCTTCTTTTGTTCCTGTCCACTACATAAAAATAAAATATTCATAATTCATCAACACTGACTCAACAAATTAAATATTCATATAGAATCTTTGTTATATAATAGTTTCTTACTTTCTGTTGATCGAGGTAGCTGCAACTTCCCAGATTGTTGTGCTGAAGTGTTTGCCAAATTATATAGTATTAATGAGAGATTCTTGACATCACACATAGGGATGGAAATTTAGATCCGACCCATGGATACCTGGCCCGCTTTGACCCGTGGATACCCGGCCCGGCCTGACCCGACCCTAATGGGCCGGATTTTACCCGGCCCGATAAAGAATAGGGTCGGGTATGGGTTTTTTTTTAAAAAACCCGAAGCGGGTCCGGGTTTTATCAAAAAAACCCGAAACTCGACCCAGTTAAGACCCGGTTATATTATATATAAAATTACTAAATTACCCTCATATATATATATATATATAGTTAAAACCCTAAACTTTCAATTCCTCTCCTCATTTCAGCCTTTCACGCCTCTCATCTCTTCACTCTCTCGATCCACCGCCTCTCATCTCTTCATCTCTCAAATGATCTCACACGCACAGCCACAAGCCATATGTATAGCGTGATGAACATCATGAACTCATCAGACAAGAGCTAGCGGGACTCCCGTTTTCGACAGATGGAAGTACCGATACCGGAAGAGCTAACCATCCTCACCGTTCCGACAAATTTAAGAAGGGAAGGACGCAGTTTCGTCCTCGCCATTCCCGTTTCTCTCAAGTCTCAACTTCGTTTCGTCCTCACCGTCGCCGATCTCGCACTGTCTCCATTTTTTTCTTTTTCTCTTTTTTTTTTTTTTCCAGGTTGATTCACCTCAATCATGTGAATTTTTGTTTGTGTTTGTGTTTATGATTTCTAAAAGGGAAAAATAAAAATCATAGATTTGAAATTTGTGTTTGGATCTGAAATTTTTTTTTTTTTTTGGTTGGGCCACGAATTGGGCCCAATCCTTTAATGGGGCCCGGTTGGGGCGGGTCTGGGGCCCAAGAAAAAAACCAGCTTAGTTAACGGGTTGGGTCCGGGTATAGAAAAACCCGGCTCGAACCTGACCTGCTACCATTCCTAATAGGGATGGCAATTAGATCGACCATGGATACCTGGCCCGGCCCGACCCTAATGGGCCGAATTTTACCCGACCCGATAAAGAATAGGGTCAGATATGGGTTTTAAAAAAAAAACCCGAAGCGGGTCCGGGTCGGGTCCGGGTTTTATCAAAAAAACCCAAACCCAACCTGGTTAAGACCCGGTTATATTATATATAAAATTACTAAATTACCCTTATATATATATATATATATATATATAGTTAAAACCCTAAACTTTCAATTCCTCTCCTCATTTCAACCTCTCATGCCTCTCATCTCTTTAGCTCTCTCGACCACGCCTCTCATCTCTTCATCTCTCGGCGATCTCACACGCACAGCCACAAGGCGTATGTATAGCGTGATGAACATCATGAACTCATCAGACAAGAGCTAGCGGGACTCCCGTTTTCGACAGATGGAAGTACCGATACCGGAAGAGCTAACCATCCTCCCCGTTCCGACAGATTTAAGAAGGGAAGGAGGCAGTTTTGTCCTCGCCGTTCCCGTTTCTCTCAAGTCACAACTCCGTTTCGTCCTCGCCGTCACCAATCTCACACTGTCTCCATTTTTTTTTTCCAGGGTTCAGTTCGCCTCAATCATGTGAATTTTTGTTTGTGTTTGTGTTTATGATTTCTGAAAGGGAAAAATAAAAATCATAGATCTAAAATGTGTGTTTGGATTGTGATTTTGAAAGGGAAAATGTAGATCTGAAATTTGTGTTTGTGATTTCTTTGTTTGTGATTGTGATTGTGATTGTGATTGTGATTGTGATTGTGTTTGGATCTGAAATTTTTTTTTTTGGTTGGGCCACGAATTGGGCCCAATCCTTTAACAGGGCCCAGGAAAAAAACCCGCTTAGTTAACGGGCTGGGTTCGGACCATGGGTCTTGGCCCGTGAGTCGGGTCCGGGTATAGAAAACCCCGGCCCAAACCTGACCCGTTGCCATTTCTAATCACACATGCAGCGTCAGTGCCTACCATTCATAAAAAACTAATATGTTCATTGACTATACAAGATTACCAAAAACAAATATATTTACCCGAAAAATACTGAAAATATTATCATGGGTAGAGGATTACCAGAAAACTAATATATATATATATATATATATATATATATATATATATATATATATAAACTATAAGATTACCAGAAAAATAATATAAAAAAATAAGATCATTGGTACAATTATAAAAAGCACAAGCAAAAACAAAAACAAAAACAAAGGTAAACTTATATTTTATGTCCATATCACATATATTAAAAGACTTATTAATGGCTCTTTAGCATTCAAATTGAAAAAAAAAAAAATCTTCTTCTCAAAAATTTTTTTTTTTTGAGAAAGAATCTAAAGCCTAATAAAAGATTAATATACAAAAGATCCTAAAAGATTGGATGATAAATGGTTAATTCCAGTTTTCTATCTTTTTAAAAATCATTTAATCCCTTATCGTAAGCAGAAAAATCGTTGTCCTTGTGAAGGAGGGAATAATTTCACAGGGAAGAGATAAGGAAATGATTAACCAAGTACTCTGACTCTCAAAAAAAAAAAAAAGTACGTTTTCTTTCGTTAATTTTTGTTTTTTTGGTAGATAGCGAGGAAGTTTAATTTAATCAACTAGCATATGTTTTCTCAAAAAAAAAAAAAAAAAAAAAAAAAAAAAAAAAAACTAGCATATGTAATATTTGGTTCACATAGGGGTGTAGCCAGGAATTTTTACATGAGGGGGCCAATTCGAACCATGAAGGTTGAAATCGACGACGATGAGTATCATCGTTGTATGGATAGTCTATATTTTTAGGTTGATATGGACCTTCTTTGAGATAAACTCGTCGGATTTCATCTTGTTTGTTGATAGAGAATTCACATATTTGTTTACGTGATCCTGGATCACGATCTATCTCTTTAGATTGAATTCTTGAATATTTGGAGGGGTCGTGGTGTTCATCGTGGCATTGAAGTATCAACATTTGTTTCTACAGACCACAGTGTGTCTAATTTCTGAATTGCTAACATCTTTTTTCTTAAAGAATGCATCAATTGTTTTTCGTTTGCTCATAATTCTTTTAACTTTAAGAATATGACTCAAAAATTAACCTAAAAAGAAGTTTAAAAAATAAAATTTTAATTAGAAATTTTTACTTAGTTATATGGATGTTATTCATACTCAAGAAAAAACAAAATTTCCACTATAATTTAAACATACAACCCATTTTTAATACGACTTTAATTAATAATAACCCCCGATACACAAAACCAAACAATTTAACAACACCCACGGCCACATTCACAGCCACATGATATCTAACTAATCAAAAATAGGTAATAAATCAAAACAATTTTACCTTAGAAACTTTGTCTTCACAAAGTGCAAAGATGGGTCACCCGTGTGGCAATGCCTACTACCTCCGCCCGACGACGCCTCCAACTTTAGATCTTCCCTTCAAGACCCATCACAAACAATCTCCCCATGCCTTCAATCATGTATTTCTCTAAAAATCTATGAAAATATAAAGAGCATGTGAATATTTAGGTGTAGATAGTTGAGAAAAAAAAAAAAAGACACTAAAAAGAGATGAATGTCTAATACTTGAGAAAGAGAAGAAAACTCACCAGTCACTAAGTTCCAAAACTAAAGCTAATGAAGAAAGAAAAAATTGGTCAAGAATTTTTTTTTTTTTTTTTTTTTGACTGTGAGTACAGAGGACTGAGGTTTTGGGGGCGGGTAGGTCGGCAACGGTACCAGTGCAAATGAAAGTGTATCAAAGAAGACAAAAAAAAAGAATAAGAAGTAAAGAAAGGGATTTCGTGGGTCAGTGGGTGGATTTTTTGAGATGAAGAGAAAGTGAAGTTTTGTTTTTAGTGTTTGGACTTGAGCAAGCCAAATTGTTTTATTTGGAGTACATAAGGTGATAAAGCCTAAAACTAAAGCTAGGCTTGGGAGAATATTTGAGCTGGGCTTGGGAGAATAGTTGAGAATTGGGCATGGGGGCCTATGTCCAATATTGGTGGGGCCCAATTTTTTTTTCTACCTACTCTAATGGAAAAGGTTTTTTCTTTTGCAGGGGCCGGGGCCCCCCAAGCCACTATGTGGCTCCGCCCCTGGGTTCACATGACATCCTTTGACATGTCAAAGATCTCTACGAGTCTCTTTCTAAAAGATCTCATATATAGGAATTAGTTATAAAATTATTACATTGTACATATTTTACAAGGTTGCTTCTTTGATTTGTTGAGTAATTTTTAGATATTTTCAAAACACGAAAAATGATGTTTTTTTCTCTTATATTTATAATGAAGTTTACTCATTAAATTTATGGTATAATCCATCACATATGTGAGACCAGGAAACACAATTTCTTCATATTTAAAGTATCTAAAAATATTCCTGATTTACTACTCCCTTGGCACCATAGAGTTAAAGGTAACCAAAAAGAAAAGAAAAAGAGTAGCCTTCGGAGCCAGAGGGGAAAATTGCCCCCTCTCACTCAGCTTCCCCTGAACAGTGAACACCATATAATAATGCCTAAAAGCAATTTGCTCCCCTCTTCCTTCATCTCAATTTTGCCCCCTCACAAATGAGAAAGTCTCTCTATTGTTAATGAAAAGCCCTTATGTCCGTACAGTATATGGTACTTTTTTTCGTCATTTTATTTTAATATTTTATAACTAAAAGAAAGTTCAATGGGTCCTACTTAACCCTCAAAGTTTGGTACGTTTTACAGCTTTTCATGCCTTTTTAATATTTTGACATTGCCTTTTGCAATTTGAGTCGTTTGGACGGAAAGAACGTGAATATAACGGAGTGAGTGAATTAGATTTAACTTAAAATTAATTTTTTTTAGTTAATTTTATTCTATTTCTCTCAATTTCTCTTTACTTCCTTTCTTTCTTTTCTCAATTTAAACAGATTCTAAGTAATGCTATCTAAATCATTTTTTTTTATAATAATATGGATTTAACATTTCTTTTGTGAAAAATTTTGTAAAGAAATTGTAATTTTAGACTTATTATTGTTGAAGTGATCTATTATTAATAGTAGAGAAAAATAATAATACTAGTACAACACACAAATATGCACACTTTATCACAATTATCCAACGTGGCACATTTTGTCACAATTATTTTTCCTTTCAATCTTGCCCTCTTGATATGAAATCCTGACTCCTCAGCTCTTACCTAATCCCAGCAATGTCTAATAAATAAAGGTTTGCTTCATTAGATCTATATATGTCACATTCACTCAGATACTGGTAGCTTGTGGGTGGCATGATGCTTTTAATTTTTGAAATGGAAACAATGTGCTGTCTATAAGAATTATTATATATGTTTGTCTTAGGTTAGATATGCACGCATGCTTATCTTAGGGGTGCCATACTTTTAAGGTTGAAATGTTGGCGAATCTTATTTGTGCATTTGCAGGTCCCTAGTTAGTGATTTTTTTTCCCACTTCTGTTATTATTATAATTTGAACGCACAAATCCAGTTTCTTAGATGAGATCATTACAGAAATTAGTACCCAATATTTAAATCAAAATGATGCTATTAAATGTACCCAAGTTTTTCAGGGCTGCATGTATCGCATTCACTCAGATACTGGTAACTAATGGGTGGTGTGATTCTGAATTATTAACGTGCTGTCTATAAGAATGCTGATATACGTTTTCCTGAAGTTATGTTATGTATGTACTGATACTCTGTTTTAGTATCGAGGCTAATGTTGCCATGCTTTTAGGTTGAGAGGTCAGTGAAAATTGATTGTTCGTTTTAACAGGAGTGCATTTGGAGGACCCTAGTTTGTAAAAAATTTCATCTTATTTTTTTGATAATCGAACAAAAGAAGAAGAAGAAGAAGATAAGTACATGCAAGAATGCAAGATAGTAAACACAGTGAAAGGGAAAAATACTTACCAGCTACCACGCCAAAAGACGAAAAAATGAAGGTGAATTGTGGTGTATGTTTCATTGTTTTGTCTTGCCAAAGCTCCTACTTTTACACAAAAATTAAATATAAGAAAACAATTCTATAAAAAGAAGTAAAAAAAAGTACTTTTTTCTTTTTTTTTTGAAAAGATAAAAAGAAGTACATTTCACACAAATATATAAAAAATAAAATTAAAAAAAAAAAAAAAAAAAAAAGCCTGATACAATATGAAGCTGAAGGAAAAAGAACTCAATGATATGAAGCATTGTCCGTGGCCAACGTAGATATTGAACTCCTTTAGAGCAACTTCATCAGTTTGGCCAAAATTTTCCATTTATTTTACACTAATATCCTATTTTTTTCTATTTTACAAAACCACTTTTACAAAACTTCCACATCAGCATATCTATTATACACTCTAACTTATTTAAATAATATATATTTTTTATTTTATTAATAAATATCTCTTCATTAAATTTTTTTTTTCCACTCCACAAGTCCCAACTAAGGGTTGTCAATGGGCTGGGTCGGGCCAGCTCGACCCATTTTTACTTGGCCCATGGGCACAATGGACTGAGAATAATGGGCTATTAACTAGTTAATGGGCCAGGTCGGGCTGGGCCGAAAGAAAAAACCTCAGCCCATGACCTTGCCCATGGGTAATGCCCATTTTGTCTTTAGCGAGCTGGGCTATCGGGTTGGGCCTAATGGGCTACCCATGGGTTTGTGTTAGCATATTATTTTATTATTTTTATAAGGAAATAATCAGTTTTTTATAAGGGAATAATCAATCTATTTTTTTTTTAAATGAAAGAATTAAAGAATTTAATACTTAATTACAAATGTTTTTACAGTCAAATCTATTTAATTTTTTGTTTTGTTAACGGAAACCTATTTAAATTTTTTTTTATTAAGGCTTTAAATAGTTTTTTATTTTTATCTTTAATAAAAAAAAATGTCAAATGGTTAATTCAAATTTGCTAGACTACTAGAAAAATATATATTTAGTAAACTAAGTTTAGTACAATTACTTTGAGTATCTTAGTGATTGAGGGAGTTAAAAAATTTCTCTATAATATCTCAAGATCAATCATTCATACACTTCCTATATATTTTTGTTATGAATTATGAGTTATTGAGCTGGGCCAATGGTTTAGGCCAACGGGCTGGGCAAATGATTGGGCTATTGGGCTAGCCCACCGGGTACCTATGGGCATAAAAACTAGCCCACGGCCTAACCCACTAGGCTAGTAGGTTACCCATGGGCCTCAATAACAACGGGTCAGGCCGCCCATTAGCCTGGTGGGCCGTTGGGTTTCTTGGTCAGCCTGTGAGCCGTGGGCTGTTTGATGACCCTTAGTCCCAACCGTGGCTCTCTCTATCAATTGTCCTTTGCCTCTACTTTCTAGTTCTCCCTAAACTCTCTTCCTCACTCAAATCTCAAACCCATATTAGTAGCGATCAAGAGCAACCTCACGGTGGTAGATCGGTAGCAACTTGGTGGCGGCGGATCGGTAGCAACCTGGAGCAAAGGCAGATTAGCGGCGGATCGCTGGTAGATCGGGGCGGATCCAACGGGTTTTCCTATGGGTTTTTCATGTGGGTTTCTGTTGGATTTTTCATATGGGTTTTTCCGATGGGTTTCCGGTGGGTCTATGTGGTTGGCGCTGTGCTGAGTTGTAGTGATTGAGTTGAAATAATATTAAAATAATGGATAAACGAGCTACAGTAACCATGTAAATATACACGATTCTATCAGAACTCATGGAAATATTTACACATTTTTACACCCACCGATGTAGGCGTTTTTTTGCTCAAAATGTGTAAAATTTGTATTTTTTTCTATTTTAGAAGACTATAGATGGATTGATGTAATTGCTCTTAGGCAATTAGGCCATGTAAGTACTATAGAAAGAAGTCAAAGAACTATACATATCATTTTCTACATGAACATTGTACAAATTAACTGAGTTTAGAATAAAAACAAAACAATTAGGAATTTTATCAAACCATTTGTGTGCATCTTACTCAGTGTTTTGAATACTGTTTTGGTGTTTGTGCAGTGGTGGCTATGTGTTATCAAGAAACTTAAATTTAATAACAACAACAATAAAAAAAAAATAGAATATATCAACGTCACCTAAAAACAAATACACAAATACTAAAATACATAAAGTTTAAAATTTTCATTTTACAAGTTTTCATATTTTAAAATCATTGTATGATAACTTCATTATTAATGCTATTAGCTACATCTTTTTCAATTTACACAACTAAATAATCATTCATTTACCAAGATCTTGTTTAAATAAGTAATAATATAAACAAAATGCATCATTTTTTTATGATTAGTTCCAACCAATTTTTGAATTCTCTAAACCAATAAGGATTGAATTGATGCAACACTCTGAGAGAGAGAGAGAGAGAGAGAGAGAGAGAGAGAGATCTTTCTTCTTTCAAAAGTTTGGAGTCGCAACCAAAAATCATCAGGATTTGAGGTTTAATTGATTACTTATATCTAATTAGTTTTATTTTAATTAATTGAGTATTCGAACCAATAATAATAATAACAACAACATTGGTAACAACAGCAGCATCAATAATATCAATTACAAGTAACAAATTTCACGGGAATATCCAATTCAGTGTGATGCTAAATTATGTTTCCAACATGATTTTCGAATATGCAAAATGTATTTGGTATTTTCATTGGTGTACCATCATTCATAGCATAGTATATGCGTCTAAAATTTACTGCATTGGCATTGCCTAGTTGAAATTTTCAATCTCATTTTTCTATCGTTTTTGTTTTTGTTTTCCACTAAATTTTACCTCATTGGTGTCAAACTATTATTGTTGATGCTGCGGTCACCTCAAAGAAGTCAAAAGCGATGCCGTTTCGATGCTAGGCATGTAATGTAAGTCAATTGGTTAAGACCTTTGTGCACAGGGGCAGTGAAAAAAGATGGTAAAAAGTAATTGAATATTTTAAGCAGTTAATGGCGCAAATTTAAGGGCATTACATATGGATTCCTTCTGTCAAAATTTTGGAGTCGCAACCAAAAATATTTAGAATCTGAGGTGTAATTGGTCACTTATGTCCAATTGATTTTATTTTAATTAATAAAATTGGGTATCGAACCAACTTTGAAGCTCATGAGGAGGGATGGAGGAAATTGAAAATATGATAGAAAACAAAGCTAACCCATGTCTAGGAAATATGCTAAACACCTACACTCCCAATGCTCCCTTCTCTCTTTATTTTGGGTGTAACAAACCATCCCAAATGCAAACTATTCATGGTAGCTGTGAACCCGCTGCTCTACCTAACATCAACCAGAAACCGGACTACTCACACTGTGAGTTCCATTAGATCACTCTGTTGAAGCGTTATCCTTGGCAAATGTTATCTTATATGCTCTCTCTCAAGGACACTCATATGCATGCCCATATTTTATGTTTAGGTTTATTCCCTCATGAAACTGAATTCTTCAGAGAGATGTAAATGATCCAAGGCCCAAACCAATAGAAACAACTTCGGATTATTTTTTTCATTTCAACTTGCACCTAGAAATGGATGGCTCATTGTATTATTCCTTTGAGCTTTCTTGACATAATCAACCTCAAAATCTAGGTATCACTAAAAAGAATCAACCCCCACAAGGAAAATTAGAGATCACACGAACGATTTCAATAAAAACTAATTAAAAAAGAAAAAAAAAAAGAAATTTATTAAAGCAGCATTTAATCAATAGGATTATAATACCACGAAAATGAAGAGAAGGACATGCCATGCACCCTGAAGGGGATCGAAGGTGGCAAAAAGCTCACATCAAAGACACAGTAGAACTTGGTATATTAGGGAGTATCTTGATGATGGTTCATTGCAGAAAGGTCATAGAAGCAAAGAAAAAAACTTGACAATACTACTAAACTACAATACTGTTGATTGGCTGATAACATTTTCAAGAGAGTAACATTTTTTTTATCATCTGCTACCAAAAGAAAATCTAATATTCGAAACTATAACATAATACAAACACTTGTCAAGTAGAGATATTTTGCCTTTTTATTACTACATGAGAATAAAAGTGACTAGCACTCCCCCACAAGGCCATAACTAAAGCTCCGTTTTATTCATTTCTGGCAACCTTGGTTTCCGTGTCCAGAACCTCCAGGTATGTAAGTGCATGAGTTGGGGGCAGAAGGTAGCACCGATGGTCGAATATCTTTAGAAACTGACACTTTGATTGTCCCAAGTTTTGACAACATGACATCCACAGGCCTTGCAGCATCAAGAGGTTTGATGCTAAAAATCAACAAAGCGAGAATCACCACCTTTAGAATGTTGGAGAGGGTCTTACTCCAAAACATGTTTTGCTTCATGAAGAGAGGACGTGTAATGAGCATTTGTGTATATTCCTACGGGAAAATAATGGACTTTTATAGAACAAAATTGTCACAAGACAAAATAGTGACGTTTGATGAAACCTCGTACAATAGTTTTTTTAGTGGGGGCAAAAATACCATTTAAACTCTATAAGTTTGGTGAACTGTCATTTCAGTAAACTTTTTTTTTTTATAATAGTCGGCTGTCATTTTGGTCCTTCCTTTCTTTGCTATTTGAAGATGTTGTTGACTCTATTCTTTTATATTGTAGTGCGAGACAATATTATTTTATAAGAGTTATCGATATTTTTCAAATGGCAAAAGATGGAAACGTCAAAATAAGTTAAAGTTTGATGAATCACGAGAATCAGTAGGCTGAATGTTTCGGATTATAGTGATGGCTTGATAACCAAAAAAAAAAAAAACTATCAAGGGTAACCGATGTGAACCAATCAAGGACCCTTCAACAGTTAAGTCAATTTTCTCTCTAGAATACAAGGATGGTGAATTAGTAAATAGTAGAACTTACCTTGGTTGAATGAGAGACTTGGTCCTTTTATAAAGAGTTAGAAGTGGGTTTACTTGTTCAAATTCACTATCATCATGGGAGATGCGTGGAGTTAATGGAGTAGATTTCGAGGAATCCTCCTCGTGTTCTGGAATGACAGATCATGGTTTGATTGCATAGATTTTGTAGAAAAATCCTTTGAAATTTACTAAGTTTTATCCGGTTGTCCATGTCTTTGAGTGTCACAGACGACTAAATCACTTTGGATGGATCCTATTCATATCCATGATGTTTTTGTTGGGTTTCATTTCTTGTAAAACAGTTTGGACGTAACTTGGTCATGGACGAACATCATGGAAGAATAAAACTTAGTTTAACCCACCATCAAAGTTATTGGGCAAAATGACTAAATTTAAACTTATAAGGTGTGAATTGTGAATTGTTTATGTGTGCACCCAATATATCTTTAACGGCCTCAACGTATATTTGGACTCATAACTTATTTGTATAGTGGGTTTTGAGTTTCCTACTATGGGTAGTCCCTTAGTTGGAGACCCAATTGCATACTCTAGTTTTCGCGAACTCCTCTTTTTTTTCTTCTTGGGTTGCTCTCTTCGCTACTAATATTAACACCCTTTACCCTCTATTTTCTCTCTAGAAATGCTAACCTCCCACTTCTCACTCTATCCTCTTATTTATAGCTTGAGATAAGTGGAGGTGTTATGATTACTTCCCGATCTCACTCGTGTGGATGGGGATCCAGTTCCATCATTTTTAAATGGATGTTTTGTTGGGAACGGTGGTAATGGCATTGGAACTAGTTCCTACCTCCAAAAGACCGTTCGGCAATATATTTCCCAAGGCAATACCGAGCCGCCGAGACTTTGTATCCCTGAGCAATCACACTTTTAACCAAGTTAAAGTTGATCAGGAGGGGCTTGCTTTTGACGTTCAAGACATAATGGTCCCATTATGGTTTTTGGGCTCAGATTGGGCTTCAAGGTGTGTCTAGATCAAGGCCATAGGTCCAATGGGGACAGGGTCATGTATTGTATCTCGAGGTTAGGGCCCAAGACCCAACGGGCCTGGGGCCTTGTCCCGTATGGCACCACAAGGCTAGGGTCCAAGGAAAAATGGGCCCGAGGCCTTGCACCGTCTGATTTAAAATAAATCTCCAAAGATGGGTGAAATGGGCTCCAAACTCCAGAGTTGTGTATAATCTAACCGAGTTTTGTCATAATGCTAATGCAGTAGGTTAGATATATTCTTGTGATTTTTTGCTTTAATAATATATATTGTTGAAGATAAGCAATTAAGCATACATCATCAGATAATGATAGTAGGTATTGTTTTCCAAAGATAGAGGGGAAAAAAAAAGATGAATGCAAATTAGAAAGAAGAGGGAAAAAAATGCAATAGAATAGACTAGGGATGAGTCGAAGATGAGTCCTTATGGCCCATAAGGACTCATCTTTGACTCATCCCTTGTCCATTCCGACTCATCCCTATGGCCATAATAAGGACTCACCTTTGACTCATCCCTTGTCCATTCTATTGTATTTTAAATACATATAGTTATGGTTAAGTAAGGAAAACAATCTAACATGCATGCATTATTTGTAATCACTAATTAAACACTAACCACCCTTCCTTAAACAAGAATGAGGTCTCTTTAACCATGCACCATATTTATTTAAAATCCAAGTCCAAAACCTCACTCTTTGACCTAACTTAGCTATCACTATCTTGTCACCACACCAAATTGCCAAGTGACTGACCAGATTCAAACTGTAGAAAAACAAAAATGCTGTCATTAATTGTACGTGGCAAGCCATGGTGATCTTCGCATATAACGTTCTTTTTTTGTTTAGCCGAGTAATACCAACTTCATCGAACCAAAACCCAAACGTGTGGAACTCTCTCAGTTCCCCACACATTGTTAACAGGACAGAGTTCACTGGCACATGCACTGCTTAGCTCAATTAACTCTCTTAAAGATAACATGAACAACTTTCCAACTAGTGCACAATATCAAAAGAGATTTGTCAAATGAGCTTCATCAGCTGCCACTTCTTGCCTCTCCAATAGAGAGGATCTAGGTTCAATTCCCAAGGAGATTTAAACCATTTAATTCCTACTATTTGAGAATTATTACGGATTGGAATCCGAATGCAATTGCATCGTGCAATTTGTCCAATTCCCTCACAACTTCTTCTTCTTCTTCTTCTTCTTCTTCTTCTTCTTCTTTTTTTTTTTTTTTTTTTTTTTTTTTTTTTTTCT
Source organism: Quercus dentata (assembly GCA_028216015.1). Taxonomy (NCBI): domain Eukaryota; kingdom Viridiplantae; phylum Streptophyta; class Magnoliopsida; order Fagales; family Fagaceae; genus Quercus; species Quercus dentata. The sequence continues at coordinate 5,488,626 of CP116449.1, forward strand.
ACTACTTTTACTTATTTTTTATATTTAATAGTTGAGATTTAAAGTTGCAATATTTTTTATATTTAATAGTTGAGATTTAAAGTTGCTTTTTGCAACTTTAAATCTCAACTATCCATACCAATTGCATCGAGTGCAACACCCTAGATATTGCACCTAATCTCAATCCAATTATTACATCAATAGACTGTACTAAAGGAATCACCAAAGCGGTCATGATCCCCCTTAAATAAATTTATAAGATATAAAATACTTGGGTCACCAACATTCTGGTGGCTTAGTTAGTAAGATCTCGGGCTAACAAGTCTCAAGATTTGAGTTTAAACCTCAACAATTAGCTGTGTGTTGGTACTCTTCATATCCTATTTCCATCTTAAATGATCCAAAAAATAATTAGTGAGTTTCTCACCGACTGGACGTATGGGGTCTCGCTCTGAAGCGGACAAGGTGTTACTATAGTCATAGCTCGGTAGGGAAACCACACCGGTCGCCCCTTTCTACCAATTTTCTTTTACGAAAAAAATAAAAATATTTGGGTCCAATAAATTTATACCAGACTCTCCAAAATGAAATTCGCACCCCTAAAATCCACTAGGATCCTAAATCATATATAATTCAAGAGCTAGCCTTATAGCTAACAGCAAGGTGGAAATTAATCTCTCTTTTTCCTATGTTTTACTAGTAGGGCTAATAAACGACCTTTTGATCCATGTCGTTCCAGGTCAGTCAGGTTTGATTAGAAATGGGAGGAAGCTAAAATTGAAGTAGGGATTCAACAACATTCCATCACGAGAAACTGTAAATACACCCCCCCAAAAAAAAAAAAATCCCATCAGATAAACTAGTTTTAAAAAAGTGTTTTCAAAGAATCTCCCTCCCAAAAAATGAAAACGGTTATATATATATATATATATATATATATATATATTTTTTTTTTTAAATATCAAAAAATAAAAATTTGTATTTCGTTTTTTGATTATTTATGCTGGCAAAATTTGTAAATTATGAACATGATTCTCTTCTTCTTCTGTATCTTTCTAATGGGATTTGAGTTTTGAGAGATAAAAATAATCTAAATATGATATTTTAAATACGTTACCAATAGATTGTATGTTTTCTATGTTCTTAATACCAGCTAAATTTTACTCTAATTTAATATCATTTATTACCATTAGTATTTAATACATAAACCCATCTACTATTTATAATTTTAAAATACAAAAAATTATTTTTGACACCAATTGAGTTTGCAAGTTTGAACTAATTTTCATTTGATCCCACTCCACCATTAACATCAACTTTTTTTACTTGTCACTAATAATATGCTACATCAAAATCAACAAGTATGAAATTTGTGTGTCTATATTCTTCTCGAAAAAGAAAAAAAAAATTGTGTCTATAAACGTGTATTGTTTAAATTCTTCACGCTTCTATTAGTTGTACTCTTCTGTTGTTAATTTGTCCACTACATATTATAACATAGGTGGTCCAAACTCCAATTCTTGTTGGAAAGTTGACATCCGATTTTTTTAAAATTTTAATTTTTGGACTATCTGTGACATTACCTTTAAATCTTACATTAGCTTTTATAATATTATTATATCATATCTACAACTAAAAGAATAAGATATATTTCTATCATTTCAGTCAAAAAAAAAAAAGAAAAAAGAAAAAAAAGAATAAGATATAACCATCTTTGAAGTGCACAGCCTAAAATTAAGATGACCATGAGAATCTGAATCTCTATATCTCTTCCTCATTTTGAAAGCAAAGTTGGTGATTTTCTCTCATTGAGGGCAAACTAGTTGCTTGTGAGTAAGATGAGATTTGCGGAAATCTGAAATTTGTGGGTGAAATAAGATATAAAGAAGTGGGAGAAGCAAAGTGAGAAATGTGGTACTTAAAAGAGTTAAAAGGAAGAATTTTTGGTTTTAGGTGATGAATTGGTTCGGCGGGGAGAGAGAGAGAGAGACTTGAGAGAATTTCTGAAATTGTATTTTCAGAAATTCTGACTCGACAAAATCTTTTGTGTCCCAAATGGTTATGACCCACATTCATAAGATTTCAGGCTGATCTGTTTCTGAAAGAATAATAAATAAAGATTATAGCCCACACTATAAGCTATTGCCTATTGGAAGTTAAGCACAGAAAACAGTCCCAAAACAACTTGTGCCGGCCATGAGGTTTTCTTTTTTTTCCATATCGCAGATTTTCAGAATCTCCATTGAATTTTTCTAATGATCAACTTCCAATAGTTTATTACTTTCTGTTGTGTTAGCGGTTAAGAACTCCAAATTATATAGTACCAATGAGAGGCAAGACATCCCGCATGCTCCTTTTCATAAATGTACAGCATCAGTGCTTGTTGCGTACCATTCATAAAACTAATATGATCACTGACTTTAATTAGCAGAAAAATACTAAAAATATGATCATGGGTAGAAGATTACCAGAAGACTAATATAAAAAAAAAAAAAAAAAAAAATTATAGGATTACCAGAAAAATAATATAAAAAAATATGATCGTTGGTACGTATAATTATATAATCATACGTACCAAAACAAAAACAAAGGTAAACTTATATTATATGACCATATCACATATATTAAAAGACTTATTAATGGCTCTGTAGCATTCAAATTGAAAAAGAATCTTCTTCTCAACATATTTTTTTTTTTGAAAAAGAATCTAAAGCCTAATAAAAAAAAAATACAAATATCCTAAAAGATTGGATGATAAATGGTTAATTTCACAGGGAAGAGATAACGTGTTAAATGACTAACCAAGTATGTTCTATTTCATTAATTTTTGTTTTTTTGGGTAGAAAGAGAGGAAGTTTAATTTAATCAACCAGCAGTTGTAGAAGTTGATTCATATAAACTTATTACTAACATTACTTTTTTACCCATCAATAACAATCTAGCACGTAAAATTTGTTGTGAAAATATTATAGACATAGCATTTCTCATTTAGTGATTGTGCTATTAACAAAAGTTTTATTCTCGAAATTAAAGAAACTAAAGAGTTTGGTGAGAGATAGTTAACTCTTAAACAACCTTAATGACCTTGCTTTTTATAACGACTTTTGATTTTGCAAAATGTCTTTAAAAGGTAGAACTTGTTTGAAATGCGGTAGCTACCAGCAGAACCTGTGCATTGGGTGGTGCAATTCATGAAAATCTAGATTAGTTTCTTTTCTTTTTTGGTTGAACAAGGCAAGTTGGTTAGTCTTGTTTGATTGGATTTTGTTTCTATTTGGTGAATGCCTCTGGATCTTCTAAATTTGAAAGTTTGGGGACAATGAGTAATAGTTGTGATAAAATTAGAATTAAATGCAAATTCGAAATTTTGGGTGCATGTGTTTATTCAACTAGTTTGTAACTCTCTCATGTCAATTCAATTTCTATACACAAGTCAAGAGTTTTATAATTTAGTAGTATTGTCTATACTTCTTTATGAGGATAATTAGAGTTTAACTCCTTATTTCTTATTATTGTAACTATCAAATTATTTATTAAAAAAAAAAAAAGAAAACACTTCAATACACAATTTAGCCATCATGGATTCATGGCCTGCAACTCCAAACCATTTGCAAGTACTCGCTTGGAGCCCAAAAATTGATGGGAAAAAAATAAATCTCTTTATTGCCTCCAAGACACAAGCCCCTCACTTTTCCACTTCGGGTTTTCACGTAGGATTGGACCGCATGATGAAACTAATCTTAATTCTTAGTCACAAGCCCAAATAAATAGCTTTGTGAAATACAGGTTTGGGTTTCAGGATTTGTATCAGCCTTTTGTGGTGGCAGGAGGTAAAGTATAACCATTTCGTCGAGGCTTGAGTAATTGGGTTGGGCCTTTAGCAATTTTATGAGTTCGAATTCGAAAATTTAATTTTTCCGGCCCATCCTATTGGGCTGTAAATATTTAGCCTCGAACACTATCTACATCTTTTCATTCTGTGTTCTGTATGAACCAAGACAGAAGCATAAAATGGTAAACATTGGTTGTGCCATACAGGAAAATTCATAAATATCATTAATTAAACAAAATAATAAAGACATTTAAACCCACAAATAATACTAGAGATACAAATTTTTTTACTAAAAATTTTAGGATAAATTACAAAGTTGGTCCTTATCCTTTACACTATATCTCATTTTGATCCCTAACTTTTTAATTGTATTAATTTAGTCCCTAACCTTTTTAATATTGTGTTAATTTGGTTTCTGCCATTATCTTTTGGATGGAAAAAGCTGATGTGTCAAATGAAATAATAAAAATCGATTTTTCATGCCACATCAACTGCTAACTATTTTACCAAATCAGATTAAAAAAAAAAAAAAAAAGAAAAAGAGGCAATTAAAATTAGTAATTATAAAGTTAGTAATTCAGAAGTTTTTGTCCTTCACCGGTCCACCCCCATAGTCCACTTCACCAACGTCAGGAAATTTCGAACAAACATTGGGTTGATCACAAGAATATGTGGAAATTATAAGATGGTGTGGATGGGTTTGCGACTAGAGATAGGAGGTGCCAAAAAGCCGATTGGGTAGCTAAACTTTATTACCCAATAAGACAGGATGCAAAGTAGAGCAACAAGGTTGCCGATTGGGATTGTTTGCTGTTGGAGATTGGGCATAATGCTTCTGCAATGTAGTGATGTTCCCTATTGTTTGTGATCTATATTTGTAAATGTCTATATGATTCAAATGAATTGATATTAGTATTGTCTTCAGATTTTTATATTGTTATATTTAATAATGATTAATATTAACAGATTCGGAAAGTTGTTTTCAATGTTATTTTATTTAAAATTCTAATCTTACTAGGTAATAGGTCTAGAGAAGGGAGAAGGTGTTGGATTTATTTTCTTTGGAATCTTGGGTTGAATCAAAGCTTGCATTGATGGGTCTCTCATGCTTAAGTGATGGTGGCAATGTTGCATAGAGAGGTGAGGTGAGGAAAAGAAGATGCGGAAATTACATAGATTAAGTGGGCTTTTTTTTTAAACCGTATCCGTAGGATTACAAATTGCCATGTGTCATTTAACATTTCAATTTCAATTTTTTTTTTTAAAAAAAATCTAACATGGTGGTATAGTTAGCAGTTGATGTGGCATGGAAAATCATTTTTTATTATTTCGTTTGACACATCAACTTTTCCCATCCAAGAGATAACGGCAAGGACCAAATTAACAAAGCATTAAAAAGGTTAGGGACCAAATTGACACAATTAAAAGGTTAGTGACTAAACCGAGATATGTTGTAAAGGATAGAGATCAACTTTGTAATTTACCCAAAATTTTACAAACTGCTGATATGGTAAGTGGTTATTGGTAAATGAAAAAGTGATGTTAATAATGAACTTAAATGAAAATTAATAAGAAGAAGATCACATCAATAGTTTGTAAAAATATTGTAAAATAGTTTGTAATTATAACATTATTCATAAACCCACACCTCTTGGGATGCTCAATCAATCAAGTAACACTTGTGTAACTACCATAAAAAATCTATACTTATTCTTAAGCTACTTTTAGTGCAATGTTGAATCCCGAAAAGTCATCAGAAACTTGAACCTCTTAAATTACATGAACCATGTCTACAGGTAAGCCCATATTAAAGAGAGAATCCAAGCCATTGGAGGGGTACCTCTAACTCTCTTAAGATTTTGATATTGATTTGGAATTGGATGTTTCAAAGGTTCGTTTGAAGCCCATATAGGGAAAACTGATCCGAGTAAACCATTGGAACATTCTAATTTAAGCCAACTATAGTTCAGAAAGGGGCTTGTCTCGGTTTATTTGGAATATTTTTGGCGTTTAACAAAATGCAACAGATTCAGCTAAAGTTCATAGTAATCAAGCCAAAAAATTTGTCTCAGCACCTAAGGATTCACCAGGCCTTAGAGTAAGCTAGCCAAACAGTGACAACCCTTTGAGATGTTTTTCACGAAACTGAACTTGAATTATCCAATAAAAACTACTAGCTTAGAATCAAGTGTCAGTATCCAAATTTATCAAATTTAATAGGGGACCAAAAAAACTAACAAAATGAAATTATTTAATTTCATTTGCAATGCAAGTTTGTATGATGATTCAATTGTTTCATTATCAACAAAAGGTTAAGAATAGGTCCCTAAATACACCACTAAAAACATTTCTTTGCAAATACTCACTCGGTAAAGTCAAAAATGCCAAAACACTGTATGTATTCATGCTATGCTTACAGTAGAAAAGGTATAACAAATAGAAAACCTTTATCAAGCCCCGAGTCACATCCTTCATTGTATATATATATACTCTTCTGTGAGATTTTCAACATAGATGTCGGATTTGACATCTTCTCTCATCCGGGAGAACGAAAGAAAAGATCTAAGAAGACAAGATTTGTAGCATAAAAATGAAAGATGAAATAGTTATAAGTTCCTTTTAACTCAAGATTTCTTTGATTTGGATCCAATGGTGATTATTCATAGCAAATCATCAATAAACTGAAAAATCAAGTGGCATATACTTACAAGAATAACTAGGTCAAGTCTACCAAAAGAAATAGTTTATAATCACTCAACCTTGAGAAAAGAACAGCGACACAAATAGTTAAATCGTTCCTTAGCATGCTTGATTTGCTCGTATTAAGGAAATGCTAAAGCACAGATTAGGACTACAATAATATGATATAAGCTTCAATGAGCTACAAAAACGAGAATCAGCTTGATAATTGGATAAGCTTTTTAGGTGGGCAAAGAATCTCTCAAAAACACGGGGTTAAGCCTTCTTGATAATTGGATAAGTTTTTTTCTACAACTCCAAAGGCATTGGCTGGACCCTTGGTATAACTGTATAAGTCTTTCCACTTCCTGTCTAAAAAAATAAGAATATAGAGAAACATTAATAGCATCATTATACATGATACAAAATCAGAAAAGAAACAAAAGAAATGTAAAAGATAGCTGTACATATGCACTCGGGCTGAGTTCCTAATACATAACAATATGTGGCCATCCATCTTTATACACTCAGGTTGAGTGGTTCTGACCCTTAAGACAAACACTTCATATGAAAACTGACATCATATTTTATGGCCACATCTTTCCTCAAGCTTATACACTTTATGCTAACAAACAAATAACAAAAACACACCCAAAAGTCCATTCGGACATTTTCACAAGCACTTCCAAATGCATCCATTAAAGTACCTGAAATTCAATTCATGGTCATTTGCAACCTTCCTTTCCCTTTCTCCCTCTTCTCTTTCCTCCAAGTTCCTAAGCATGGAGGCATATTGTAATCCATCAATCAACAAACGCCTCACTTACAACATAAAATCCTGAATTTCTACGATTTGTGAGAAGAATCCCTTCCATGCTCCTTTGTCTGCGATTTGTGATGGAGCAGATAACAATCCCTGAATTTCTGCTGCCAGTCTCCTCTTTTCTTCTTCTCCTCTCTTCTAAATGAAACGGAAACATGCAATACCACCTCCTCCTATACGTGTTTCTCTATCAGTACTCACTATTCGGTGTCACCATCAGTAGTGGTTGGGAGAAATATTCGGAGGAAAATCTGACAATAGATAACAATAGGAAATAAAAAATAAAAAAGACAAAAAAGCCCAAACTCTCTCTCCAGCCCAAAACAATTGATTTCAACCTATCATTTGTCCCTTCTACTGCCATTTTATTACACAACAGAGGCAAAACTCTCCTTTTCTATATAATAAGATGACAATAGACTAACCCAAGGATCTCAATAGGCCCTTTATAAATTTGATTAATCAGCCCTTATGGTATATTCCAACTAAAGAATTAATTAAATATTTTTCTAAGTAAAACTCACTATATTCTTTATTATTGAATTTGAGCCCTCAATTTTTTTATAAAGATTAGAGGCTCCTCAATACTCTTCATCATCGACTACATGAGGGATGGAGGAAGAATAATATGATAGGAAACAAAGCCCACGACTAGGAAATATGCTAAATAAGCACCTAATATCCATCCTCTCTTATTGGGTGTAACTTTTTTTTGGATGAATAATGCATTTCAATAAAGAAAACAAACATAAATCCAAATATTTCATTAAACCAAAAAAAAAATAATAATAATAATAAAATAAAATAAAATAAATTAACAAAAAATAAAAAATAAAAACAGAAAATTCCCAGAAGTATTCCTTATGGTAGAATCCTCTATAGGATCAGCTTGGGATCGCAATCCCACAACCCAAGTCACGATTCAACCTCATCTCTAACTCCCTCACTGATATCACAGTCAGATCAAGACTTTCTGCATAGCACACTAGGACTAATGCCCCACTTTCAACATAAAATCCTGTTAAGAACTGAATCAAAAGCCTTGCATTTGCTTTGCATTACACACTTCACTTCCTTCTTGATACCTCTCATTATTTGTTCTTCACTCCTTATTCTGCCAGCATGAATTCTCGCATTTCTTTATGGTCACAGCATCACACCAAGCCAGTTTGAAAATAACCACTCAAAGCTATGGTCTTTCAACTGATTAGTAGCCCATTCCAACAAGTCCTGCCAATCAAATTTTTGCAGCAGAAATTAAACAAAGACTCATGACATTCTCCCAAATCCTCTCAGTGAAGGAGGAAAAGACAAAAAAAGGTGGTATCTGCTTTCTAAGAAGGCATTGCAAAGAACACAGTTGCTGTCCCCTTGGTAACCCCATTGAATCATTCTCTCCTCAGTTGGAAATTTGTTTCTCAAAGCTAGCCAGCCAAGGAAGGAATTTCTAGGAACGTTGCATTAAACCATATCAGCTTGCACCAAGGGACAAATTGCCCTTTACACCAGATTTCTTCCCAAGTCCCAGCACAGCTGAATTTATGAAACGATGCCCAAAGAGCTCTATCAGAGTCCTTTAACTGTATAAGACTAAGCTTGCTTTGGATATCAACAAGCTGATCAGCCTTGCAGCCCTCCAAATCCACTATTTCTCCTTAAGAAAGAAGATACTTTGGCCTCAAACTCACTGCCTGCATCATAGATAATCCTATTACCATAGTTATAAAATAGGATGCCATAGATCATGCCATAGAGAGATTTTACTCCCACCCCCAACCTCAAAGCTCACAAGCTGCCTAGCTTCCTGTCTTATTTTAAGGATGGACCTCCATCCCCAAGTGCAATCTTGAGGGATTTAAATAGTCCAAAGGCATTTTCTTTCAATCAAATCCTGATGCACCCAAGCTACCCATTAGGACCCATTTTGGGTAAAGAGATTCCATATAAGTTTCATAACAGCAGCTTTATTCCAATCCACAATCCTTTTTAAACCACGACCTCCCTCTCTTTTTGGGAGGCAGACCTTTTCCCATGATACCTTGATATCACCCCCTGCCTTCACCTCTACCTTTCCACAGAAATTCCTAGATGACCAAGTGTTGATCCTAGCTGGGATCTTATCCGACAAAGGCTAACAATCCTTGGAACTAAGTTTATCAGGAATGAGGAGCAAGCCAAGATATCTCACTGGAAGATTGCCTTCATTGAACTATAGGATCTTCAAAATATTCTGCTCTAAGGTAGCAAGGATGCTAGCACTAAACACCTCACTCTTGCTTGGATTTACTGCCGAGCCTGAGATTTTTCCGAAATCCAGCAAGGCATCTTTGAGGAGATTAAGTTCAGGCAGGTCAGCAGCAGAAAACATTGGAAGATCATCTGCAAACTGAGATGAGTGAGCCCCAATTCCTTGCAGTGGGGATGGAACTTTAAATTATTGAAGCCTTATACCCTAGAGTGGACCGACCTTGATAAAATCACAAAGTGATAAGGGCACAAGGGATCTCCCAGTCTCAAACCTTTTCCTCCTTGGAAATATACCACCAAAGAACCATTTAGGCTAATAGAAAATCTGGGATAAGGCACCAAAGAACCTTTTCCTCCTTGATGGCACGTCTGACTATACCATTGTTTCTATTATAGTGTGTTAAGGCACCAGCAGTTATTGCTATGAAGCCTAGCTGCTGAGCTGGAATGCCACATGGAGTTTGTCCTTAGTTATTTGTTGTAATGTTTACCCCTGTAATTGTAATGTAGTGGATTGTACCTTCAATTAACTAACTCCTAATTGTCCATGTGAATAATGGGATTTCTCACGTGGATAGTTGGGAATTAGTAAGGCTGTTGGGGAAGGAAATAACTGATTGAACAGTTAGTTAGTTAGGACAATTGTATTAAAGAGAACAGTAGCATTGTAATGGGAATCAATCAAGAAATAAGATGAATACTCAGTTTCTCTCTCTATCCCTATTCTTCTCATGGAGGCCTAGGTTCCCTCGAAGTAACCTACTCATATTCCCTTTAATCTTCTCCACTCACCCATTCAATCCCTAAGACTTGTGAGATCAGCTAGGATCTTAACATTTAGTATCAAAGCAAAACCATCCTATCGCCATGGCTGAAGCTCGACTGGCCTCCCACAACTCAGAAAAGATTGCAGCTTTAGCCAAAGTTACTGATCAACATGATATCGTTTTAGAAGAAATCCAGAAACAGTTGCAATCCCTCAAATCAGTTTATGCAGAAGATCATTGAAGCAGAAGATTGAAGAAAATTTGTACCTAGGGATCACCATGCAACCAACAATTCAACAACTGCAGAATCTTTTTTCATGAATCCAGGAAAACCCTTGAAGCTTGATTTTCCAATATTCCAAGGGGAAGATCCTGCGAGTTGGGTACTGAGTTGCTCGGTATTTTTCTTACTACAATACACCAATGCAACAATGAATTTTGTTGGCTTCTTATCATATGGATGGGGAAGTGTTGGTGTGGTTTCAAGATGCTGAGAATGCTGGAATATTCACAAGTTGGGATGCTTTCATTAAGCTCTACAGATTCTCTTTGGCTCTACAGCCTATGATGATCCAATGGAAGCTTTAACAAGGCTTAAACAATCATCTAATGTAGCGGTTTACAAGAGTCATTTTGATGCTTTATCAAACAGGATCACAGGTTTGTTTCAGTTCCTTCTTGAGTGGGTTAAAGGATGAGATACATTTTCCTGTGAGGATGTTGGCACCCAAGTCTCAGAATGAAGCTTTTGGCTTAGCCAAAATTCAGGAGTATTTGATCAGTAGCAAGAAAAGCTTGAAGACTTCTTTTGATCCCAGCAAGCTCTCATTGTTAGGGGTGTCCAAGATTGAAAATAAGTCTGAACAGAAGATAAGATTGCCTCTTCAAAGGTTAACAAGTGCCCAAATGGAGGGAAGAAGAAAGCAAGGATTGAGTTACAATTGTAATGAGAAAGGGCACACTGGCCATAAATGCAAAGGAGGAAAAAAATTTCATTGGAGGGATCTGCATTTGAAGTGGAGCATGCACACGGTTTGTGATTGGTGGAATTAGATGACAATGGTGATGCGGTGATAGAGCTAGAAGAACAATACGACAAGGCTGAGATTACACTCTATGCCTTGGTGGGAAATCCATCACCAAACACTATGAGGGCCAAGCAAAATTAAAGATCAAGAGGTAATGTCTCTGTTAGATTCAGGGAGAACTCACAATTTCTTGGATGCTGCTATGGCAATGAAGTTGAAGTCACAAATTGATACTTCTAAGATTTTGGAGGTGAAAGTACTAATGGGGCAGTTGTTAAGACTAAAGGTGTCTGTTATGGAGTCCAACTCTCTTGATGCAGGGTATCAAAGTTATGGTGGAGCTTAATGTCATTCCATTCGGGGATTGTGAAGTGGTTTTGGGAACTCAGTGGCTGAGTACTTTGGGTGTTATCAAGTGGGATTTTAAGTTGCTGACTATGCAATTCACTTATTCATTTTTAGTGTCACCAAGAAGTAAGAACACGAAAACTGGCATTTTCACAACCTCTAATCAATTTAGAATGCTGACAGATGTTCAAATACTTGGAATCTATGCCAAAACTTTATTTGGCATCAGGAAAACCAAGTTAGACTTCATTAAGAATAAATTTGAGCGCCTCAATAAATAGTTCTTTACACAAACTCCAAGGTCCTCTTGTGTCACTAACATGCACATTTTCCAGTTTATCATTACAAACTTTAACGATGTCGAAAGGGAGACATCTTTGAGTTGAAGAACCAAATACATTTTCAAAAACCATATTTTAGTCATAAGAACAACGAAGCAGAAACTACAGAGTATTCCTGAAGATGTATCAAATACATAATTTCCATAAAGAAATGTTTCTAAAGTAGCCGTACAATACAAAAGTTGACATCACAGTTTCCAACTATACATACCTGTATTAAAGAAAATAAACTAAAGCACAATAATTCCCTTTAATTCCAACAATTCTAACTCGTTCTGCTGGATTGCATAGAGGATCATCTCACGTTTTGAAAAAAAAAATAAAATTCCAAACGTGAGAGAACTGAGAAGTAACAACAATCAGTCAAACACAATAAGAAAAAAACTTCAGAGAAATTTTCAACTTAATTGGACTTGGTGATCAGGGATTAAATAAGTTGAAGAGGATCACAATTTTGGTGAAAAATAAATTAAAGTTAAAGGAAACAATCTGTTTGATACAGAAATTAGAACAAAAAGGTATGGAATCATGCCTTGTATCTAGTGATCTTGGTTTCCGAGATTCAACATCTTCCTAATTTTCTTGCCAACTAAAAACAGCACCAAATAATAATGAAACCCAAATGAACCAAAAATCGAAGGAAAAAGAAAAAGAAAAAAAAAAAAAATCGATGTCTAAGTCTAAAGTACACAGCCTTCAAATTTCTAAGAAAATAATCAAACAAAAAAAGACTCCCCTAATTCTCTCGGCAACAAACCGTCCTTAAAACAAAATCAAACCCAAATCCAATTTTTTTTTTAAATCTAATTTTGACCAAAAGACCCCAAAATCGAAAATTAGGACTTAAATCTCAAATTGAGAATGAACGGCCCTATGAAGAGAAACGAAGATGTAAATCAAAGAAGAAGAACTAACCTTGAACAAACCAAAGCTGGAAAAGTGGATACGCACCTACTCTCTAGTTAGTAAATGTACTCTCTCTCTCTCCCTATATGCAATTCTGGCTTATGTTTCTCTCGTGTGGGGCCTATTTGACAAGGAATTTTTTTTCCTTTCTCAAATGGGCTTTTACTTTTGGTGAGTCCAAGGGCCAACCGGTTACAAAACTTTTTAATACATCTAAGGAGATAGATGCATAAATATAAACAACAAACCAAAAGTGTGCTCAATTTTCATGTGCTATTTTTGATCCTTAAAAAAAAAAAAAAAAAAAACGAATATGCAATTTTTTTTTTTTTTTTTTTTTTTAAGAATGAATATGCAACCGTAACATTGAAGAAACACAAACACAAACACAAACACAAACACATAACATTACATTTCTGATTACCAAAAAAAAAAAAAACATTACATTTCTTCAATTACTAAACATGACAAACAACTCGAACTCGATCCCCATATGAAATGATATGACGAAAGCTAAAGCTCCGGTATCTTTTTATTTAGTGGCAAGTGGCAACCTCCATCATCGGATTCAGGGACGTAGGTGCATGGACTGGGGCCGGATGGTGGAACTGGAGCTCGATCTTGTGACTCAGATTTTGACTTCATGTCATCCGAAGCCCTTGCAGCTTCAAGCGGCTTGCTGTTAAGAAACAGCAATGCAAGAATCATCGCCACCTTCACAATGTTGAAGAGGGTTTTCAACCACATTTTTTATGCTGAGCTATGTGTTTTTCCAGATGTATGTTTTGTTAAGTGAAGCTGGCTGGCTTTTATAGACAAGATTGAAAGGTGGAACCTAGGTTTTGGACGGGGGCCTTTATACTCGAAGTTGGCGCCGATAATGTAAAGCATTATGGCAGTTTGATTTTAAGAACAACGCTATCAAATTGGACGGTGCGAGATGTGCTTGAAGGACACGCGGCATGAGGGGAAGACACTGAAACCTTACCAAAATGTTATTTCTACCGAATGCCTAAAAAAAAAAAAAAAAAAAAGCATGTCATCTTTTGCCTCGCTTTTCTATTCTTACTACCTTTCTTTTTCCAATGTCCCCTAATCAAATCACCATCCATGAATCTTCATTTCACTATCCTTCTGTATGTCTACTCCCACTTTTTCTTCCTCCACTACCGCTACCAACAAAAGACAACAAAATGGCCCTTCCAACACGGAATGAATTGAAACGTAGTGGAACAAATAGAGGCACATGAAACGGTTGGTATGCTCTATCGCTTAACGCATTTCTAATCAATGTGCAGTCAGACACGGGCGGAGTTATGTAATAGGGTGGGTGGACCATGTCCGCCCCCAAATACTCTTTTTATATATATATATATATATATATATATATATATATATATATATATATAAAGAGTTATATTTGAATTAGTCCAATAATACTCTTATCACACTCGCTTTAATGATATAAAAAAACTAGCCTTATCACACTCGCTTCACGCATGCAATGAAACTTTTTTTTTTTTTTTTTTGGTTAGTGATCCTATTTTGTAGAGTTTTTTATTTATTTTTTATTCTATATATATATATATAATTTTTATTTTGAAAATCTAATTTATAAGTGAATAAAACAATTTAAAAATTAACAGGAGAGTGATCCTATATATTTTTTAGGCAATGTTTTAGTGGAAGTTAAAGTTACATTTTTACCAGTTGTCCTTTAGTTTTGTCTCTACTTAAACATAGGAGTGCAAATGCATTTTTGAACTAAAAATGAAGAACTAGTTCACCAACTTTTACTTGTGCTTAACAATAATAGTATAGATAATTGGTCTAATAGTTATAGAAATATAACTTTATTTTTCGCAATTATATTTTTATTGTAAAATGTGCTCTTATATCTCATTAAATGTTTGATAAAATTTGGTACCAAACATGTTTAAATCTACCTTTTTCAACCTGTTATGTGGCGGTTAACAAGTTATTGACTCATTAAAAAAAAATCATGTCACTAAAAATACACATGAAATGTCTCTTTAATTGCCACATAATGGGTTAGAGCAAGATAACTTTAAATATGTTCGGAACTTAACTTATTCCTTCAAGTTTTGGATCATTCATATTTTTGAAAATTTCATTAGTTCAATAGAAAGATTTTTTTTTTTTTTTTTTACTTACTTTAGTATAAAATTTGATAATTTGCATTGAAAATGAAACTTTTTAAGAATTTCACAATGAAAATGGTAAAAATGAATTTCATTTTATGAAAGATTGCCATCAAAAATAATTTTGATTGAAAATACTAAGTTTTTTTTTTTTGCTGGGTGTGTATATATATATATATATATAACTTATCAAATAAAAAAGTGTGTATATATATAATAAAAAAGTGTGTGTATATATATATGTGTGTGTGGTGGGGGGGTGTCTTGATAAATATATTAGTGCCATAACTTGCCCTCCCCCCCCCAACAAAAATTCCTAGTTCCACCCCTGTGTGCAAAAGAATGTCTTCCGCCTAGGGTTGGATGTTCACTCGTTTTTTGCTCTTCTTAATCCTCGGGGCATTTGACTTACTGTGGGGGCCAATTAGTCGGGAGGTATTATTAAAGGCTGTCATGAATTGGGCCTATGGCCCAATCCGAGGACATTAACCAATCCGAGAATGGCCAAATGAGGTTATAATGGGAATGGTATAAAGGGAAAAATAAAGATAGTACAAAATAAGTCCAACACACGTTTGAGGAGAAAAGTCATCTCAGAAACAAGGATCCGATGTCGATAAGAATGTCCTATCACCTAGACCTTCTTCAAAGTTGCATCACAATTAGGAGTTAGACGTTGGACAAAGGTTGGGTAAAGGGAGGCAACAAATATCTTCAAAGGTTGCTACCTCCACATTAAATGCCTCACAACTAACTCTTTGGCCTCATTAATGTAGACGTGATACCCGAACAGTGGCCAAGCAACCTTACGACTACTATTTGATGGTTACCGGGAGGTGTTGGATGAGACAAGAAGGAGCTCCTCGAATCTAACCTACACGTGTATGACGGAGATGGCACCAAAATTGTAGTATATAGCATGGGAAAGTGGCCTAAAAGGGGAGATCGGAAAAAATCAAGAAATTTTGTCAATAACATTGTGGATTCTTGTAATCGTGTTAATCAACAAGATATTATAAGATAAGCCCCTCAAGCTATGCCGAGGAAAGATTTTCTTACTTTACTTGTGCTTAACAATCTTAATTCACCAACTTTTATGGTCCATCTTTTGGAGTAGAACTAGTTCTTTCACCTACGCTCTATAAATTCATTGTTTGGGCTTGTTGGGCTTGAACCCAATCCTATCTTGGATCTAATCCAAATTCAGTCCTTACAATTCAAATTTTTGCTATTATTTATTTATTTTTTGAACTAATGAGTATATTTTTTATACTATTTCTATTTAGATATTTTGTATGTAAAGATCTTGAATGTAACAAATGGTAAATGAGCTAAATGATCATATGCACCAATTCCCAATTAATTTAGGAGATACTATTGAACCAATTTATTTTTTTTATTTTGTGTTGTATTTAGTAGAATTTCACGGACAATGATAGTAAATTGATATTGTATATGTAGTATCTAATAGCAATTTTCAAATAATGGCATAACCAATATCATTAAAATTGCAAGGAAAAATCATTTTAGTAACTTCAAATATTCTAGTCGAACTAATATCTTATTTATAATAATCCAAACTAACATCAATAGTGAAAGCTCGAAAATGTGTTAAAACACAAGAGCTATTTAGACCCCCAAATAAAAAATTACGGCTCAATAGATTTTACTCTAACATATACTAAGTACGGAATAGAGTAAATGCGAGCGGATAAACAAATAAACTACTCTAAGCCATTATCAATATAACACATCAGTAATATGAAAGTTAAAAGAGTAGGGAAGAAGAATGCAAATACAAGATAACACGCTGATGTGTTATTAAAGAGGAAACTGAAATACTCGACGTAAAACCTCTCTGCCACCCTTCAAGCTATAATCGATCCACTAAACAATTAGTTGGGATATATAGGTTAGTAAGAGGCCCTCCAAGCCTAATCTACCTGATACATCTAAGCCCTCCAAACTCCTATTCTAACAAGGTTTCTCGGAACCGTGTCTTGTCTAGCTTTCCGGATCCTGTAATACGCCTGATTGCATCTGCTAAGCCTCATCGGCTTCTTTTGGAAAATCCCCAAAACTTCCCGAGTTCCAAAACACTCTCTACACTCTGAATAGGTGTGAGTTGTGTTTGAGTACAAATCTCCTTTCAATGTATGATAATGGGAGAAGGAAGGAGAAGAGGCTACAATGATTTCTCACTAAGGATAAGTAGCCCTCTCTCTAAAAGATGGGTGTGTGTGTGTGTTGTAGAAAACCTATCTAAGTTTTTTCTCTCTGAATGACCTCATTTACATTTGCGGGTAATGAATGTATATATAATATGGGTGAAAGGTGAGAAAGTCACTCTTGAAAATCCTCCAAGTAGAATGTTTCGCAACTACCTCACTGAAAGGCCTTACCCGCGAGACACTCACGAAACTAATAGTCTAGCATGACTCTTCGATTTCAGTCATGTGTTTCTTACATGCCCTTTTCGCGGGAACCCTTCTCGCAAACTTCTCGTGAGTAGTCGCAAAATGCACTAATCTTCATTTAAGCTTGAGTCTTCACCAACTTAATACTAAACTCAATACAATAAAATCCCACAAAATACAATGAATAAAATTAAAGCAATTACAACATTTTTTGTCATGGAATAAAGCTAACATAAAACATAGTTGTAAATCACAACTTTACAATCTCCCCCTTTGGTTATTCCGTGAAAAAACACCCTATAACAAACTCTAGACTTAAACATGAGTTTGGGAATAATGACAAAACTCACTCACACCTAAATCTAGAAGTTGTGATGAACTTAGAACATAAATACCTGTAACCTGAAATACTTGCACAAAACACATTAGACCCTCAAGGTATAGCAAGTAATAAAAGGACAAGTATAATGTAACAAGTAAAATGTGATCAAGTAAACATGATGTGAAGCATGTGAGCAACTTGATCATACACCAAAACATCATATAGAAATGACTACAATGATTACATAGCAAAACAAATTATCATCTGAACATGCAACCAATAAAGCACAATAGCATAAGGATGTATGCACGTCCAATACATAAATACGATGCAATGAGAATAACAAAGCATAGATATTGAATGTAACTCAAAGCACCATAAAACGACGAGTAGAGTAAAATAAAACAAAACAAGGTTTTCTAAAAAAAAAATGTCTTCTCCCCCTTAATATATGCATCTCCCCTATGACTTTTTCCCCCTACGAATGTGGATGAGGTAGAATTTCACTCCCTATGAATATGCACATGAGTCATAGAGAAATGATGAAACGCACCGGCATACTCTCCCCCTTTTTGTCACAAATAAAAAAATAAATCAAGAGGAAGGAGGGAAGAAAAAGAAGATATGAACAAGGGTAAAAGATGATGCATGAAGGGTGCAAGATGAATGGGAAAATGAAGCTCAAACGAAAGACAAAACATCCAAAAAAAATGCTACAAAGCATAAAGTAAACATAACATGCTTAGGATGATGGAACAAGGTGTAGACCAATGACATGGCAAGGATACAAGAACATATTATATGTACTAAAAGGTCTAAAAAGACTTAACTAGCATGAGTGAGTGCAAAACATGTCGAGTGTTGGAGTGTGTGCAGCAAAGGTGCATTAAGTGTGCATCTAGTATGCATGTAAGATGCATGATCAATGCATGAACAAGCACTCATGAGGCAAAGTGTATAAAACATACAACCAATGATTAATACATGATAAATATGAATAATTATGGTGATCCCTAAAGTTTGGTACTCATCGGAGTCTAAAACAATGAGAAAATGTCATTTAGGCATTTTATCAAATACTTGGAGTGCATACACTACACATGTATGTTAAACAATGCATGAACATATGAAAATTTTTCCTAAATACATGTTATTTTTGCCACAAGGGGCCAACATCCAAAGAAAATTGTCATTTAAAACAAAACTTAATCAAAAAGATTGACAAAAAATTAAGTTTTCCAACTCCCATTTGAGAAAATCTCAACTATAAACATAAAACCCCAAAAAACATAATCTAAGGATTAAAATCAATGAAAAGAGTTAAAAATTACCTTAAAGATATTAATGGAATGAAAAACACATGAATTTAGTTGGGTTTTGATGTCGAAATATTAAAACAGGGGTTTGGGAGAAGATGGGAGACGTTTAAAACAAATGTTCCATGAAATACCCTTTAAAAAGCTGATCTGGAAATTTTCACGGGAAGCTTACTCACGAAATTACTCGGGAAATTTTTTGCGAGATGATTACTTGCGAAATTACCCGTGAAATTGTTCACGGGTAAGTCTTACTCGCAAAACAGTCATGAGATCTCTGTCCAATCTTTGTGATTGAGCTTTACTCACGAAATTTTTCGCAAGTAAGCCTTACTCGCGAAAACACCCCTTAAAACCTGTTTTTTGCTCAAAAACAACTTGAAATTTTTTGAAAAACATGGGTGATATAAATCACTTCCAAAAGCAAACAAAAAGAACAAAAATCTTTTTGGTTTGATCTATATATGGTTGAGCACACACACATCACATTTGAACATGTACAATCTCATAAATGAAATAAGTATTCATTGAACATTAGACTTGTATGTTGTGTGTGTGTAGCAAATGTGGAATAGTCTTTAGTATAGAGTGAAACGTTAACGATCAATTCAATCAAGTCATACAAAACTGGTACTAAATCAAGTGGTTTATCTCAATTATAGAAATGAATATATATGACCTCCCACAAGAAAATGATTACATAACTTTGAAGTTTTTCATTTGGCTTATTTACAAATCATAACATTTGATCATTTTTTAACAATACATCTCATTTTGAGGCCGGTCCTTGAAATTTTTTGATATTTCAATATTAAGAATAAGCCATTGGCTTTTTGAGCACCATACATTTTAATAAAAAGTCACTTTCCCATTTTCCTAGTCAAATATTAGTATGCGCGATGGTTTTTGCAGCTCATTATCTCTTTTTATTTTGAGATTTACATTTGTTGAGCTCTTTAAGCAAAAACATAAAAATAAAATGGGAAAAGATACAGTCACAAGTCTATGCAAGTATCAAAATCATCAAGACTATTGACCAATCATTTATGACAAGTTTGAAGATCTATTTACAACAATTACACATAATTTTCAAGATTTCTCAAACAAAGATATATGTGCATACAAAACAAACTAAACTCATAAATGCACTACGCCATTAGTACGAAGGTACTAGGCTAAACTTACATGTAAAATGTGCTCAAACATATACGATCAAACTTTTTGAATTTTTTACATTTTTATGTGGTTTTGGATTTTTACACACACAAAATAAGGACATAAAAGTAAGATCAAAAGCAAAAACAAAACAATGCATGTAAAAAGATCCATGATGCACAAATGCATGACAATAAAGCATCTAATGCATAAAGGATCCTACAAAGATCGAAAGAATTAGATTAAGGACCAAAAGAGCATAAACTCAACCATAGGAACCCTTCCTCATCCAAACAGAACAATTGTTTAGAATGAATGTCTCATGAGAAGTGAGACGAGGGTTGGAAGAATGAGAACCGGAGATGTACATAGACAAGGAGATAAGAGCATTAACAACTTGTTTCAACAACATACAATTTTCCCCCAAATCCGGTTTTGTTTTCATAGCACACTTTCCAAACAGCTCAAGTTTCTCTTTTCTTTTTATACTTTTAAGAGCTTGAAACTTAGAGCAATGTGGTCTAAGATGACCAAAGACACCACAATGGTGACAAACAATATGTTTAGGTCTACTAGGCCTTTTGGGAAGGGATCTAGCAACATGAGTATATTCTTTCTTCAACTTATGACATTGAGGTCTTATATGATCAATCACACCACAATGGTGGCAAGTAGGAACAAAATTTGATCCACTCAATTCCCTAGGATGGGACCTAAATAGAGGCTTAGGTTTAAGAGCCTTTCTCACCACCTTTTGATTTCTTTTATGTGGAGAAATGTACACCAATTTGTCCTTTGAGGTAGAACACACAATAGGCACAAAATCGAGTACCACAACATGATTGCAACATATATTTTCTTTCTTTTTAGTAACAAGTTCAGCAATCAAACACTTGGCATGCATCTTAAGAGATTCATTTTTACATTTAAGATCATTAACAAGTTTGTTAGACAAAATAAGTTTAGCATCCAAATCCATATTCAAACATTCAAACTCTTTCAGCTTTTCAAGAGAATTTTCAACAAGCTTCTTATATTTTTCAACCAATTTATTGGATTCATTGAGCTTAGCAATCAAATCATCATTTTCACAATGAAACTTGCTCAAATTCTTATGAAACTTCTTAGCCTTTTTCTTCAAGAGTTTGATGTTAGGAATATCAACAACACCCAAAGATTCATATAACATGGCATCACAATCATGAGGATAAATACTCATAGAGACATTTTCACAAACACATGACATGTTACAATCAACAACATCCGTAGAAGCATACAAAGCATTATCCATGACAATAAACACAATGGGTCAAGGATCACACTTAAGTAATGAAACCAAAATAAGTGTACCCACTCTGATACCAATTGAAAGCTTGAAATTCATGTTAAAACACAAGAGCTTATTTAGACCCCCAATTAAAAATTACAGCTAGATTGCTTTTACTCTAACTTATCAAAGTGTGAAACAAGAGTAAATGAAGTGCAATCAACCAATACTACTCTAGTGTATAAACAAGAACAACAAACAATAAAAGTAAAGCACAAGAGTAAGGGAAGAGAGAATGCAAATACAAGATAACACGTCGATGTGTTATCGAAGAGAAAACCAAAATACTCAGTGTAAAACCTCTCTGCTACCCTCCAAGCGGTAATCGATCCACTAGGCAATCAGTTGGGATACATGGGTTAGTAAGAAACCCTCCAAGTCTAATCTACCGATGCACCTAATCCCTCTAAGCTTCTACTCCAACAAGGTTTCTTGGAACCGTGTCTTGTCTAGCTTTCCGGATCTCGCAATACACCTGATTGCATCGGCCAAGCCTCATCGGCTTCTTTTGGCAAATTCCCAAAACTTCCCAAGCTCCAAGACACTTTCTACACTCTAAATATGTGTGGGTTGTGTTTGGGTACAAATCTCTTATCAAGGTATGATAATGGGAAAAGGAAGGAGAAGAAGCTACAATGATTTCTCACTAAGGATGAGTAGCTCTCTCTCTAAAAAAATGGGTGTGTGTGTTGTAGAAAACCTATCTAGGGTTTTTCTCTTTGAATGGTCTCCTTTATATTTGTGGGTAATGAGGGTATATATAGTATGGGTGAAGGGTAAGAAAGTTACTCTTAAAAATCCTCCAAGCAAAATGTTTCGCGACTACATCGTGGGAAGGCGTTACCCGCGAGACACTCGTAAAACTAACAGACTGACACGACTCTTGAGCTTCCAGTCATGTGCTTCTCATATGTCCTTTTCACGAGAACCCTTCTCGCGAGCTAATAGCATCACTGCTATTTGTTTGTTTAGACCCCTTACAAATCAAATTAGTTTAACCTAATGAATTAATCAAGTAATTACTTAGGTTTATTATTCAGATCTAGGTTAGAAACATATAACCATATTACTTAGTGCAGATAAGTAAATAAGACAGTAGTATGATGATTCAGGAAAACTAATAAAACCAACCATTTTAAGGTAAAAACCTGGGGAAGATTTAATCTAACTATCTTTAAGGTAGACAAATCCACTATGTCATCTGCCTAATTATGCAAGTGTGTGAACTCTGAACCCTAACATTGTTTTACCCAATAAAAAAAACACACTAGATAGACCATTTTAATAAACTATAATAGGAAAATTTTGACACCACTTTTATCGAAAATATAAAAAGCGATTAACAATATTTATTATTTTATTATTCTCCCAATAATATGTTTCTAAAAATATCTTCTAAACTGATTGTCCGAGGGCAATGGTTAACATTTCTCTTTAACTTTTAGTTTTTAATTTTTAGGAAAAGTTAATAGATGCTTTAAAGGTATTTTTTAATAAACCATTTCAAGAAAAATTTTATGAGAACTTTCTTAATAGAAGAAAACAATTAATGTTTTGACAGCTGTTTTTATTTTTCATAAAAATTGTATCAAAACTTTCTTAAAATTGTTTATTAACAATTGATAATTCCTTGGAGATCAGTAGGTTGATAAGTCTCGGGCGCTGATGATCTTAAGGTTGGATCCTGAAAACAAACACTAAATTAGAGGAGACCGGTGGGGACTGGCCAAAAATCCTCCGATGATGAAGTTAGCGAATTTGGAATTCTTAGTAAGAAAGAAGTGACTTCTGAAAATATAATGTTTGAATGCCTTACCTTCTCATCGAAGAATGCTTATATAGCATGTGTGGAAAGGTTATCTGTTTAATAACCGTTCCTAATGTCGAGGAGTCCGGAGAATTTAAAGGCAACTTCCATAACCGCCATGAAAGTTACCTCGGTTGGACGGCTCGTTCCATAGTGGTTAATGAAGAATTTGGCACTTAGTAGTTCAATCCAATGAACTCGTCCATCTTTCATTAAGGACGGACGAGACTATCAAGGACAGCTCGTCCTTGTCCAAATGATTCTAAGGATGGACAAGCTTCCCATGGGGTCTCATTCGTTCAAAGACGGATGAGGTCAACAAGGACGCTTGGGACGATCACCTCGTTTGCCTGGTTCACCCTAGTTGGTCTTTCATTGGACGAGCCATATGGACGAGTTCAGGAGTTGGTGTTTTATGACACCATCAACAATTACCCTAAGGGTACCTGTTAACATAAACCTTAATTTTTTAGCTACTAAATAAGTTATTCCCACTTGGGCATGCGCTTGTTTGAAATTTGATTATAAGTTAGTTTTTTGCTTATTTTATGCACTATTTATAGATTTTACACAATTTTTTATCTCAACTTTATTTCAAATAATTTAAGTTTTAGTTCTTTAAAAATAAACTAGTTTTTAACTTTTTGTTTCACATTATGCAAATCAACCATTAAAAATGAGCATTCTCAATGTTTTTTTTCCATCCGAACAACAAATGTTCATTTCACCTTATTATTTATATTGCTTTTGGATTTCATAATGAAATTAGCTAGTTTCCACTTCCCAACCTATTTTGAATTTTGAAGTTAGAATTTAGAAAACATTTTCTCTATGTGTTGATAGTTATATTAATACTTCGTTAATTAATTGGTTTAGCTCCAAATTGATTATAAGTTTATGATCTGATTGGGGCCACTTAGGAGTGTCAATTTGCCTTCGATCAAATTACAAAATTCGACACGTAATGCGGGTGCCACAGATGTCCCTGTCATTTAGCACAATGTCATTAAGGGTTTAAAGGACGATGAAGGTGTCCGGCATGAAGAGGAGAACCAAGTTTCGGGTTTGCTTATTGAGTACTACTCTCAATTATTTTCAACCTCACATCCTCATGATTTTGATCGTATCCTTGACGGGGTTGATACAATTGTTCTTGAAGAGAAGAGGGTAGAGTTAGCACGTCCTTACACTTCTGAGGAGGTAGATGCTGCTATTAAGGAGATGGCACCTTTGAAGGCTCCAGGGGCCGTATGGTATGCCTCCATTATTCTATCAAACCTATTGGTCGGATGTAGGAGTGGATGTTCATCAAGCGGTCTTGTCCAACTTAAATTCGGTTCTATCTTGAAATCTATTAACCATACTTTCATTACTCTGATTCCAAAAGTTAATAATCCAAAAAAGGTCTCAGATTTTAGGCCTATCGGTTTATGTAATGTGATTTATAAGATTATTAGTAAGGTGATAGCCAATCGCCTTAGACCTTTGCTTAATTCCATTATTTCAGAAACGCAGAGTGCCTTTACTGGCGATAGATTGATTACTGATAATATCTTGATAGCTTTTGAGTCTTTACACCATATGAAGACTAATTGCACAGGAAGGAAAGGTTTTATGGTCCTAAAGCTTGATATGAGTAAGGCCTATGATCAAGTGGAATGGGTTTTCCTTGAGAACATTCTTTTGAAGATGGGGTTTCAGGATTCTTGGGTGGCTTTAATTATGGAGTGTATTCGTACTGTGACTTATTCAATCCTTGTTAATGGAGAGCCGAAGGGTTTAATTACTCCTTCTAGAGGCTTAAGACAAGGCGATCCCCTCTCTCCTTTCTTATTTTTGTTTTGTGCGGAGGGTTTAAATGCTATTTTCAGGAGAGCAGCCTTGGATGGAGAGATTGAGGGTTTTTCCTTATGTAGGAATGGACCAAAACTTACGCACCTTTTCTTTGCGGATGATTGTCTTATCTTTTGCGGAGCGACATTGGAGGAGTGCCTTAAGATCCAGTCACTTTTGGATATCTACGAAGTGGCTTCAGGCCAGATGATTAACAAGGAGAAAACTACGCTATTTTTCAGCGGAAATACAGATACACAAACGCAAGATGCAATCAAAGTGGCACTCAATGTCCCCGCCATTCAACACTATGAAAAATATTTGGGGCTTCCATCCTTTATTGGCGGGGAAAAGAAGGCTTGCTTTACTAAGGTGAAAGAACGAATATGGGTGAGGCTGCAAGGTTGGAAGGAAAAGCTTTTGTCTCAAGCGGAAAAAGGAGGTTATGATCAAGGCTGTAATTCAATCCATTCCTACGTACTCGATGAGTGTTTTTAAATTGCCGATCAGTCTTTGTAAGGATATTGAAACAATGATTCGCAAATTTTGGTGGGGGCAAGGTGATTCAAAAAGATTCATTGGGTGAAGTGGAGTTCCTTGTGCTCTTCTAAGTCGATTGGTGGGATGGGCTTGAGAGATATCCAAAAGTTTAACAATGCTCTTTTGGCTAAACAAGTATGGCGGTTGATCCATCATAAAGACACTTTGCTCTACAAGGTGTTTAGTGCGAAATACTTTCCTCATGGGAGTATTATGGACGCTTGATTCCTCAAAGGTGTTCATATGCTTGGCGAAGTATCTTACAAGCTCGGGAGGTCATTGAGAAGTGTGCTATCCGGCGTGTGGGTAGTGGTCATGGGATAGATGTGTGGAAGCATAGATGGCTCCCAAACCCTACCTACAACAAAATTATTTCTCCAAGAAGAGAGTCTTCTGTGTCTCGGGTTAGTGAGTTGTTCTATCCGGATACTCGAATATGGGATCCGGGAAAGCTTGAGGAGAATTTCTATTCGTGGGAGGCGGAGATGGTAAGTCGGATTCAAGTCGGTGTTGGTAGTGTCGAAGACCTCTTGGTTTGGCCCCTGACTTCTGATGGTTCCTTCAGTGTTCGTAGTGCTTATAGATTCCTGGCTTCGGAAAATTTTAGCTCTCAACCAAGCTCTTCCTCGGGTATTGAGCAGCAGCACTTTTGGAAAAAAATCTGGAAGATTCGAGCCCCTAATAAGATAAAACATTTCATTTGGCGTGCGGCAAAAGATGCGCTTCCGACTAAACAGAATTTGCGTGCTAGACATATTCCCATTGATGAAACCTGTGATCTTTGTGAGGATCATCGGGAGACGTTGCTTTATAGTTTATGGCTGTGTGACCATGCTCAGTTTGTTTGGAAGTCTGATCCAGGTTTTGCTCCCTTATTTCAGAAACGGTATCGATCGTTTGAGACTTGCTTGAGGCAGTGATGCTTTGAAAAGTTCTCGATTTCGGGTTGCTCTGTTTTGCACCACAGACTTGGAGTTTATGGCGGCGGCGTAATAGGCTCGGGGAGAAGCAGCCATCATGGACTCTGCACGAGTTGGGCAATCGAGCTAAGGCTTATGTTGTGGATTTTCTCAACGCGAATTCTCAGCCTTCACAGGGTTCTTCTCGATGTGCTCAGGTGTCTTGGTCTCCGCCGATGGAATCGATATACAAAGGAAACTTTGATGCGGCCTTCTTTGACACGCCTGGTTGCGCGGGTGTTGGAGTGGTGTTCCGTGATTTTCGGGGCCAAGTGATCGCAGCTTTGAGTCAAAAAATTCCTTTGGTTCAATCGGTGGAGCTGGCAGAGGCTATGGTTGCTCGTCGGGCCCTGTTATTTGCCAAAGAGCTGAGTTTGTTTGATGTGGAGATAGAAGGGGATTGTTCAAGGGTTCTTGCGGCTCTAAACATGGCAAGGAGCTGTAGCACTTTATTTGGTCATGTGATTGATGAGTGCAAGAGTCTAGGGGCGTCGTTTCGTTCTTGCAAGTTCAATCACGTCGGGAGGGAAGGGAATAGGTTGGCGCATGCTTTAGCTAGGAGAGCGATTATATCTGCGGAACACGGATGTATGGGTAGAATCTCTACTTAGTGATTTGGATAATGTATTCCAATCGGATTTGATTCAATAAAATTTCCTTACCGTTTTCTCAAAAAAAAAAAAAAAAAAAAAAAAAAAAAAAAAAAAGAAATAGCTGCGCAAGATTCGCAACATTAAAGAGGCAAACCACTCTTTTGACACCTAACCAATTTTTTGTTGTTGTGTTGGGCTATTTATAACGGATAATGATTATCGTTGACTCATTGTCCTTCCGTCTATAAATTACAGATTCCGTGACTTGTTTTCTTACATATAATCTTTGTTATATAATTTTTTTTTAAAACAATATTTTTATTGACATAAATTGTACGAAATAAAATATTCATCATTCACCAGAGTTTATTCACCAACTCATACATTTCTAAGCCCACACAGCCACACCAAACAGATTCGCATTATGTGGAATATTTTTTTTTTTTTTTTCATAAGAGGATTATTATTAAGTATTAAGAAGCCTTATTACATGTATTGGCCTAGAAATTTTTCTATTTGATTGTATAGTTAAGTCGATGACCAGGTACGGAGTTTGGACTTTGAGTTAAGGGGCGACTACGGTCTCTAGTTCGACAACTTCTTAGCCACCGAGGTTTTTTTTTTTTTTTTTTTTTTTTTTGAATATTTGATGTGTGCGTTTGCTGGGTAAATACAAAATTATTCTGTTTAAAACTTTTTAAAGGGCCAGTTATTTGTTTGAGTAAAATTGTTTAATTGGACTTAATTTTTTTTAGCTTTGCTATTGGTGATTTTTGTTGTTACACAAATGTTTTTGGGCTAGTATATGTTGTTTTAGGTTTTAGATCTATAAATTTTTTTAATGGCCTTTAAAATGAGGAAAGTGCTAGAAGTATATTGCTAATATAGTGAGTGATTATTGGTAAGTAAAAAAGTGATATAAGTGACAAACCAAGATGCGAACCAATAAGAATTTGTACCTCAACAGTTTATAAAAATATTGTAGATAAGTTTGTAACTGTAACGTTAGTCTAAAAAGAATCAATGATATTGTTAAGGGGGCAAAATATGATTTTATAGAACAAAATTACTAAAATTAATGCACATATATATACACACACACACTAATATATATATATATATATATATATATATATTTTTTTTTTTTTTTTAATTTAGGGGGGGCCATTGCCCCCCCCCCCGGTCAATCAATGCTTTCGTCCCTATCGATGACTATTAATAGCTATTACGCTAACATTAGGAGTGTCAATTTTTATTCATATTCATGAACCTGTCCATTATCTACCTTACTTGAATAAGTCTTAACCCAACCCATTTGAATATTTGGGTTAAATGGGTAAAGACCCATTTGATTATTTAATTAGATGAGTCTAAATGGATAAATCCACTAATAACCACTAAACCCATCTAAAATTTAAATTTAAATAAACCCACAAAAACCCAATAAACCCTTCTAATCAAACACACTTTACCACCTACTCTTCGACATTTCCTACAATTTCTTATCATCCAAATAGACTCGTAATAATCACAAAAACAAAAATAGCACACGATCACATTATCGGCAACCAAACAAACACTACAGAACACAACTGATGACCTTGAAAATCAAAAAATCACTCATCCAAACTAATAACAAAATATTAAAAAAGCAAAAACAAAAAATCCAAATCCAAATCTTTATTTTGTTAGGACGGATACTGAGGATGTGGACAATCTTCATGAAGTAGTGAAGGTAAACGACGAGGGCGGTGCCGTGAGTGGCGGCGGCGAAGGAGCGGACGAACATGAGCACCCAATCGAGGTTTTCAGCGTAAGCAAAGAGCCTAGAGATCTGCTGCTCAATCTGCTCGAGCTACTACGCCGCCGTGTCCACGCTCTAGTCGAGGTACGGCAACGATGAGCTCAAATCCCTTTCTTTTGTTTCAAAGAGCTACACGTCTTCATGTTTTCTTCTTTTTATTAAAAATTTATGCTTTGTTTGGATTCCAAGAAAGTTAGGAGAGAGAGGAAAGTTTAAATGAGTTAGAAAAGTGTTTTAACACTAATGCGTTAGTGGCAATATTAAAATTAAATCGGTTAAATGAGTGGGTTACTAATTAAATAGGTTGGGCGGGTAATGGATAATTAATTTATATATAAACGGGTTATAAATGCATAAATGGGTAATTATACACCCAACCCATTTATGATCCAACCCGCCCATTTGTCACCCCTAGTTGACACCAAATTTTTTTTTTTTTTTTTTTTTCACGTATTTTGCTTGTACTTACCCTTTTTCGATAAATAAATGAATTTTTTTCCTGAAATAAATAAGTAAAATTAGAACATAAATGAAATATAATGAAATAGAACCACTCAATTAATACATCTGGAAATATGAATAAAATAATATTATCATAACTGTCAATAACACGAGGGCTTTTTAACCCCATCTGTTATGCGTCTATGATAGAATCATAAAGTAGCTCATGGTGGAAAAACACCCATCAGTAAGGCTTTTTCACCCTAACCATTATGATAGAGTCATAAAATAGCTCATGGCAGAAGAATAGTCATATGATTCATGTGAATAATTCAAATGAATCTTTCAAAAACATGAACCAAAAACTTCATTTCTTTAGAAAACACAGCTTTCCCGCAACTTAATATACCAACTCGATCTTTACTTGCATCGCACTCCTCAAAATTTTAAATACTCCAGAGTTGAGATTTCTTGGAAAGTATTACATATTCTTACTATCTTAGTTTGAAACTTTGAATTACATTCTTTCAAAAAAAAAAAAAAAACTTTGAATTACATAAAACAGAAAAGTTGTTAGCAAAGTCGATAGTATATGTGAATCTGTGATTAGAAACTCATTAAAATTTTATACACTTAAATTATCTTGTTCAGTGGTAATGAAGTGATCAATCTTAAATTCTAATTCCTTTATGTGACATAGTTTTATATTTTTCAATTATTAATTTTGTTCATTTAGCCTCTCTCATGTAGTGCTAAAATATTCCAAAATATATACTTACAATAAGTCTTGCCTGGGGTATGGTGATAACTTGAAATGATAAGCCTTGTCTAAATGTAGGAACATTAAAATTAACACTTGACCAAGCTTGTTAGATTACTCAAATAAACAATTAACATAAAATTTTCTTAGCAGTTTCGATAAATGAAATCAAATTGGTAGCTAAAACGCTTACACTTAGCTTGAAACAATTTATCTAATGAACTCATCTCAATGAAATAGATTATGCCAACCAACTATATTGAAAATAGATATGCACAGTCGGAAAATAACTTTGTCAAGGCCATGACTTAGCAAAATATATATATATATATATATATATATATATATATATATATATATATATATATATATATATATATATATTGTGGGGCCCAGTGGTTCATGGGCCCGACCCGATCGCTTATGAGGAGTCCACCAGCCCAAACCGAAGGAGATCGGGGCCCAAACTCGGAACTAGGGAACAAGAAATGGCCCAAAAAGACACAGCCGAGGACGGTTTTGTCCTCAGCAGGCCCAGAGCCTTACGGATTGACGTGGAGCATGAGTGAATTCGAAATATCAGAAAATATCTAGGGGAGTTTGTCTCTAATACCCTTCCCTGACATGACATTACCCCTAGCAGAGTCGGGATCTTAGGCTTTATGGATCACCTCCAGCCATTTTTGGGATGAGACTGATGGGACAGATATCTGTCCCGGGAAGATCGACCCTACACGTGGACGAAGGACAACGAGCGTAGGCTAGTATAAATGAGAATGTTATGCGAACACGGAGGGGGATCCACATCCGGCTCCCGAAGAAAGAATTGAGGAGAGAGAATTCCCGGACGATACACGCCGTCCACCACAAAAAACCCCTCTTGCGGGTAACCTGGGACAACACCATTGCTCCTCGGACACGATCCGAGGAGCCAAATCCGTCGAGCTACATGGTTAAAGGGCCTGAATGTCCAGCCCAAAGCTCCTCCCCTGTCCTGGGCTCCCAGCAGCTAGACTCGAAATAATGTCCTGTGACCCAACGCTGGCCTTTCAAGCCCACTTTCTACAAATTTTATTGTGAGGGATCTTTCGCGCGCGGCCAAACTCCGTTGTTGGACCCTCAAAGATTTTGTGTCCCTACAATTGGCGCCGTGTCTGAGGGGAAGGCTTCCGCGTAGGTGCGGGAGGTATTTGAGTCAACTCTCTAGCCGATTGAGGTTTGTGGGATTTCCTCCATCTCCGGCGACATGCGATCGTTGCTCCAACCCAAACTTTTGCTAGGGGCTACGCCTGCGGTGTCAACAATGAGGGCAGTTCTAGGGGCTTCCGCCAGGCCAAATCCCCTTCCGCCATGGTCTAGGGGCTAATTCTTAAAAGTTTTGGACAGAACCAAGGCATTGCATGGTCTTCGGACTCAAGCCTGTGGGGAAACCAAGTACAAAAAAAGAATTCTTAAAAGTTTTGGACAGAACCAAGGCATTGCATGGTCTTCGGACTCAAGCCTGTGGGGAAACCAAGTACAAAAAGAATTCTTAAAAGTTTTGGACAGAACCAAGGCATTGCATGGTCTTCGGACTCAAGCCTGTGGGGAAACCAAGTACAAAAAAAAAAAAGAATTCTTAAAAGTTTTGGACAGAACCAAGGCATTGCATGGTCTTCGGACTCAAGCCCTGGGGGAAACCAAGTACAAAAAAGAATTCTTAAAAGTTTTGGACAGAACCAAGGCATTGCATGGTCTTCGGACTCAAGCCTGTGAGGAAACCAAGTACAAAAAAAAAGAATTCTTAAAAGTTTTGGACAGAACCAAGGCATTGCATGGTCTTCGGACTCAAGCCTGTGGGGAAACCAAGTACAAAAAGAATTCTTAAAAGTTTTGGACAGAACCAAGGCATTGCATGGTCCTCGGACCCAATCCTCCTGGGAAACCAACTGCTTAAATGGAAAAACTGGGTTACGTGGATTCTCTAGTTTGCCCTCGGATCCTCAACACTAAAGGGACCAGTATGGAAGGAAGTAATGCGTTTCCAAAAGCTCAACCGAAGTCATGCAGCGCTCGGTCACTCCCTTGGATGAATTATTTAAAATTTGTCGTCCTCATGCAATATTCTCGTGTTTACTACGAAACGTTCAACCGTTACCGAGGTTAGTTTCCTAAATTTAACTTACTATCAATTATTATGATGTCCGGTAATACAGGTAAGTTAGAAGGCGTTAGAACAAATTGAATCGCGTTTCAAGGGGTTCCCGCCCTAAGTATCGCTGAGAGAAAGCGCATACAGGGAGTACACTCATTCGCGAGGTGGCATGCTAAAAGAAACATACCCAAGACAAGCATATGAACTTCTATTTTTATTACAACGATGAGACAAAGATAAAGTGTACAATGAAAAGTTGGAATCAGCCTGCGTCAAAGCTTACTACATGAGTACTACATAAGCAAGAAAAAGAAAAATACAAGAAAGCTGGAGAAAGCCAAGGAAGTATGTCGAGGAGGAGGGTTGGCTACAGCTCCGAGACCTTATTCTTCCCCCGCGCTCTTACATGCCTATAACTCAGGCAGCAAAAGAAACCCAACTCTAACCTGACACCATAGAAGGAAAGGTGCAGGGAGCGGGAAGCGGAGGGGCTTTCTCTAAATACTACGCTTTGCTAAGCAGAGG
The DNA here is from genome assembly GCA_028216015.1 of Quercus dentata. Taxonomy (NCBI): domain Eukaryota; kingdom Viridiplantae; phylum Streptophyta; class Magnoliopsida; order Fagales; family Fagaceae; genus Quercus; species Quercus dentata. The sequence goes on from CP116449.1 coordinate 5,521,671, forward strand.
CGCTGATGGCGGAGAACCTTCCTTCTGACACACCAAAATTCTGGCATGAGCGTAACCCGCTTGGATTTTGACTAAAAGAGGGATAGATGCCATTCCCCCACGGTCGAGATGGAGTACTCTCCTAAACTTGTACTTCCTGTGCCCATACCCTACTGTTATAAGCCACATGAGGATAGGGCGCTCCTGCGGTGGAGGCAGTTCTTCCTTCCCAACCCTCGCTTTCAACATTTTACACCAAGAAAGGAGAGCTCCTGATATGAGGAGTATGATGTGGGAGAAAACTAAAAAGATGGGTGTATATATAAAGCAACCCTTTCCCTCCTGTTTATCGAAAAGACAAGATGATGGCAGTCAACTCACGCGGCGTCCCAAGGAGCACTACGGACAAAGTGGTCTTGGCTCAACTTCCAACGTCAACTGCAGCCACGAGTCTCAAGGAGCCTCGTAAAGGCGCGCCTCGATCCTTGGGGCGTCGGATAAATACTACATGCCCGGAGGTTGCAGAAATATCTCCTTATCCGCGGATTAATTGAACTCGCGGCCCAGGCCCACTTTGCGTGAAGGCCCAAGGATACCCTGTTTAAGCGCTTCGGGAAAGGCCTGCATGGTCCTCGGACTCAAGCTAAAGGGGAAACCAAGTACCCTTGGACAGAACCTAAGGCTTGCATGGTCCTCGGACTGAAGTTAAAGGTGAAACCAAGTACCCTTGGACAGAACCTAAGGCTTGCATGGTCCTCGGACTCAAGCTAAAGGGGAAACCAAGTACCCTTGGACAGAACCTAAGGCTTGCATGGTCCTCGGACTCAAGCTAAAGGGGAAACCAAGCACTCTTGGACAGAACCTAAGGTTTGCATGGTCATCGGACTGAAGTTAAAGGTGAAACCAAGCACTCTTGGACAGAACCTAAGGTTTGCATGGTCCTCGGACTGAAGTTAAAGGTGAAACCAAGTACCCTTGGACAGAACCTAAGGCTTGCATGGTCCTCGGACTCAAGCTAAAGGGGAAACCAAGCACTCTTGGACAGAACCTAAGGCTTGCATGGTCCTCGGACTCAAGCTAAAGGGGAAACCAAGTACCCTTGGACAGAACCTAAGGCTTGCATGGTCCTCGGACTCAAGCTAAAGGGGAAACCAAGCACTCTTGGACAGAACCTAAGGTTTGCATGGTCCTCGGACTGAAGTTAAAGGTGAAACCAAGTACCCTTGGACAGAACCTAAGGCTTGCATGGTCCTCGGACTCAAGCTAAAGGGGAAACCAAGCACTCTTGGACAGAACCTAAGGCTTGCATGGTCCTCGAACTCAAGCTAAGGGGGAAACCAAGCACTCTTGGACAGAACCTAAGGCTTGTATGGTCCTCGGACTGAAGTTAAAGGTGAAACCATGCACCCTTGCACGGAACCTAAGGCTTGCATGGTCCTCGGACTCAAGCTAAAAAGGAAAACCTGGCACCGATAACAACACAAATCTCGGACTCAAGCCTAAGGGAAAAATCAAGTACATAAGATAAAATGCATAAGTCCCGAACAAAACCCAGGTTTTGCAAAGTCCTCGGACTCAGTTTCTCGGAAATCAACTACTTGAACGAAGAAATCTATCGGTTTAAATACTAGAAAGGGTCAAAGCTCACATATCGTGGAAGAGGACAGAATAGCCCGATGATCGTCAACCTAAGGAGGCCGTTCGTCCGATGGGTAACATGTCCTCGGACGATTGCTTCTTACATCTTATCAAGCATTTAGCACCCATCGCGGCTAATTTTAAGATAAGTCTTATTCTTTACTGGTCGGATTGTTATGTTAAATAATAATTCATTAAAGTTATCGTGGCATCTTTTTATCAACAATTATTTTGGCCTTAGTTATTATTGATTTAAATGTCAGTACTATTGTGCCGAGCAAATAGCGTTTTCACATTTATCGAATATATAAACGAGACATACAAAATAGAGTAACAATAACTTTTATAAATATGAAAAATCGTTACAACGTACAAAGAAGGGCTTAAACAAGCCTACACAAAAAAATGAACTGCTAAAGCAGTAACAATATCCGTAATACAAATAAGTAAATCATCAGGTGTCTTCTGAACTCGCCTTCAAAATCTCTTTGAAATCTCTGTTTTTGCTACTCATATCAAGAGAAGATCCTTATACAAAAATAATGAAGGAGAAGGAAGAAGAATTGGAACACATGGAAGCACTGCAGCAAACTCTTGTCGTTGAAGAGTGCAAGGGAAAAAGAAGATGGAGGATATGAGCGGGAAGGAGGAGAAGAAGAGGGAAGCAATGAAAAGAAAATAAAAGGAGCAAAAGAGAGAAAAGGGGAGCCATATTAGGTATGCTCATGAGAGAGCGGATGGAGATGACAAGGGAGGTTTTCGACTCGGTCACACCAGGAGCGGGGTGTGACGAGCCCCTGCTTCGGATTTTGGCTAAAAGAATGGGGAGACAAACCTTGAGTCTCCGCCACCCTTGCCCCGACCGAGCCATTTTTAGTCTTGTTAGGGCATGGTGTTTTTGGGAAAGGTAGGATTCATTCATGGTTGGTCACTATGGGGAACGTGTTATCAAATGAGGAACAACTAGACGGAAGAAGTGAATTCTGAGAAGAGTATGAGGGATTCATGTATGAGAAAATCACCTTCTTGCCTTCTCTCTTTATATAGGAGAGAAAGACGAAAGTACGTGACACGCTCCGATCCTCTAAGGAAACTGCTAATAAAGGTGAATCCGCTTCATTTCTCCAAGCTATCCGTAAATGCTGAATTTATGAGGCCTCGTAAAAGGAAGGAATTAAAAGCGCATTACGGATAACCAAACGGAATAAACGCATCACACGTAAGTCGAGGGAAACCTCTCGTAGACCGGCGCATTTCTTGGGGAAGTGAAAGTCACCAACGTAGATCAAGGGCCGAATTAAATGAGCTGCCATAGAGGCTCGGTATCATCAAAACCCATCTTTCCAACCGAGGAGTTGGACAAAGGGGTTTTGAGGGGCTATTGTGGGGCCCAGTGGTTCATGGGCCCGACCCGATCGCTTTTGAGGAGTCCACCAGCCCAAACCGAAGGAGATCGGGCCCCAAGCTCGGAACTAGGGAACAAGAAATGGCCCAAAAGACACAAAATGAGGACGGTTTTGTCCTCAAGCAGCCCGAGAGCCTTACGGATTGACGTGGAGCATGAGTGAATTCAAATATCGAAAAAATATCTAGGGGAGTTTGTCTCTAATACCCTTCCCCGACATGACATTACCCCTAGCAGAGTCGGGATCTTAGGCTTTATGGATCACCTCCACCATTTTTGGGATGAGACGATGGGACAGATATCTGTCCCGGAAGATCGACCCTACACGTGGACGAAGGACAACGAGCGTAGGCTAGTATAAATGAGAATGTTATGCGAACACGGAGGGGGATCCACATCCTGGCTCCCGAAGAAAGAATTGAGGAGAGAGAATTCCCGGACGATACACGCCGTCCACCACAAAAACCCCTCTTGCGGGTAACCTCGGGACAACACCATTGCTCCTCGGACACGATCCGAGGAGCCAAATCCGTCGAGCTACATGGTTAAAGGGCCTGAATGTCCAGCCCAAAGCTCCTCCCTGTCTGGGCTCCCAGCAGTTAGACTCGAAATAATGTCCTGTGACCCAACGCTGGCCTTTCAAGCCCACTTTCTACAAATTTTATTGTGAGGGATCTTTCGCGCGCAGGCCCAACTCCGTTGTTGGACCCTCAAAGATTTTGTGTCCCTACATATATATTGTATAAATTATGTAACAAACAATGGTCTTAGAGCATTCACATTAGTGGATCTATAATTTTAGCTATTTAGCATCTATAAAAATTATTTTATCTATTTTACTTATACATATATTACAAAGAAAGGATCTATTTTAGCTTTCAACATAATAAAATCATATAAACATCACAATAAAATATTATAACCACTACAATAAAATAATATATACCAATACCAAAAAAAACCCACAGCACCAACCACAACCACCTCTACCATCAGCCACACCCACAACCACAGCCACAACCACAACCACCACCACCACCATCAGCAGTCCACAGCAAGGGAAAAAAAAAGAAAAAAAAAACACAAATCTCCAATCTTTTTCCTCAGCCACAGCCACAATCACAGCTACCACCACCACCACCCCATAGCAGAAAAAAAAAAAAAAAAAAAAAAAAAAAAAAAAAAAAAAAAAACCCAAAGCTTGATCGACGGAAAAACCCACGAAACCCACGATGAGGAAGGCGGCGGCGGCTTCGATGATGAAACCTAGAGCTTGGAACAACGATCGACGATGAAATCCAAAGGCGGCTTGGGGCTTGGGGCTTGGGGAGATCGGCGATGGGGCTTGGGGTGGGTCGGCGAGCTGGGTCGTGGAACAGATCGGCGATGAGGGAGCTGGCCGGCGAGCCGAGGGATGAGGGAGATGAGGGAGGCGGCCGTCGAGCTAGAGAGAAAAAAAATTGAGGAAGAAAGAAGAAAGGAGAAGTCGGAGAGAGAGAGAGAGAAAAGGAAATGAAAAAAATATACAAAGCAGCATTATTTTAATCCGGGGGATGAATAAATTTTTTTTTTTTTTTTTTTTTTTAGATGTGTGCTACAGTGCACATCTATAGATAGATGTGCACTGTAGCAAATTAGCTAAAATTTATAGGTTTGCCTCCACTGTTGCAAGCCTTTTTTAGTATATTGGTGGAGCTAAAATAGCATTATAGATTTTTAGCTCTCTTTGTTGCAAAATGCTCTTAGAAATTGGAAAAAATGTATTTAAGTGATAGTCCATTAATAACATTTTTATGGTATCCTATATATTTGGTTCAAATCCTACCTCTCTTTTCCCCATTATCTATCTATAAAAAAATATTCATAAGAAAAAAAATCTTACTTTCTAGTAATGAGAAGTTGCTGCATGCTGCATATATATGATCATTGATTTTATAAGATTACCAGAAACAAACATCTTTATCAAAAATACTAAAAATATGATGATTGGTAAAAGATTACCAGGAAACTAATTATTTTTTTTAATAAGATTACCAGGAAAATAATATTAAAAAAATATGATCATTGGTATAATTATAAAAAGAAAAGGTAAAAACAAAAACAAAAGTAAACTTAAATGTCTATATATGTGATATGTCGCATACTAAAAGACTCGTTAATGTCTCTTTAGCATTCAAATTGAAAAAGAATCTAAAGCCTAATAAAAATTACCAAAGATCCTAAAACATTGGGTGATAAATGGTTAATCTCAGTTTTATATTTAAAAATTATTTGATACCTAAAAGCAGCAAAATCGTTGTCTAGTAGTGGAGTAGGGAATAATTTCACAGGGAAGAGATAGGCAAGTTTGTGTAACCATTGAGATTACATTAACCAAGGATGCTTTCTTTCATTAATTCTGATAGGCTACATACCACAAAGTTCAAGGAAACCAAAAAACTAGCCTCACCTAATAGGCTAATACCAGCAATTTATAATAAATAAATAAATGTTTGCTTTTTGAATAGGAAAACGAAATGGTCAAAGATGCATGCAACTAAGAAGATAAGTATAAGCAAGAATGCAAGATAGCAAACACAGTGAAATATACATATCATTTTCCATATGAAACACCGTACAAAATGAGTTTAGAATACAGAACACTTGAATTTTATCAAAACATTTGTGTGCATCTAATTCAACGTTTTGAGTACCGTTTTTATATACGTGCCAATTTGTCTATCAAAACAAAATATTTTGAAACTTGTATATTTTGAGATTACTAATTCAAGTTATTATTATCGTTAATATTATCGGGTAATGTTAAAGAATGTCATAAGAGTATTAGTATAAGAACTATTTTTATTGACAAATTTTTATATTTTTCATGAAAATTGTGTCAAAATTCAAAAAATTTCTAATATAATTTATTAACAATTATTTTAAATTCACCATGTTAACATGATCTTTGTTATATATATAACAAATCTTAGATTAAAAAGTTTATATCATATTTAAAAATAAATAAATTAAAAATATATACAATGTACTTCACAAGAGATAAATTTTAAATAAAAAAAAAATTGATGGAATGGGCGTGGGCCATGTGGAGAAGGAAAAGAGAAAATAATAATAATAGAAGTATATCTTTTAATTGATTTGATGAGAGAACGATGCAAGAGAAAGAGATTAGATTCTTCTTTATTAGAGAGAGAGAGAGATGGTAAAACGTAGTGGAAAAAAGAAAAGTGGGAAGCGTGGCAACCGGCCGATATATTTCACAAGGGGTGGACCCCACACTTGTGGGGTCCACTCCTTGTGAGAAAATGTGGTGTTTATTTTTTATCAGAGAAGTAACATTCCTCGAGTGTGGGGTCCACCCCTTGTGAGAAAATGTGGTGTTTATTTTTTATCAGAGAAGTAACATTCCTCGAAAGCATGATATAACTTCTCCAAGTGAGAGAGAGAGAGAGAGAAGTTAAGCTGGTCGGAAAATTCTAGTGTCACAATTCTGTGCACAATTTTGTGTACAACTCGGCCACGTGGCGAGTTGTGGTTGGTGGAGGGGTGACCCACCATCACCCCTTCACCAACCACAACTCACCACGTGGCTGAATTGTGCACAAAATTATGCACAAAAGTGTGGCACCAAAACTACTCTAAGCTGGTCAGAGCAAAATGGTACAATCTCGTGGATATATCCATAGTAGTCGTAGCCGTAGAACATGTTGACAAGGACAAGCTAACTACTTTTATTTTTTTGAAAATCTAACGGCGTTGATACTTACACGAATTCAGGTATCAGAATAAAAATATATATAAATATAAACTCAGGGAACTCAAGGGTCTATCATCATGTGTTGGATTTGTCACATGATCATCATGATGATAAAATGGCGTCATCAATCTCACACCCCATCTGTCTAATCAGACCAGTGAATTCTTTTGTGGGGTCCCACACTCCCCTCCCAGTGTACCTTCTCAAAAATACTTCTCTGTTTTCTCAGCTTAACGATTCCCTAGCTATAATGTGTAGTACACATTGTAAAGATACAATTCCAAGTATTACTGGATTGTAGCATCCTGATCTTAACTAGTTTTTGGATAAACAATACTAGCCACACACCACCTGGCGTAAAAGTTTTTGAAATTGTTTCATTTGGTGTGCAATTTGAGCGATAGTTTTAACAAGATTTTGATAGTATAGGTGATATTATTTATTATTCTCATATAGTGTGAGGTTGATGAGTCTATATCAGAGATACTTTTTTATTAACAAAAAAAAACAATAATAAGTACGCACCCTCTTGTATGGCCTGCCGACTTGTGTTGTTATGAGAGATAAGTTCATGTAAACAAAAAGTGCTTATTGTTTATTATTTTGTTGTGAAATTGAGTATGATTTATTAAAAGTGATAATAATAAATTCATGCAAACAAATGTGGAGAGAGAGTGTTTATCACTCAGATTGCTTTGTTGTGAGATTGGGTGCTTTGAAAGTGTATGTCTGAAGATTTTGTGAAGGATGCAAAAGTCTTTGGATATTTTGCTTACGCCAACCATGGTTTTAAAAACCGAACCGGACATAGAACCGTTTTTTTTTTTAATTTCCGGTTCAATCCCGGTTTTTGACCGGTTTTTGGCCGGTTTTCCGGTTATTGACCGGTTTTGGGGTTTTTAACCGGACCGGATTGGCTTCCTGTTCCCGGTTGAACTGGTCGGACCGGCCGGTCCGGTCCGGTTTTTAAAACAGAGACGCCAACTTGTATTTCATCCACGAGGGTTGCACTTGCACGGGTGCCGAGACCCCTGAGACAACATTTAATGGTGGTAGCTCGAGATCCAAAATTTGCTGAGTGTTTGGTTACAAAATCTGGCATAACATTACTGGGTGCAATAATATATATATATATATATATATATATATATATATTTTGATAGTGGGTGCAATAATATTCTTTTTTTTTTTTGTGAAATATAATGGTGCAATAATATTCACCACCTAGCTTTGTACAATACCTAATCCAAATGGTTCTAAGTTGAAACAGTAATCATATATAAATGTTCAAAACTGAACGTGCAAAATTTCAGTCAGGCCAGATGCCACGTGGAAGGAGAGGTGGAGAAGGACTTTCTGATAGGCAGGTGAGGAATCACAAGGGGTTTGCATGGGGATGAGGGTTAATAATGATGATTGGTTAAGGGAGAATAAAATATTTTAATATTTTATTTTTTTATTTATTTTTTTAATTGTATTAGGATTTTAATTGTTTTTCTTTTTTTAGTTACTTTATTTTTTATTTTTCAAGTAGAAGTAGGTTTATTATTTCTTTTCCTAAAAGGAGTAGGAAAAATTCTATTCTTATAAATACTCTTTATAAAGGGGTTGATTATTGATGTTATGCATTAATTAATAAAAGTTTGTTAGAAATGTTTTATCTATTATTTTGCCTACTAGCCTAGTGTTCTTGTGGAACTTTGGTTTTGTGGAAGAGTTGTAGTAATTGTGTGTTATAGATTCTCGCTTCACGCGCCCGCCGCATCGATTAATATCGTAACCAAGCTAGGTTCCTACCATGGCGCAAAGAGGAGTACGTGAGGGAAAACTTGTTGCCATAGATGACGTGTATGAATGCAATGAGGTTGCACGCGATGCGCAATTAGAGGCATTCTTTCAATGAATAGAGAAGTGGTTTAATGCGCTTTCAAAGCAACTCACCGCCTTAGCCGTTGGAAGTCAACCTCAAAACTACCATCCAAATCCATGTTTTATGAAGGAGGAGGAGGATCTTGATATCGAGCAGGAGGGCTGCGATATCAAAGAGGATGATGAATATATTGAAAGAGTTTGTCTAATAGATTGGGATTCTCCACCAATTTATGATGACTATCTTGAAAATTTTAGTCAAGGAGAAAAGATTGAGCTTGATAAAAATAAAGTCATATACATACGAGATGAATTCATAACTCACATCGTTGATGAGACTTTCGACATTCAAAAACAAAAAGGTTGTTGATCCCTTCTGGGAGGATTTTATTGAACAAGAATTGATAGAGGTCAACAAGAGGCGTGAACGAATGATTTTAAGTAATCTTTGTCAATGAGGAAATATGAAGTTTTTGGATGTGTGCATGGATTCTTTTTTAGTACTTGCTTCATATATCCCACCGTGGCAAAAGAAGTCAAGAATAAAAAGCCGCACATCAAGATTTATTATGAGTGAGAAAAGATTGATAAATAGCATACTGATTCGTTTTGTCTTGCACAAAAGAATAGGATGGAGAGGATAATTCGGGGTTCCAATTGATTGTGAAAGATTGCCACAAAACTCGAGGACGAGTTTTCCCCAACCCCGAGAGAATGATGTAGATTGGTTAAGGAAGAATAAAATATTTTAATATTTTATGTTGTTTTCCTTTTTCTAGTTGAATTAGAATTTTAATTATTTTTTTTCCTAATTAAATTGTTTTTCCTTTCTCAAGTAGAAGTAGGTTTTTTATTTCTTTTCCTAAAAGGAGTAGGAGAAATTCTATTCTTATAAATACTATTTATAGAAAGGTTGATTATTGATGTTATATATTGATTAATAAAAGTTTGTTAGAGATGTTTTCTCTATTATTTTGCCTACTAGCCTAGTGTTCTTGTGGAACTTAGGTTTCGTGGAAGAGTTGTAGTAATTGTGTGTTATATATTCTACTTCTACACGCCTACGCCGCATCGATAATGATGATGCAGATTGGTTAAGGAAGAATAAAATATTTTAATATTTTATGTTGTTTTTTTTTTTTTTAGTTGAATTAGGATTTTAATTGTTTTTCTTTTCCTAGTTAAATTGTTTTTCATTTCTCAAGTAGAAGTAGATTTTTTTTTTTTTTTCTAAAAGGAATAGGAGAAATTCTATTCTTATAAATACTTTTTATAGAGGGGTTGATTATTGATGTTATGCATTGATTAATAAAAATTTGTTAGAGATGTTTTCTCTATTATTTTGCCTACTAGCCTAGTGTTCTCGTAGAACTTAGGTTTCGTGGAAGAGTTGTAGTAATTGTGTGTTATAGATTCTGCTTCTACACGCCCATGTTACATCGCTTAAGGGGTTGGCTGCTTAATTTGTTTGGACTATGGAGGTATATGTATATGCATATGAGGGCACGAACACGAGTCACATTGAACATAACAATGCACTCTCTGCAAATATATATATATAATTTATTACATGAAAATTATGCTACAGGAGTTTTTTTTTTTTTTTTTTTTTTTTGGGTAAGTGTTTATGCAAGGGATAGAACCCTTGAGTTGAAAGTCACTAGCATGACTAGGTACCACTTGGGCCAGCTGGCCCAGTGGTTACAGGAGTTGTTCTAGCTATGACTCCTAAAAATGATATTAAAAAAAAAAATCCTATATTGATTTTAGGTATGTGAGTACAGTTTTGTTTCATTCATGTTTCAAAAACAGTAACTTTCCTATGTATTATTGGTATCTACAGAAAAAGAATTCATCCCAGAGTCAGACTAGCCTTGCTGTGTAATGATATTATTTGATCTTTTCAACCAGGAGAATATGGCTTCGAATCCTACCCTCTTGTTTCTTGTAAACAAAAAAACATTATCAGATTTCATTGGAAAGTTAAGGAACTTATATTTTAATGATTTTATTCATTCAAGAAGAAGAATTTGGATTCAAATTCTCATCTCTTAAGTTTTAAGATATATATATATATATATATATATATATATATATATATATATATATAATTGTGGGATTAAAGCAATTTTCAAATTGGATAATCTTTTATTTACTTTGAAAAAGTTAATAAATTACCTAAAAACATAAGTTTAGTAACTATTTTTAAAAATTTTTTATTAAGAAAAGAAAAAATAATTTACTATTTTGACTAATGTTTTTGACTAATCTATGTTAAATTACCGATCCATCTAACGATAAATTGGAGAAGGATGAGGGGGCACAAATCTTTTATAGCATTTGATTGCAAACCAAGCTCATTGGTATTCGAGCGAATTGTGAAATTTCTCACAATGCGGCTCCAACGACTCGACCCTATGACCAGGCTCTAATACCACTTGTGAGGGATTTCACAATTCGCTCCAATACCAATGGGCTTGATCTATGATCAAATGCTATAAAAAATTTGTGCCCCCTCATCCTTCACCAATTGATCGTTGGATGGATCGGTAACTTAACATGGTATTAGAGTAGGAGATCCCGAATTCAATCTCTGGCCCACAAGTGAGGGGGAGTGTTAGACTTATGGTTAAGTGATTAAATTCACACTCACACTGTGATCGCCAATGCTGGCTGGTTATGCTCGTAATTTCGATTTATTTATTTATTTAAAATATATATTTATTTTAATTCTCTTGTTTATAAAAAATCAGACGAGAACGGTTCAAGTGAAGCATCTTTCGAGATCTAGTCAGAGAGAGAGATTCACGAATTCTTTTCATTTTCGGGAGAAATCGAACACATTGAGATCCAACGGTATTTTGTTTTTATTATTTATTTATTTATTTTTAGAAGAAGAAGAAGAAGAAGGCACAACTAAACTATTCCAAATTTATACGTCTGTTACTATTTTTGGCTGTTTAGAAAAAAGAAAAAGAAATGTGTGCAATATAAAGTGGAGGAAGGTAAGGGTTAATAATTTGGGTTGCTTTTTTTTTTTTTTTTTTTTTTTTTGGTGCAGTGAGTCCTCCGGGAAGCAATCAAAGACAGCATTTGTGACATTCAAAGACCCTAAAGCCCTTGAAATCGCATTATTGTTATCGGTATGCACTGTCTAACTACACAACTCATTGCTTTTATTGTGTTTTTTTCTTCTTCTTAATTTTCCTCAATGTCTTACGTGTTCTGTTTTGAAAAATTTAGTTCTAATTAAATTTAGAGTTTAGATTGGGTGTACCTGCTTTGTTCATTGCTAAGACTTTGGATTTGTTACGATCAATGTTTTTTTTTTTTTTTACTTTCAGATTTTGTGTGTATATACTTTAAGACAAATTTTGCAAACCAAATGATACCTATAATTAGTTTAAATGGAATCATTAAATGTGCACGATTTTTTTTTTGAATAAATTAGTTTTGTGTCATTATTGGATGTTATGTGAAGAGGGTAAAAATCCATGAAATCTAGGTTGAAGAGGGTAAAAATCTAGGTTGACGGATCTCCATGAAATGGGCCTCGATGTTTCAAATCAGTGGGCCGATAGAGGACGGGCCCAAGTTGTGCAAGGTCTGTTATGGACAGATCCTGCATAAATGAATGTAACAAGGACGGATCGAGCATTCACATGGTAGCCAGAAAACCTAATGGGAAATACTTGCGGCACACACTTAGCCACCATAGAATCCTAAGGTGAATGGAATCCTAGCACAAAAAGGATTCCGGAATATACGCGCATTGATGAAGATCTTCTCTATAAGGAAATGTCTTATCCATCACATTTGGGACTATTTAAGAGGATTCCTATAAGGAAAAAACTTATACACCAAGAAAAAGATGTCAACTTTCTACTACTATAAAAGGTCCAATATCCTCACAAATCAAGGCACGCATAATTTACCCTTCTCTAGCACTTTAGAGTTGTGAGAATAATTCTAACTTGACCTTCGGAAGGTATTCGGCCGGCACCACACCGGTGCTCTTTGTTAGGTCTTCTTTCTTTGTTTGTGCGGTATCGTTACGAGTAAGCGAAGATCGTGTAGCTCACTGATGCATATGTTAAGTGTTACTAGTACCCTACATTATTACTATCATTATTGCAGAAAATGTTATTTTTATGTTAAAAAATTATTACTTTAACACCCCTTGTTTTCAAAAGGGACTCGTATCCCGGTTTGAAAGGGAATGTTGAACATTTGGGAAGTTTGAAATAACAACACAACCCCCTTCTTTTGCTGTTGTTTTTTCAGTATTATTTGTTTCAGTTCTGAGCTGCTTTATCTTTTTGTCCAAAGCTTTAACCTTATATCGGGGAGCAAATCTAGGGAATCTGAGAGAAAGTGGTAGTCTGAATTTAGTTTGAGAGAGAGAGATGTGTAGGGAGAGTAAGGTGAGGTAGTAGGTTAATGATGAGGAAGAAAACACAGGGCAAGCTATAGTCCCTTCGCCTCACTTTTTCTTTCTCTTTCAGGCCCTTAATTTTGACCAAGTTTTGAAACTCAAACCCTCAACTTTTTTACTCGGGCCTACTAGTTTGCTCTATTCACTGGCTTTTCCCTTTGCTTTTGCTGCATATACAGTGTTTCCAATTGTTGCGCTGCCATGTCAACCCCGAAGAATGATTTTGGGGGCAGAGTATAGAGCTTTTTCTGATTTGATGTTCTCAGGCATTGAAGGAGAGAAGTTTCAGACTCTCATGTTGAAAAGAATAAAGCTTTGCTTGCTACCATCCTAACTTAGGTGTGCAATCTCAATCTGGTTAAAGAGCAACATTGTTTTGTTATGTTACATATCCAAAAAAGTTCACTATTAATTAGTAAAAATATTTCACATTCTTTGGTTTATTAAATGTCAAAAAAGTTCAATGTCATGTATTTTTCGTGTAGGCTAGGGCAGGAATAGGATTGCCACGCATGATTTGTTGTTACATGTCTTTAAACAGATTTTAAAAGGAAGGAAAATATAGCATAAATTAAGACCTTCTCTATTTTTTTAAGACATAAAGGAAGTTTTGATATAGTTTTTTTTTTTTGAAAAGGAAATCAAAATTTCATTAATGAATATGAGCAAAATCAAAAGACAAAGCTTCCAAAGCAAGGGGAGGAGAATCCTCAATCCAAAAAACATCTTCCCGAAAGTTTCAACCTATAGCGTCTGCTCCCGATAGTTTTTTTTATCAGACTAAGAAATCAATCAGTTTTTGGTATAGGCGGAGATTGAATCCCAGATCTTTTATACAACCATCGGAGACTTGTTGAGCTAACAGTAACTTACATTATTGTTACTCACTTGGTCCAATAAAACACAGAAAAAAAAAAAATCACATTATTAGATCCAAAAGGCATGATTTGTAAATTTTACCAAACACATTAATCATAGTTAATCACAATTTGAAATTGCAAACGCAGTAATCAAATGAGCACTAAGATGGTAGCTTATAGATGACACTTTGAAAAATGAAATAAAATCAGAGATTTATTTATTTATTTTTTTAAAATTTCCCTAATCCTACTCAATTCAACCACCGATTCATTATTCAATATGCTCCTAACTCCTAATTTGTGACGGTTAGAACTTCATCTCGTGTATGTAGCAATCCACAGAACCCCCACACAATCTCCATGTAATAACGATATGGAAGTTCGTAACATTCCCTTTCCTTAAGACTTTTCCTTTGAAAGTTTAGGAAATCGTAATTGTAATGTTTGAACATCCTCTCAAGTTGCATCAACAGGTGATAACCCTTGCGAATACATAGGGACTTCTTTCCTTCTCTTAACACACAGATCCAAAATAGCTTGAGGAATAGGAATAATGTTGTCAATGTCATTCAAAGTTAGTAAATCAATTCCCATTTGGTCTTGTGCTCCTAGCTTTTCCTTTAAATTAGAAACAAGAAACACAAGGCGCAGTCTTCACTGTATGGGTAATTTACTATTGTGATTTGACTACTCTTTTTATTTGCTTTATCCACCTCTAATTAGGTTATTGAGATGGTTAAGAGTATTTCTAACAAACTCTGTATTTTTTCCCAAAGTTATAGAGAAAAATTCACTTTTTTGTTTTGCCTATCTACTTTTTCAAATACATTTTATAACCGATATTATCATTTTTTGTAATAGTTTTCCTAAGATAAAGAGGATTGGGTGTGTGAACAAGAAAATGATTTTTTATTAGTGTGAGAAAGGTCAAGATAATTTAAATTCAAAAGTGTATTTAGAGAAGTTACAGTGCTCTCCACACCAAGAGAGTCACTTAGCTTCGATCATAAAAAAAAAAAAAAAAAAAATTCCTCACACAAAGAGTCTATTGGAGCTTAAATTTTGGGAATTCACTATCTAAAATAGAAAGGATTTTGGGTTTGCCTTGTGTATTGGAGATGCTCGTTCTTTTATGCTTGTGCTTGTGGCATTGTTGTGATCCTTTGTTCTCAAAAGCACTTCAAGCTTCTCTCTGATCAGTCCTCATTAAGAACATTAGGATGTCATGTTTTAATTTCCAAAACCAATGCTAAACATTTATTTTTACATTTTTATTCTCTGTTTTCTTTTTAGCTAAAGGTAAATAAGATTTATAGATGAAGTAAATCAGTTTGAAAAACATCATCCAAATCATGTGGAACACCTTTATTCTCTTTCTCATTACTTAATATGCTAAAATAAAAAACCTTAATATGCACAAAAAAAAAAAAATTACATAGTATGAGAGTTTATTTTATTTTAATGTTGATCATGTTTGTAGTAAAATATGATTGTGTAACAAAATATGATGTCGCAGAAGTTATAAGAAAACAAATACGTTGTTTTTTGAATGAAAAAAGAAACTAAACACGTTAACTTTTAAATGAAAACCTCGAATTCACAAGAGATTCCTTGAATCCACAATATGATAGGGTTCTGGAATCCACCAGAGAGAAATTGACAAAATCTGTATTTTATATATATACTCAGAGACCACCCAGGGGATGGGCAGAAAGGGCATGGGCATCAAAATAAATAAATATATATAAATATAAATATAAATATATATATATATATATATACATACTCAGGGACCACCAAGGGTCTATCATCATGTGTTGGATTTGTCACATGATCATCATGATGATCAAATGGGGTCATCAATCTCACACCCCATCTATCTAATCAAACCAGTGAATTCTTTTGTGGGGTCCCATACTCCCTCCCAGTGTACCTTCTCAAAAGTACTTCTCTGTTTTCTCAGCATAACGATTCCCTATAATGTGTAGTACACATTGTAAAGATACAATTCCAAGTATTATTGGATTGTAGCACCCAGATCTTAAAGAGTTTTTGGATTAACAATACTAGCCACACACCACCTAGCGTAGAAGTTTTTGAAATTGCTTCATTTGGTGAACGATTTGAGCAATAACTATAATAAGGTTTTGGTGGTATACATGATATTATTTATTATTGTCATGCAGCGTAAAGTCGATGAGTATACACCAAAAATTCCTTTTTATTAAGGAAAAAAAAAAACAATAATAGGCATGCACCCTATTCTATGGCTTGCTGACTTGTGCTGTTATGAGAAATAGGTTCATGAAAACAAGAGTGCTTATTGTTTATTATTTTGTTGTGAAATTTAGTATGATTTATTATGAGTGATAGTAATAGATTCATGCAAACAAGAGTGGAGAGAGAGTGTTTATCACTCAGATTGCTTTGTTGTGAGATTGGGTGCTTTGTAAGTGTATGTCTGAAGATTTTGTGAAGGATGCAAAAGTCTTTGGATATTTGCTTAAGCCAACTTGTATTTCAATTACAAGGGTTGCACTTGCACGGGTGCTAAGACCCCTGAGACAACATAATGTTGGTAGCTCAAGATCCAAAATTTGCTGAGGAGTGTTTGGTTACAAAATCTAGCATAACATTATTGGGTGCAATAATATTCACCTCCTAGCTTTGTACGATTCCTAATCCAAATGGTTCTAAGTTGAAACAAGAATCATATATAAATGTTTTGTTAGGACATATGTGATTCACTTGTTAGGAACATATGTCACTATTTTATGTAATTGGCTAATCTTTTGACAAAACGCACTTTACTTGTATTTAGGTAGATCTGGGATGTGTTTAATACTTCAAGAAACCTTGTTTCAAGTTCAAGTGTTATAGTCATGCAAGTCTATCCAAGAATCAAGTGTTATAGTCATGCAAGTCTATCCAAGAATCAAGTGAGAAAGTGTTGAATTTTAAAACTCGATAGTCGCCGACACCTTCTTGACACCTGGCTATCTGTCGAGCTTCCAAGTTTTTTCTTATCGCAATCTCGACACCTGGTCGATCGATCGAGCAAATTTTTGTCCCCTTGACACCTTCTCGATAGTCAGTATCTATTGAAGTTTAAAGCTCGACACCGCTCAATACCTCCTATCCTGTCGAGGTTTAAAAAAGAAACAAAACTCTAACTGCTTTTCTTGGAATTTGTGAATGTGTCTTTGGGACTTCTTTTCTCCTAACCCTAGACATATATAAGGCTTATTTTAGAGGCCGTCACATAAGAGAATACAAGGAGAACATATGCAAAAGGTGACCGATGCCTTATTCACTCGAAAAGAAGCTACTGCGTCTTTGCGCCTTAGGATTTTGTAACCAAATGCTTCTTGATCTTCATTGTTGATGAAGCGAAGAACTTTGCAGCCAACAATTTTCTTCTAGTTGGTGATTAAGTCGCGTACTGAGATTCGCGCAATTGGTTAGTCACGTAATGGGATTCGTGCATCAAAGGGTGGCGTTCATATATTAAAGAGTTCGGAGGTTACAAGCGGTAGAAAGTTTCTGTTGTGAGTTCATCTATGAGGATGAAGAGTCTAGGGATAAAGGTTTTGTACTAAGATCTGAAACTTCTCTTTACTATAGTGAATTGCTTTTCGGGAAGGTTTCCTCCTAGTTTTTTAACTGTGAAACTAGTTTGTTTTATTGGTTTTCCGGGTTATCATATCTTGTCTTATTTACTTTTCCGCTGCATGATTTTGACATGATATTGATGTTTGTTTGTTTTAACAAGTTTTATTCATAATAAATCTAATTAATAACTTGGGTTTAAAACTTATTAATTCTATCAACCGGGGTCTAAATTTCCCAATAAATGGTATCGGAGTGGGTACACTCTGATTGGATTAATTTATTGAGTGTGATCCTTGACCCCTATTGTCATGGATCGTGGACAATCTCTTTTGATTCCTCCTTTATTTGATGGAACTAATTATACATACTGAAAAGTTTGTATGAAAGTTTTTTTGCAGACTCTAGGTGAATAGGTATGGTAAGTTGTTGAAGTTGACTGGATTAAGCCAAAAGAAGCACCGATGGATTGAAATGAAGCAACAATCATAGCGGCAAATTTCAACAGTAGAGCCTTGAATGCTTTGTTTTGTGGGGTGACCAATGAGGAATTCAAGAAAATATTATCCATAGAAGTTGCTAAGGAAGCATGGACCATTCTTGGGACCACCTATGAAGGTACCAAGGCAGTAAAGACTGTGAAGTTTCAAAGACTCACTAGTAGTTTTGAAGAAATAAGGATGGAGGAGGATGGGACCTTTGATGAGTTCTATGCTAAACTCAAGGATATTGTGAATTCTGCTTTCAATCTTGGTGAATTTATTGTGGAATCCAAAATTGTTAGGAAAATCCTTAGGTCCTTACCTGAAAGATTTCATGCCAAGATCATTGCCATTAAGGAAGTGAAGGACATTGATCAACTTCCTTTGACTGAGCTTGTAGGGAACCTTCAAACCTATAAGATGGGATTAGGCTCAATGGGAAAAGGTGGAAAGAGTAAAAACTTGGCTCTTAAGGGTATAGAGTAAGAGATTGAGGACTTTGAAGATGAAGATGAAAGTGAAGATGAAGATGAAGATGAAGATGAGGATGAGGATCTAACTTTCATAACTGATGAGATTATCAAGCTTCTTCAATTTAGGAAAAAGGATAAGGGCAAACCTCTTAGGAAATCTAAATCCTCAAGGAAAGGCAAGAATGAGAAACCCCACATCCAATGCCATGAGTGCAAAGATTTTCGTTAATGAGGATAGAGTGCCCAAACTACCTCATGAAAGAAAAGACCAAGGAGTCAAAAGATAAAGGGTTGGTTGCTACCTAGAGTGATACTGAGAATGACTCTTCTAATGAGTATATGGATGAATGTAGTCACGTTATGGCCTTTACTATCTCAACCGATAAGGTGATTATGGAGAATGCTAATGACAATGAGGATTCTTCCGATGATGAAGTACCCAAGAAGATGACCATTCAGGAAGCCTATGATAAGTTATACACTGAATTTATAAAATCTAAGAAGACTTCTCATCTTTGTAGAAAAGAGCTTAATGAAGTAAAAACTGAAAAAGTTGATCTGTAGTCAAACAAGATGAGACTACAAGGTTAGTTGAGACTCTTGTTATGGAGAACACCTCATTAGAAGAGAAGATCAAGAATCTCGAGGTTGAGCTTAGTCAAGCTAGAACTCAAATAGAGAGGATGTCTTATGCAAAGCTTAATGAGGTATTGAGTGCTCAAAAGTCTAGTTCTGATAAGACTGGCTTAGGATATGTTGTTTCCTCCAACCCCTCCTCTTCCACGGCTTCTAGATCAAGGATTGTCTTTGTGCCACAATCTAAGATAGGTGATAAAGGTATGAAATCCAAAACTGTTTTGGCTAATTCTAAATCCTTTGTTAGATATCATGTTTGTCACCATTGTGGTATTTCTGGACACATTTGTCCTAATTGCTTTAAGTTGTATCTTCATAAGCAATTGTCCAAACGGTCACAGACTTCCTCTCAAGGACCTACACCTTTGTTTGGAGAGTTATTAAAAGCTTTGGGCTTTTTAACTCACTTTCAAGAGAATTTTAAAGGACACGTGCCTTTTCATCTTCACAGCCAAAGACTCATGTTGTATGGGTGAGAAAGGAGCCTAAGACTTAATTGTCATTTCTTTTTGTTCTCTGCTTTAATTCTTTCTATCTAAAGTTGGACTCTTTTTGCTTGATTTCTTATCCGCTTTTGAAATCATGCTTTCATGCATCTGCATCTTTCTTTCATGCTTTCATGTTGTTTGTTTGTTTTTGTTTGGTTGTTTTGTTTTTATTTTGTTTTGTTTTCAAAATAAAAATAAAAAGGAAAAATCAGAAAATAAAAAAAAAGTGTGCGTTTGTGTACATTGGTACTTGTGTACCTTGGATGGCTATTGAAATAAAGTTTTTTAAACTTTGTATCTTTTGTAGCTTAGATGATCATCTCTATGTATAACTAAGCAAGTGAGTTTTGTGGCTCTTGTTTGTGATGAGTAAGATTAAGTAATCTCTTGTACTTAACACTCGTATCACTCTTTTTGATGGGAATGACTAAAAAATCCTAAGAGAAAGACATAAATAACCATCTCACCACTATTGCCTGCTAATCATGAATGACATTTGTGTGCTTCGGCATAGCAAAATTGAAATGTTAATAGCTTAACATAATTGAGTATTTCTTTTCTATCTCTTATATGCTCATGCATGATTTGCTTAAAAGAAAAATATGCAAAGAAAAATAAAAAACAAAAAGATCAAAATGTTTTATATATGATTGCAAGCGTGTATTCTAGGAGATGTGGGAGTTATCGGATGTACCTCGAAGGTGATAGTCTCATCAAATAGTTATGATTGTGTGTGAGTTAAAGTAATTTTCTCATTTCTCAAATCATCATAACATGTATACACTTATGTAATCTTGCGATGTTTTTCACACACAAAACGTAATATTCTTTGCTACTCTTGATACATGTGCAGGTACAATGTGATTTGGCCATCACAAGGTTTACATGTGTTAATGTATGCTCACTAAACTATCTTGACTTGTTTTTTAAATATAAAATTGGTTAGACTTGTTTAGTGTGTATGTGTGTTTTTGGGATCTATGTGCATAACATTTTTTTGTTGAGAAATTTGTTTTTCACATGTTTTGCATCCTTCTATTATCTTGTCATCCATAACATCTTATTTCATTACATTCATACATTTATATGGATTTCTTGTGCCCCCTTGATCCTCCTTGATCATTTTTATGTCTCTCGGGTGAAACTTTCTAGTTTCCTATCCCTTTGTCAATCATGACAAAAAGGGGGAGAAATTGTGGAGAATATGTGGTTTCTTTTTAAGATTCTACATGTTAGGGAGAGAAATACATGCCTCTGTAAGGGGAAGATGTGTTTCATCTTGTTAGGGGAGTGCTTACTTCCTTCTTCTTGTATACCGGTCTTGTGACCATGTTTACATACATTGTGCTTATCTTTGATATATTTATGATGATGTATGTTTTATTCACCTACCTCTACATGTGTTGTTTCTTTTCTATCTTTATACACATGTTTCTTATATACTTGTATGCAATCTATTATTTCTGTTTCACACAAAGATGCCTTAATGAGTTTTGTTTAAAGTGTTTTAGAAATATAGGTTGTTAATGTCTACTTGCTACAAACTCTCTTCTTGTAAAGTTTTTCAAGAGTTTGTGTTAGGATATATTTTATTGTATTCAACAAGTAAATATGAGTTAAGTGATTTATAACTTCTCTCATATGTTTATTTGTTTGTTGTGGTTTTGTCACGGATTACCAAAGGGAGAGATTGTTAGGACATATGTGATTCACTTGTTAGGAACATATGTCACTATTTTATGTAATTGGCTAATCTTTTGACAAAACGCATTTTACATGTATTTAGGTAGATCTAGAATGTGTTTAATACTTCAAGAAACCTTGTTTCAAGTTCAAGTGTTAAAGTCATGCAAGTCTGTCCAAAAATCAAGTGAGAAAGTGCTGAATTTAAAAACTTGATAGTCGCTCGACACTTGGTTATCTCTCGAGCTTCCAAGTTTTTTTTTATCGCAATCTCGACACCTCCTCGACACCTAGTCAATCGATCGAGCAAATTTCTGTCCCCTCGACACCTCCTCAATAGCTGTATATGTTTAAGTTTAAAGCTCGACACCTTCTCGACACCAACTCAACACCTCCTATCTGTCGAGGTTTAAGAAAGAAACAGAAATTCTGATTTGTTTTTTTGGAATCCGTGAATGTGTCTTTATGATTTTTTTTCTCTTAACCCTAGACATATATAAGGCTTATTTTAAAAGCCGTCACATAAGAGAATATAAGGAGAACATATGCAAAAGGTGACCGATGCTTTATTCTCTCTCAAAAAAGCTACTGCACCTTTACGTCTTAGGATTTTGTAACCAAGTGCTTCTTAATCTTCATTGTTGATAAAGCGAAAAACTTTGCAGCCAACAATTTTCTCCTAGTTAGTGATTAAGTCGCATACCGGGATCCGCGCAATTGGTTAGTCATGTACTGGGATTCGTGCATATAAGGGTGGCGTTAATATATTGAAAAGTTCAGAGGTTCTGAAGCGGTAGAAGGTTTCTGCTGTGAGTTCATTTATGGGGATTGTAGAGTCTAGGGATAAAGGTTTTGTACTAAGATCTGAAACTTCTCTTTACTATAGTGAATTGCTTTTTGGGAAGGTTTCCCCCCCAGTTTTTTTACTGTGAAACTAGTTTGTTTCATTGGTTTTCCTGGGTTATCATATCTTGTTTTATTTACTTTTCCGCTGCATGATTTTGACATAATATTGATGTCTGTTTATTTTAACAAGTTTTATTCATAATAAATCTAATTAAAAACTTGGGTTTAAAACTTGTTAATTTTATCAACTGGGGTCTAAATTTCCCAACATGTTCAAAGTGCCAAATTTCGGTCATGCCGGATGCCACGTGGAAGGAGGAGGTGGAAGAGGACTTTTTGATAGGCAAGTGAGGAATCACATGGGGTTTGCATGGGGATGAGGGTTAAGGGGTTGGGGGCTTAATTTGTTTGTACTATAGAGGTATATGTATATCATATGGGTTGAAATGACTTGAAATTTTCTAAGGTGGAATAAGGGGGTTTTACACTTTTTTGTCTCATTCTTTTTTGTTTGTCACTGGAATGGAATAGAATCAAATCAATCAATAACTATAATCTTATGCTTTTTTAATTATTATTACCATTTTCAAATTCTTGTAATCTTGAGCATGTCAATAATATTGGCTACTTAATGGAGAAACATGTCAATGACTTATTATGTAACAAGTCATCTTCTCGCTAATTCTAAATAACTCATCATGTAATATTTCCAATAGCAAAGCAAGACATTTGAAAACAAACAACTTTTAACACTTTGTTTGTGCATTGTAAAATATTTACGAAAAACATTTTTCTGTATTTTTTTAAATGAAAAATTTTAGTTACAATTTTTTTTTGCTCTCGCACAAGATATCCTCAAGACTTTCGACCAGAAACTAATCACTGTTTGTACCGAGTGTATTAGTTGTAACTTAATATTACATCCTTATTCAATATTTTTTTTTATTGGATGTGAATTTTGATAAATCCATCATTGGATTACATTTTCTTCTTATACTTTCCGTGCTTGTAAAATTTAGGCGTAAATGCTCTTTTCGTCCCTACATTTTGGGATCATTTCTATTTTGGTCCCTACATTTCTATTTTACCATTATTAGTCCCTAATCCAATTAACGCTTGTTATTTTAGTCATTTCCGTTAGCCAACAGACGAAAATGGTCGACGTGGCTAACGGACTAATTAAAATATTAATAAAAATCCACCGTGGCTCTTGTCACCCATGCCACATTGGTTTCCCGCCCCTTTATTCACATGTGACCCTCACTACCCCCCAAATCAGTACCAGAAACCCAAAATCGATCCACCTTCCCCTAAACCAAATTAGTCTACCTTCTCTTTCTGTGAACCCCCAAACCAAATCAGTCCACCTTCTCTCCCGATTTGAGATAGCCATCAAACCACCATAGCAGACAAACAAACCACCATCGCAGACAAATAAACCTAGAAATATATATACCCAAACCCATTTTTCTTGTAATAGCAGAGAAAAAAAAAAAAGCGATGAGATCTCTATCTCTGTGAGATAGAGACCAAACACACAGGTATTAGCTCTCTTGTGTGTATGTCCTTATATATAGCTAGCTTTATATTATGCGTAGGGGTCACAATGTTGTTTTTGTATATTCATTGTTTGGGTTTTGACTTTATTATGTTTGTTTAGTTACTTTTGACTCTTTGTTGGTCTTTGTCTATGTATGTGTTTCTTTATGGCTTCCAATGTGTTTCTTAGTGGGACAAAATGCTTATGACATTGCCGTTTAATATGTGTTTGTTTGTGCTTTCCAACGTGGTCCCTTTACTCCCCTGTTGAAGATAATGTGCATTACCATATTATATAATTCAAAACAACTGAGGTGGATTATGGAATGATGAGTGCCGAGTTGGTAAATAGTTAATGTGTAATATTTTGTTAACTAATGAGTGCTATTTTGGAATGTAGTCAGTATTATTTAACTAATAACTAATAAGTGTTGTTTTGTTAACTAATGGTTTATATGTGTTTTGCATGCAGCATGAGTGAGCTATTTAGTTTGTCTGTGCATTATGGTGGGTATTTTATTAATAACCCTCGAAAATATGTGGGAGGTAAAGTGGATATAGTGGACAATTGTGACCCTGATAGGTGGTTCAAGACAGAGATTACGGGTATATGCAGGGAGTTTGGGTACACTTCTGTGAGTAGGATTTGGTATAAAATGTCCGGTAGTGATCTAGAGAGAGCTAATTTCCATTTGATAGTTGATAATGATGATGCCATGTTTATGACATATTTAGTAATTGGTCATGAAGAAATTCATGTGTTTTTAAAGCACCCTGTGGATAATCCTATACTAGTGGATGAAGGTGAGCATGTTGGGGCAGATGTGCAGCCATTGGCAATGGAGCAAAACCTTTTGGGATGTGGCAATAATGATGAGGATAATAATAGTAATAATGAGGATCACATTGAAGTAGATGCTGAACAAGCCTACTCTAGGAGAGAAAGTAACACACCAATGGTTGAAGAGGTTGATAATGATGATGTTGTTGAGGTTGATGTTTGCAGATTTGTATTCTAGGAGAGCAGGTAAGGAACCTATGACTCAAAGACCCATCCGAGGACAAGGATGTAGTTGATAGCAAAGTGATGGAGGAGGTGATGGTGAAGGAAGTGGCTTAGAGGATGAAGATGTAGTGAATCCTGATGAGAGGGAGTTTGTGGAGGACAGTAGTAATAGTTGGGATGGTTTTGATTAGGATGTTAATGAACCAGTACAAATGGGTGCTAGTGTAATAAACTCTGATTATGAGAGTGAGGAGTTGCACAGTCTTGAGGAATCATCATCTGATGATGATATTGGGGATGATATTGATGATAGCTTTGAGGATGGATTGAAAACACCTATGGGAAAGGGAAGGGGACAAAAAGGACCTTCCCAGTGTTTAAGCCAGTTGCTAAGGCTGAACATATCAGATTTGAGAAAGATATGTTGTTCACAACACTTAAGCAATTCAAAGAAGCTATAACTGATTATGCAGTTCATGGTGGTGGGGATTAGGTTTGCAAAAAATGATTTGCAGAGGGTAAGAGCAGTTTGCCAGAAAAACTGCAAGTTTGTGGCATATCTAGCAAAGTCGCCAAGAGAGAAAACCTACCAATTAAGAACACCGAACTTGGAACACACATGCACTAGGAGTTATAAGAATCTAAGGTGCACTTCTTCATACATTGGGAGGAAATTGATGAAGAGGGTGAGAAGACAACCTAACATGAAACTAAAAGGCATCCAAGATGCTGTACATGAGAAGTTTACACTAAACATAACTCCAAAAAAAGCCAAAAGGGCTAGGGAGAAGGCAAGAGAATATGTTCATGGGGCTCACACACAGCAGTACAATCAACTTTGGGAGTATTGTGAAGAGTTGAGGAGGGTTAGCCCTGGTAGTACCATACTTATGAAGGTACACACCTTCAATGAAGTTGATTTGGTCACGAGATGGACTTGATCCGTGGGGTTCCATATTTTGAGATGTTGTATATATGCCTGGAGGGTTGGAAGAAAGGGTTTATGGTCTGGTCGCAGGCCGATAATTGGTTTGGATGCTTGCCACTTGAAGACTAAGTTAGGTGGGCAATTAATCACAGCAGTTGCTAGAGACCCTAATGAAGAGTACTTTCTACTTGCGTATTCTGTAGTGGAGGTCGAAACCAAAGACTCTTGGATATGGTTCATAAATTTGCTACTTGTAGACATAGGTCAGAACACAAGATGGACATTTATATCAAACCAGCAGAAGGTATGTATGTTTATTAGCATATCTATATGCATTACCATATTGGATGTATAGAGTTACTAACACCACAATTGCACTTGTTATACTTACGGGGGTTGGTGCAGACCTTCATTGATAATTGGCCACAATATGAGCATAGGATCTGTTGCGGACACCTCTACAATAATCTCGGGAAGAATCATGCTGGTGTTCTGATCAGAGAGTTGTTTTGGAAAGTAGCCAAAGCTACTTATAAAGCTGAGTTTGCTGATGGATGAACTCAAGGGAATTGATGAGGATGCATACGCTTGGTTGCAAGATCATTCAACCACCATATGGGCCGGACACATGTTTAGTGAGGATGGGTTAAGTGATACAATACTGAACAACATGTGTGAGAGTTTTAACAGAGGGATTCTCAAGTTTAGATCTAAGCCTATAATTACTATGGTATGAATCTAAGCCTTTGAGCAACAGTTAGTCAGATACATTATTTGATACATTGTTTGATTAACATCTTATGTGTGATTGCAAAATGAGTCCATTAGGTTATATTTTATGACCAAGTTTTAAGATAACAGACAAAAGATCATGAGAGTGGAATCAGAGATATGCCTTAAAGTGCTTAAGAGGTTGCATAGGGAAAAGATTGCAAGCGGCAGGTGGCTTGCTTGTTGGGCAGGTCATACACAGTTTGAGGTTAAAAGTGGACTGCAAAGCTTCATTGTGGATGTGGAAAAAAGACATTCTAGTTGCAGGAAATGGGATACGACTGGCATACCATGTGCCCATGCAATTTCCTGCATATTCTTCAATAGGCAAGATGTTTGAGCAAGATGTGCATAGGTGTTTTCATGTCTCCACATATAAGGTCCGTTATGAGCCGATAATTGCACCTATCAATGGGCGTAATATGTGGAGGCCCAATGGTGTCCAACCCGTTCAGCCTCTTATCAAAAGAAGACCACTTGGCAAGCCCAAGAAGAAGAGGGCAAGGGAGGTGGTGAAGCGAGAGGTAGGAGAGCTGGTATCTCCAAACAGTGTAGGACCTGTGGTAAAATAGGACACAATAAAAGAAGTTGCAAGTGTGAGATTGGAGGAAACTCTTCCCTACCAGGCACCACAAACAGAACTGGTGTAGCCAAAAAGGTAACATTTTACCATATCTGTCAAGTAAATGTGTGAGAGTTTTTACATATTACATTCAATAAATGTGGATTTCTTGTTTGTAGACCAACAGATGCAGAAACTATTCCAACATCAATTAGCCAACAGGGCAAGCTCAAGCTCAACCAAGCTCAGCCACCCCATTTGCACCACCTCGGCCATCTGATCATCCCGACCCACCATGCACACCTTCACTCCTGGTGCACCACCTCACCCATTGCCATCATTCCAGTCCAGCAAGCACATTTTCACTCCTTGTGCATTTCCTCGGCCATGGACAAGGTCTTCCAGGCCATGTGCAACATACCAAACCAGCGTGCACTTCTCATCTAGCCCAAGTGCACCATACTGCATCAAAGATACACAAGACCGCCACACCTTTTCCACCACCCCACCCAAAGATGCACAGCTCTCTAGTCCAAGTGCACACTGACACCCCCACAGATCATCCAATCCAATTGCACCACCCAACTTAGGCAAAGAGTCAATTCCAAGACTGAGGAGGAAAAGGATGGTCACATTAGAGACCTTGAATGCTTCCAAGAATGCATCTAGATACATGGGGGCTATTAAGTTTACCGGGAGTCACTCATCAACGCATGCTCCAAGAAAAAATGAATAGCTTGTTGTTTTATATCTTTTGATGAATGACTTGTGTTTTGTATAATTATAGCCAAGCCCTTATTTTGTATAATTGGTATTACTTAAACAATGCCCTGCTGTTTGGGTTAAGATTAGCAGTTGAACAATGCCCTTTTGTTATTTAAACACACTTTTGCTTTTTTTAATGATAACTATGTTTGGGTTAAGTTTAGCAAGATGTAAATTAAGATGTTTGGATTTCAAGATTGAGTTTGTTGTTTCCTTCTGTCTTGTTTTATATGTGTAGTATAGTGCTTTCTTGGAATATGTCATCTATTAATATAGGGACATTTCCAATCCACGCATCCACATATTGAATTGAATGAGAAAGGTATTCATTTATTTCTCAACAGAAAGAGTACAAAATAAGCGAGAGGTGTGTGTCATTGCTAATAACTAATCCTACCAAAATAGAGCACATTGCCAACCCTCCATACATAAACACCGCAATCCTCCATACATAAACATTGCAACCCTACATGCACTACCAAGCAACCCACACAAGTTATTCCCACCCCCTACCTAAGCAAACATAGAACTACAAATATCACCACTAACAATGTCACAACTACAACTAAAAACTTCTCTCTCTTCTTGCGGTTTGCAAGCTCACCTTTAAGTTTGATGATCCTTTGCCTTTGCTGTGGGATAAGCACCTTACCACGTTTACATATCTCATCATCACACCATTGGAAGAACCTATACTTTCGCCCCACCTGAAACATAGATAATGCTCTAAAAAATGAAAAATGGAAATCCGAAACAACATATTGAAATTAACTAAAACCCACTCAAAAAAATTACTGAAATTGACATAGCCAGTAATTTGGACAACCATAGAATCTTCTGCCAGGGTTGTCTTTGTTCCACGCCATAACTAGGACAGGTTTTTTATTACAATAGCACGTCATCGGCGCTCTCCTCCTCACACTAGAACTTGTTGAACAGCTTGCTTCCATTGGGCTTCGAAGATTGTTTGTTTTGATCGTGGTTTTGGAAGATGAGGATTAGTTGTGTGGGTGGAGGTCGAAGCTTGAATTTTGGGAGTTTAGGGTTTCTGGTGCTGATTTGGGGGTCACGTGAGGGTCATGTGTGAATAAAGGGGTAGGAAACCCATGTGGCATGGGTGACAAGAGCCACGGTAGATTTTTATTAATATTTTAATCGGTCATAGCCATGTCAACCATTTCTATTTGTTGGTCGACGGAAAGTATAGTTTTCAGAATCGGACCGGACCGGGAGGTCGGACCGTGAAAACCTGGATGAAAACTGATTTTTTAAGCATAAAGAACTGGATTTTTTGTTAATTCCATGAACCGCTAAAACCAGGGTTGGACCGCACGAACCGGTGAGAACCATGAGGTCCAACCCCTTAGCAATTTTTTTTTTTTTTGAAAAAAAAACTTAACACAATTTTATTCTACTTAATTAAATTATCCATCTCTTACAAGGAATAAAAAAAAATTATAATTAAAATCCTTCAAAGATATTCAACTTTACTTCAAAAATTAATCATAAATTTTAATGTTTTCATGGTTATTATTTTATTTTTATTAACTTTATTATTTAATTATTAAATATATGCTTGAAAATCATTAAATTTCCCTCACATATATAGATATATTGTCAATTTTGCTAGTTTTATAAATTTAATATATATATATATATATATTTAGGCTTTAATAAATTATTAAATTAATTATGATGTTAGCACGATTCAACCTCGGTTCGACATTGGTTCAACCTTAAAAACCTTGAACCTCTTCTTTTTACAGTTCAATGAACGGTCCAGGTCTGAAAACCTTGACGGAAAAGACTAAAATAACAAGCATTAATTGGATTAGGGACTAATAATGGTAAAATAGAAATGTAGGGATTAAAATAGAAATGACCCCAAAATGTTGGGACGAAAAGAGCATTTACGCCTAAAATTTAAAAAAAAAATTAAAGATCAATAGTTATGTCATCAATAAATTGTTTAAATTACAAGTTTTTGTAGTTTAAAATTATACATAAAATATACGCTTATAGATTATATAGTAAATAATGTCTGATTAATACAAAATTTGACATGTGTATTAAGAGCATAAAAAACATATAATTCAATGGTTAGATTTTCAAAATATAGTAATATTTATTTTATTGAGTAAGGTTATAACCTTAGGCTACAACCAATTTTGTAACTAAATTTTCTCATTTCTTAAAATAGTCAATATGTTTTTTTCTTAAATTAAAACTTTTTAATAATTTAGCTCCTAAAAAATATGAATGCCCCCTTCCCCCTCCCCAAAAAAAAACTCTTTTATGAATTTTTTTAAAAAGTTATAGAATAATAGTATCTCATAAAACATAATGAGATTACAAATAAATTATACAAGTTTTATAAAAACCACACTCAAATTCATTATTTTTTTGTAAAAATAATACATGATTATTATTTAGTGATTCTAATACAATTATATTTAATGCATGTAGCTAAATAAAATACATTGTGAATTCTAAAGTAAAATACCTACTTGGTATGAGTATCCTAAAGTTTTAATTTTTATCAACCTGGTTCCAACAATGAACTTTTCAAACTATGAGTAATGAGTATATGTCACACCCTTCACTTATAGAACTCTAGTTAATCCCACTTGTCAAGATAATTTGAGAAATGCTTAAAGTTAGAGACAGATAAATCAATATTGATGTTACCATTTAACTCAACTTTGTTTGTAAAGGAAGACAAACTATTAATTCATGGGATATTGCCATGTATACTAGCACTTTATTCTATACAAAAATCTTAGGTTTGAAAAAAAATTGACAGTACGCATAAAGTCACAATAACTTTTACAATTTTGAAGTAGCATATCTATATATCTATATATATTAATAGGTAAAGTTTAGAGAAAATTCAATTAGATTTTACAATTGAATCCAATTTTGCGTCATGTGTCTTAACTTATTTATTTTTAGAGAGTTTTATTTCTGAATTTTGAGTCAAATGTAAGACCACATCATAAATATCCATTTAAGTGAGTTATTGCGTACAAAACCGAAGAGTCTAGAATTAATGAACATAATTTTTTTAAAAATGGATAATTTACATTTTCTACCTAATAATATTCTCACAAAGACTTTTTGAAGAGTTATATATATATATATATATATATATATATATATATATATATATATATATATATATATTTTGTAGAGAATGGGTTAAAGAACTAGGCCCTAATGAATTAAATAACGGTTAATATGGAATTAGATGACAATTAAGTACAAATAAGAGGTACCGATATGAATGAACTTACTATCCGAGGAGGCAATTTTTCATATAAATGAACCGAATGCAGTACAAGTATAATTTTGATTGCTACAGTATCCTTTCTCTATTTTTCCGATCCATTTTCTCTAGAGTCTCTCCTCTCATTTATACTATATCTCTTCTTTCATCTTTACCCTACACGTGGACAGTTGATGGTTTATGCTGATACTTGTTCCATCACCCTCCTTTAGAAGTCGTTAGGGGTAGTTGTAAGGCTGAAAAGTATCTTGTTTAGAGATCACTTCCTCATTAATGTGTCCGGAGAGTTATATACAAAGCATTCAATGCGGTGGTAGCAACTTTCCCTAAGATATTTTTAGGTTTTCATCTTTCCCGTACGTTTATGGCGCACGTCCCTATCACTAGAACTTCCCGGAAGGTCACTTTGATCATTAGGATCTATATCCGATCCGTGTTTAGCTTATCTAAGGAGGTATTCCTCCTCGAACCACCTTCCCACTTGTATTTTGTTCATTAAGTCTTAAGTCTGAACCATTCGCTCGTCCTCGGACTACTCACGCTCTCGGCCAAGGCCCAAGGCCCAATATATGATTTGGGCCCTTAACCCTATAAATAATATTTAAATTGTATAGGTAAGAATTATACTATGCATATTAATGTATATTTTTTAAATGGGCAAAATACTATTTTGGTCTCTAAACTTTATCAAAAGTTTGTTTTTTATCCCTACACTTTAAGAAGCTTATTTTTTGTCCCAAAACTATTGAAAAGTTCATTTTTCGTCTTTAAACTATTGAAAATGTTTTATTTCTGTCCTTAAACTTTATCAAAAGTTTTTTTTTCATCCCAAAACTATTTTAAAAAACTCTTTTTCATATCTACTTTTGTCTCTAAACTATTGAAAAGCTCTTTATAAAGTTTAGGGATGAAAAAAAGAATTTTTTAAAGTTTTGGGACGAAAAACTTATGATAACGTTTATGGACTGAAGTAATATTTTATTATTTTTAAAATTATCCATGCATACATGAGATTACAAGTTAGATATATTTAATAAAAAACAATTTTAACAATATTCTCAAGTGAAAGTGATGTTGTACTAATTACAATACGCGAGATGATACTTCCAATTAAATTAATGGAGCCACTTAGCTTGAATTCCCAATGGACAATGTAATCATAGTTGCCCACTGTTTTGACCATGCTCACCCTCTAGCCTAAGTAACCTCCCATATCTGCAATACCATATAGTTATCATATAAAAGTATTGCTTGTCCAAACAATAATAACAATGGAAATAAGTATAACAACAGCAACAACATCATTATCACTTACAACTTCCCTGGGAATACCCAATTCAGTGTGACATCACATTATGTATCCAACATGAATTTCCAATATGCAAAATGTACTTGATATTTTCACTGGTGTACCATCATTCATAGTATGGTATATACGTTAAAAATTACACCACAGATTGACCAAGCCCAAATTCGCTACTATCAAAAAAGTTTTTATAGTACCATTCCTCTGTTGGGTCCATGTATTACACAAACATCTCAGATATGAATCCTCTGCACATATAGAACCTGGCAATATTTTTGCTTCTCAACGTCATAAATTGATGCAAGAGAAATTATTGGTCGGACTTAAACGTTGAATCCTAGGTAGTAGGTAGTCCGAGCCCAACTTTAAATAAGGAATAAGCTGATGTTGCAATGAGCCATAGATATAAAAAGGGCCCAATCAATTCCATGAGACGAGAATAATACTATGTAACACATTTGTTCTTAAGCAGTTTTTATTGCAGTGTTGAATTTCGAGGAGTCATCAGGAACCTGAACCTTTTAAACTACATGAACTATTGTCTAGCAACTGGAAGGGTACCTCTAAGATTTTGATATTCATTTGGACGTTTAAAAGGCACATTTGGAGCCCAATTGAAAAGCATAAAGGCCTAAAGGTGGGTGAATCTCTCCCTCTCTAACCCCAAAACCAAATTGAAATTGAAGTCAGATGGGTGCATCAGAGCTCCTCCTCGTCACTCAACCTCACCCGTGTCAGAAGATTCAAATTGGGTTGTTGAGAGTGAAAAGGTTCTTGTCTATTGTTGCTATGATTCTGTGTGTTTTATCTGTCCGTGTACATTTTTTTGATTAGAGAAGAGAGTAAGTTTGGGAGTTCAAGAGAAAGTTGAGGGCAATTTAAAGAAAAAAAAAAAAAAAAAATCTAAACAGCCATGCATTTCGGAATTGCATCTCCTGGGGTGGAATGCGAAAATGTAGGAAATTACCTTTACAGGGCCGAAAAGCATAGTTTTAAAATTTTACCAAACGCTTCATTCCATCTAAAATCACATTTTGCAAATGCAATTGTGACTCTTTGCTCAAAAACGCTGACACAAACATGTATTTGGTGATGTAGCCGGATCAAGATCCCAAGTCCTAACAATTATGTTGTCAACACATCCGATTGAATACTTTTAGGGACATTTGGTTCGCCATGATTTTACATTACATCGTAATATTACATTATTGTTGTCTTACATTAATATAATTTAAATACAAAAATATACAATATTACATTATTTATGAGGGTGATTTTTTTTTTAGAGAAAGATTTAACCTATGACATCCGCTCCTGATGATGAGATTAAGGTGATGTGATATGTTTTGTAATTTTATATTATGATTATGTTAAAAAAAAAATAAACCAAAAATTTTAATGTCACATCATCATAATGTACATCACATTAAAAGCACATTACAATTATCCAAACACCTCTTTACTCAATCCAATAAGTAATAACATCAAGATACTGGGACATGACAAAACTAAAGTCACTTTTATTTTATGTATTGTTCTCCTTAACTGCCAGTCAACAGATTCGATTTAATAACTTAAAGTCAACCCTATAAAGTGATAACATAAACAAAGAGAGACATTCACACATACAAGCTTAAAATGCAGACCAGACTTAACTCCTGTAAATACAGTTATAGCATCATCAGTCATAGTCCCCATCAGCTGGAAATGACTTGCGCCATCTCTGCCTGATTCCCCTTGAACTAAATTTTGGCATAAACACAACTTTCTTCATCTCTTTTTTGATAGGTAATTAAAACTTTATTAATAAAAATAATTGCAAGGGAGTATACTACCAGAACATCATGGTAAAGCCCTAAAATTACAAAAATCAAAAAGTTCAACTAAATTAGAGAAGAAAAACACCCTTAAGGCTGGCAGCCTGATATCCACTCAAGAAGTGTCTTCATAAAGAAAGCTTTCAGCTCCATCATTCTCCTCTCACACCCATCAAAGCTCCTTGCATTTCTTTCCCTCCAAATACACCACATCAAACAATGAAGAATAGCCTTTCAAATTTCAACACATCGATGATGCCCACAACCATCTATAACATGATCGGAGATATTACAACCAAGAGTTGTGCAACAAAAAGAACTTTAACAGAAACATAAAGTAAACTAAATTACCGTTAAACCCACATACAGAGGGGCTAGTAAAGCATTAAAAAGGCCATGAAAATGTATCTTATAAGTTAAGGATCACTAACACTGAAATTCCAAATCAAATTTTATACAGCAACTCACACAAGTAGCCAAGAAAGGCATACACTCAAGTTGTAATTGTATGACGATTGACTAACTATAAATGTTTTGCAATCTAAATGTGTAAAATATGATGGATATGATGTAATGGTAGGAAATGCAAAAATTGATCAGTGTATGTACACACCCAAGCTTCAGTCAATGTTTGCGGCAAACATCAATTTAAAAATCACAAATTAATTAAGACACTATAATTAAAAGAAAACAAAAAACAAAAACATCAGATTACATAGTTGCAACCACTAGTTCAATCAAAGTGATTTCAGCATCACCTGTACTATAAGTCTAGCTAACAACAGGTAATAACAAATAAATGTTCAGATCAAACATTCTGAAGAGCATTTATCTACAGTAAGATTTCTACCTAATCGGTCATCTACATGAATGATTTTCATCTGATATCAACTAATGTCCATGGATGAATATTGACACCACAAACATATAAATATATACAGTCAAGCATACTGGCCAGATATATGTTACACCAAACAAAAATAAGATATTTCACATGAAGGATAGTAGTTTATAGGAGGCCATTAGGTTTTTACAAAGTGTATCGAAACACATGAGATTCATGGTGTGCATACCTGTGTAGTGATGCTTCAGTGAGGGTGAAGACTCCTTTAGGTTTACCAATTGTACCACTTGTAAATATAATTAATGTCCGATCACATTGAAAGAGAGTAAGTAGAAAAGGAGAAGAAAAAAATGTTGCATCTAACTATGTGCACCACTATTACTATTGTCTGTAGTTCCTCAAAAGATATATGACTATCTTATTACTTAAGTACTCAATACTTCCCTACAAAATCCCATGTTCATCTATGTGAATAATCATGTGCAATTTTCAGTGAAGAAATATTGGGAACAAGTGGAATAATAGAAAATTGACTAGCACATTTTGAAACAATTTCTTGCAAGAACTTACCATGATCATTGGTACTTAGTACCATGGAGAAATCCTATCAACAATAAGGGTAAGAGATCAACAAAAACAAGTCCACAGCAATAAAAAAGAAAAAAAAAATACAAAATCTAAATGATGGAGACTGGCATGACTTAAAACCTCCTTTGAGCACATCTAGTGCTATCAAATTTAAGCAATCATATTACCCTTATTTCGCCTATATAATAAGATATTCTATTAGCTAGCATGGCTATCTCTAGAAGACTAAAAGGCATAATAGTTAACTTCATAAAATAAATTATGGAGTCAAACGACATCATATAATTGTTTAAGAGATGATCAACCCCATTAAGGGTTAGCAGTAATAAAATGCAGGGATCCAGACTTGTTATTAAACAATGTTCTAGGTTTTTAAAATTTAACAAATACACAAAGTTTGGGTTCACTAGTTGCTATTTGCAAATAAAACCCAAAAAAAAAAAAAAACAGAATAATTATAATTAAAAGGAGAAAGATAAAAAGCATTCCAGGACACCAATTATTTATCACCTGTAAAACTCAGCCCCAGGGTAGCTGAGTGCTGGCAAAAGTGCAACACTTCCATTAAACCAGGTTAATAAACAGTGTAGAGAGTGCGAGCCAAAATACCAAGAATCCCATAGACATTATGGTTGCAAACCTTCCAATAAAGAAATTCCATCAGATTTATTTCTTGTTTCAAAACAAATATTCTGTCTTGTTCTGTTTCAGAACCAAGGAAAGTTTCAGTTGCCCGTTGCCATCACTGCATATGTAACTTCTCCACAAGGCTTACCAAAAATAATACTCAAACAACATGATCTATTAACAAATGCAACCTATAAATGGCGCATCCCCTGAATCTAAGATTAGATATTCATCAATCCATCAGACAATTTTCACCATAAAAAAATAACTGTAGGGAGGCATTCAGCACAACAATAGTTAACATCTAGTGGACTGAAAAAAAATTTGGATGAAGCAAAGCTATAATAAAAAAATTATTAATAGGTGAGGGCAGAATACTTATTACAGCAAGGGAAGAGTTTCTGGTCACCGCTAGCAGCAAGATTCAGCCCAGAGGAGGCTGCAATGTACCTCCGATCTATAGGTTACCGAACACTAAATTCTGTATGCAATACACAACCTTTGTGAGTGGCATAGATCATAGAATTCCATCAGAGTTATTTTTTGTTTCATAACACATATTCTGTCATGTTTGGTTTCAAAACCAAGAGAAGCTTCAATTGCCTGTTGCAATTGCAAAATATGTAACCTCTCCACAAGATATATTAAAGTACAAATAACAAAACCCAAACCATGCTCAACATGTAACTTTTCCACAAGAATGAAGTGGGGTTCTCTTGGGAAACCCCCTTCATTCCTGGTTCAAAAGGAATGGCAATTGTTCTATTATTCAGACTCAATCTTCTATCCATTGGGCTATTGTGTTTTTGACAGGCATATGGGATCTTCAGCTGCATAGAAATACAGTAATTTTCAGCAATAAATGCCTTAAACTGAGACTACAGTATCTAAGTCAGGCAATAGAAATTTTGCCTATTTACCCTCAAACCATGCATCTACAGCCAGGTCTACTATGTTTCTGAAATGGGAAACACCTCCAGTGGGCTGGTTCAACTCAATACCAATGGTTCCTCTGAAAGAGTTTTTTTTTTTTTTTTTTTTGATTAGTGCGAAAGATTAAAACATAGAGAGAGAGAGAGAGAGAGAGAGAGAGAGAGAGATTGAAAAATATATGAATCTGATATCATGCAGCACACTCTGTAATGCAATAAAAGATTCCTATTTATAGAACTGGGATAAGCTTAAGCTTAGATCAATTTAGGCACTAAACCACAACTAATTCTCTAACAGAACTCTAATAACTCTTAACAGATGACAGCCTGTGATCAGTAATTAAATACACGTTTCCACTAATCGCACCACGTGTAAAACCTGAGGGAGATAATTAGACAGAGCACAATTTGGGGCTTTGGCACTTGTATGAAATGCTGCTGTTTGTATTAAATTTTACTGAAACAGCATCATTGTAGTTGGATTTCCTGAAACGATGTCGTTGGATTTGTCTCTGTCTCTATCATCCTCCTGGGAGATCACAGGCCAGGCTGGTGCAGGTGGACTTATTCGAAATACAGAGGGTAACTGGGTAAATGGATTCCACAGAGCTATTGGGCAAGTGATGGGCTGTGATATGAATTAGAACTAAATGGAATGTGAGTTACTTAGAACAAATTGATAGGTGGTTAGGCACCTCTGCAAAGTTCAAGAAAAGCTCTAAAAGGCTTAGTTCGCTCTAAAAGGCTTATTTCATTCACATACAAAAACTAAATACAAATGAGAGCGGAGGGCCTAATCTGCTATTTATACAAGCTGCACTATACTAGCAGCCACTGGATTGGCTCAATTAAAGACTTAACCTAATTGGTAATTGGCAATTGGCAATCTAACCAACTAACATACTAACTAACTAAGTACAAATGGCTCTATGTGATTGCTGTTACAATAACAACCTCTAACTCACTGTTTAGACACAAGCGACTATTGCTACTGGTTTTCTGTTCAACTACAAATGTAAAACAACTACTTAAATGCCCTGCATCAGCAAGCTTGGAGTGTGTTGGGTGAAGTTTGGGCAGTTAGATATGGTCTCATTTTAGCTAGGGAGTTAGGAATCCATTATTTAATTGTGAAATTTGATGCTATGGAAATTGTATTAGCTTTAAACAGTGTTTCTTGTCCTAACATTCTTATATGTGGAATTGTACATGACTGCAGGAATTTAGCCCATGCTTTCCATAGGTGTGAAGTGAAGCACAGCTATTGGGAAACCAACAAGTGTTCTAATGCTTTAGTGAAGAGAGGCTTTTCCTTATTTTCAGATGTCATGTTATTTGAAGATCCCCTTCTGATGTACCTTTTTATTTTATTTTATCAGAGTTTGATAACTCTGAGCCTCAGTCAAGTCGTTTTGTAAGAACTTAAGTTATTTATGCAAGCCGTATTTACCAAAAAACAAAAAATTGAAGACTAGAAAGAGAATACAGTTCCATTATCACATTTAAAATCAAACTAACATCAACGGGACAAGCCCAATCACTAATCAGTTGCATCCAATGACAGTATAATCACCAAAATTAATACACAAACAACAATGTCTATTAAGTATTAACAAAAGCAATCTATAAATGGCACATCTCATGAATCTAAGTTTTGATATTCATCAATCCATCAGACAATATTCACCATGAAAATAATTGTGAGGAGGCCTTCAGCACAACAATAGTTCAGACCTAGAGGATTGAAAAAAAAAACATTGTTTGAAGCAAGCTATAATAAAAAATATATATTAATAGGTGAGGGCAGATTACTCATAACAGCAAGGGAAGAGTTTCTGGTCACCGCTAGCAGCAAGATTCAGCCCAGAGGATGCTGCATTGTATATCCGATCTATAGACTAGAGGGTTTACCCAACACTGAGTTTTGTATGCAATACACAACTATTTTTAGTGGTATAGACTATAGACCAAGCATTAAAGTGCATACTGGACCATCTTTGGTTTGTACACTGAGCATAGCCCTTGGGATAACATTTCACATGATATTCACAAACATTTTCAAATGAAAACATTACAAAAATTAATAATAATAATAATGAAGTCATTAAAAAAAAAACTTTGATAACCCTAAGCCTAAGGTAAACTCACCATGAAGGCAATTTCATCTGGTAATTAACTGACTTTAACTACCCTAAGGCGATTCTTAAATAAAATAATAATCACCCACAGGAAAATTCACCATAAAGGCAAAAATCTCCTGTACCCAGATGGATATAACAATAAAAATACCCTCAAAATCTCAACAATTTACCATACCCAAACAACAATAACAAGAAGTCTTAATTGCAAAATATTGGGGTCGGCTAAATTTAACATACTCAAAAGGGCCAAACCCAGCGAAGCCCCCAAAAAAGAGTTCTATAGTCTTTCACACGTCCAGAACCCAAAACTCAAAACCCCTCTAAAAAATTCATCACATATCGACTAATACCATTAGTTACAAAAGAACCCAGATGCTAAAAACTCAGTTTTACGTATTTACCTCAAAAAAACTAAAGACAAAATAGAGCCCGAGAAAGCCAAAAAACAGAAATTGAAAGTAGCCAGAAAACCAAATATTAAAAAAAAAAAAAAAAAAAAAAAAGACCTGCTGATCTCGTCGTACTTGATGTGTTGACAAAAATCTCACCATAGGGAAAATTAGAAAACCTTATAAAAGGGCCTATAAAAGAACATACCATGAAGACTGAGAAAGTACTCACTTTTCTTTTCTTTTCTTTTTTTCCTGTTTCTGGATCTTCTCTTATTGACTTATTGTGGTCAGACTCAAATTACGAAAAACCACCCAGTTTAACACGCAATGGCGCATTAAATTTTGTGGATGAAAATGTAATTTCATACGCTGCTTAACAAAGGACTCTATATATATAAAAAAGAAGCGACAAGGCGATGAATCGAAGCTGTCCTGTCAACTTTTGCCTACGTGAACTCCTAGGCTTAAACACTAACCAATAATACTGTAGAGGAGAGAACATTTTTTTTTTTTTTCGTTTGCTACGATTAATTGCAACTAATAAACATAAAACAAAATTTTGGCAAGTGGCTAGAGCTACTTTTTCATCAACATAACAATTTTATTTAATATTGCAATACAGAATAAACGTGATAGTACAAACTCCACATACTACCAATTTGCTAAGTAAGCTCCGTTATCTTTGTTAGAGATATATTAGCCCATTAGCATAGGCTCAAGTCTAATTCTACTTTGTGTGCAAGTCAAGTCTCCTACTTATACTAGAAGTCTATTAGTCTAGGGTTTAGTCTACTATATATACACATGTTATGATTCATTGTAACACAGGATTTGTACTACACTCTAATATATTATTGATGTAGCCCTTTAGGGTTTCCTCCGTGGATGTAGGCCGTTAGTTTAGTGGATGTAGGCCGTTAGGGTCAACCACGTAACTCCCGTGTTACTGTGTTCTATACTTTATGCTTTCGCCTCCGCATCTATGTGTTATCGTTGTTCTATACTTTATGCTTTCGCTTCCGCATTTATACTAGCATTTTCACTTCCGCATCTATACTAGCATATTCAACATGGTGTATCAATACTAATATTTTAACATGGTATCGTCGTCGGTTCCCGTGGTCATGGTTTTCTCTCCTTACGGTATATTTAAGAGCAATCTTTGTCTTCCTCGGTGTTTTTTTTTTGCGTTCATCTTCTTTGGCTTCCTACTACGCCATCAAAACTCTCCCAGATAGTCAAGCCACCGTTAGAAGTCGCATCAACACCGCAAGACCATTGTCTTCCTCAAACTACCGTCACAGAGCAAACTTCATTCAAAGGATCTTCTCAACCTTATCAAATCTCAAGATTTCATCAAGCTTCCATCTTGAGTTTGAGAGGGGGTGTTAGAGATATATTAGCCCATTAGTATAGGCCCAAGTCTAATTCGACTTTGTGTGCAAGCCAAGTCTCCTACTTGTACTAGAAGTCTATTAGTCTAGGGTTTAGTCTACTATATATACACATGTTATGATTCATTGTAACACGTTTGTTTGTACTACACTCTAATATATTATTAATGTAGCCCTTTAGGGTTTCCTCCATGGATGTAGGCCGTTAGGGTCAATCACGTAACTCCCGTGTGTTACTCTGTTCTATATTTTATGCTTTCGCTCAAGATCTATACTAGCATATTCAACATGGTGTATCAATGCTAATATTTTAACAATCTTCAATGATGGTGGCAGCTTGAACCATTACCGGGTGGTCCAGGCGAGTAAGTGCATGAATTAGGAGCAGAAAGTGGAGTCGGGGCTCGAACCTGTGAAACTGGCACCACCTTGGCTGTCTCAAGCTTGTATGACTTCATGACAACACCAAAAAGCCTTTTAGTTTCAACAGGCTTGCCGTTAACAATGAACAATGTGAGTATCATAATCATCACCACCTTTACAAAGGTGGAGACAGTTTTCTCCGAAACCATGTTTTGCACAGTTTTCTCCGAAACCATGTTTTGCTCTAGCAATGTATGTTTGTTGAATGAACAGAATGGTCTAATTTATAGTAGGAAAAAAAGTTCGAGAGACGTGTATATCACGTATCACACATATGGTAAGTCGCAGGAACGGAGTCAGAAATTTTGATTTGG
This sequence comes from Quercus dentata, assembly GCA_028216015.1. Lineage (NCBI taxonomy): Eukaryota > Viridiplantae > Streptophyta > Magnoliopsida > Fagales > Fagaceae > Quercus > Quercus dentata. Next base: position 5,563,466 of record CP116449.1, read on the forward strand.
GGGGCCAAGTTGTGATACTAATATATTAGTTAAAACAAACCTCTACATATACAAACACAAAAAAATTAATTTACTAATAAATTTATCATCTTCTAAATTTTAATGAGTATATAAAAGTCATGTATTTCTTCTATTAGATATGTACAAAAATTTATCATTTTCTATATAGTTTAATTTGTTAAACTCACTTAAACCTCTTAAATTGTATGATTTTAATATAATTTCTCTTTCTTTTAAGAGTACCATTGAAATGACTCAAAATTTGAGGGGCAAACTTCAATTTTAACATGCTATATTTTTTTTTAATGTAAATAATATATATATGCTATAAAATAATTTTTTTAATTTTTGGGGGGCCAAGGCCCCCCACTCTTGTGTGTGGCTCTGCCACTACTCGTTTATATGTTAAGGTGGTTTTCTAGAGTAACTGTGTTGGTGTTATTATCAAGAAATTTTGGAAGCACTTGAACAACAACGAGGTATCGTGGTGTGAATGACCTGTCACCGTGCAAGTTTAATTTGGCTCTGAGGCACATGACATATAATTAATCTGTGATAAACAAAGGTCCAAAAAACCTCATCAAAATCTTAGTTCTTTAAATGGGACAATCTCGTATCTAGTTATTCTCTCTCGCAGGCCAAACAGAAACAGACAATATTTCAAGTCGCTCTAAAGTTCAAAGTGAATAAAAAGATTGTGTGAAATTCAAAGGGAAACTTAATTAGTAGATCGTGTCCAAAACACACACCCAGATTAGATTTATACCATGGCATCCTTTTGGTATATCACTATCGATAATTACAACAACAAATAAAGAAAATTTTTATTTTCTGAAAAAAAAAAAAAAAGTTTTAAAGCCAAAAACGTGTTCATATGTTTTTTCATGACACCCTAACAAATCATAAAAATAATGTAATATACATCAATGTATGTTACATTGATCACTATTAGTCTGTTACCATTGATGTCATTGAACAGGTTTTGGATATATGCAAAACATATATATTACATTTTTTAGTTTGGACAGGTTTAAAGAAACTTGTTCAATAACATCGATGGTAATATTAATAAAGAAAGATTTAAAGCCAAAACTTGTTCACTATTACCATTGATGTCATTGAACAAGTTTTGGCTATTAGCAAATTAAAATATATTACATTTTGCTACGAGACACATGGCATATAAGCTGGAGTTGTGTGAAATTAATGGTATTTGATGCCAAACCTTAGTTCTTTGATTAAATGGGGCAATCTCCTATTTTGTTCTCCCTTGCAAGCCAAACAGAAACCGACATTTCAATCACTCCAAAATGAATTAAATAGATTGTGTGAAATTCAAAAGGAAACTTATGGTAGGTCGTGTCCAAAACACACACCCAGACCAATAAAAACTTAAACCACCCCCAACACACTTCTTGGACAGAATACACACTGGATTCTCGATGTATGCGTCCCAATCCAAGGAAGGGGAATGCTAATAAAAGATCAAAGATCCGCTCCAACTTCTTGTGATTCGAGACTGGGGGGATATAGAATGAAAAAAAAAAAAAAAAAAAAAAAAAAAAAAAAAAAAGATGATGAGATTATGGAAGTACCGAGTCTTTTTTGCTACTGCACTGCTTCTTCTTCTAGGTTCTCTTGCTTTTTTATACTTCTAATGTAAGTATAGTATAAACCTTAAGTAAAAGGACTACTTTACATAGCTATGATTCGATCTCTCAAGATCTCAGATTTGGATTTTATGCTTTTCATCTCTGTTAAGGAAAGCTAATCCACATTTTATTCACTATTGAAGGAATGTAAGTCAGTCTCGGTCTGATTCTTTGCTTTATTCCCTCGTAGTTCCGTCTTAGTGAAAGAGTCAGATCACTTTCTTTAACGGGAGCAAAAACTCCCTATACTTATTCTTCTACCGCTCCTGCTTTCCCTTCTCCCCCGGGAGATGAGTCAGACTCGGGCTATTTGAACTAGAAGAAAAAAAAAAAAAAAAGCGTGATTCCCCCTTGGGAGCACTTTCATCCGAATCTCTTTCTCTTTTTAATACAATACACAATTCTTATTCCCATCTCTCTAATCGTTAATTGGCAAGGCTATACCATGGCATCCTTTTGGTATGTTACCTTGATCATTACAATTGGTGTTATTGCAATTTCTAGGACAGTTAACACATTGAACAAGTTTTGGCTATTTGCAATGACATCAATGTATATCACATTGATCGCTATTACCATTGATGTGATTGCAAAATAGCCAAAACTACGTTAATGCTTCTCTTTCATTGTATATTATTATTATTATTATTATTATTTTTTATGAAATATTGTTCATTTTATTGTTTATATTTTATCATGATCTCAAAATTATGTCTCGCATTTTCTAATACAATATCAAAGATTTGAGAAATATTTATTGTCTTTTTTAAAACAATATTGCCTTTTATTATGAGAGAACTCTTTTTTTTTTTTTTTCTTTTTCGTTTGCTATAATTAATTGCAAGTGGCTAGACTAGCCCCATTTTGCCGTTTATTTCTACTACACAACAATTTTATTTATTCTTGCAAGTAGCAATACAGAGTTAATAAACGTGACAACACAATTCCACAGATGACCTAATTGCTAATTAAGCTCCATGATCTTCAATGATGGCAACCGGAACACTAACAAATCATGCATCCCGTATTGTAAGGTGGTTTATAAGAGTTAAGAAAAAAAATTCATGGGACAACAATCACGTATTTAATTCTTACTTGCAAGCCGCACGAAAACCGATATTTCAAGTCAATAATGTGTCGGATCTTTTCTTATTATAAATTCATTTGAGAACAATTTATTTAGTTAAAATTGAAAGTTTTGCTCTAAAAGTACTGTAGATAAAACTAAAATATTACTGAAATAGTACAAAGAAACTCATGAATAGTATTAAAAAGTGCAATAAGACTCATAAATAGTACAAAAAATAAGCTGAATAATAGAAAAAATAATCCAAATGGTAAAAAAAAAAAAAAAATTGACTTTTTAAGTCAATGCCAAACGCAACCTATATTTCTTTATTCCATCTAATTCCTTCTACAATGAATACATTTCCAAGAGTTAAAATTTTTTAACCTACATATACAAAACTCAAATTAGAAAGAGATAAACTACTCTATTTGTATATATAATATAAGTATTTAGTAGTTTCAGTTTGGTAATCCCAATTTTATAGATCCCACCTTAATGCTTACCTAAACTCCCTTGTATTCAATGATTTTTTTGGTTTCATTGCAAATAGCCAAAACTCTTTCAATATATTAACTGTCCAAGAAACAATCTTTGTCTTGCTGTCTGTGCCTATATGGCTCAGATCTTTGGATATGCGATAATATATTTAATCATGATTAAATGGTCCTCATCGTCTATGCATGAGGAGGAATATATATATTACATACCATAAGAACGAAACAAGAGGAATGAGACGGAATAAACATTGGCATGTGTGTGTTTCGGAGATCGAGTGAGATTGGGGGTGCACGGGTGGCCATTAATTAATCAGTGGGTGGGGTGGCAGGTGTATCCGTGTATATGTCTATTAATTTTTAGAGCAAGATTTAGGTAAGTACTTTAGATGCTGTTCTTTAGATATTTTTGTAAGATTTTGTCATGTAGATTTTTTTTTCATAAGATAGAAGTGTATTTTTTAGTTAAATAGCCCATATGTTTGAATATTAAGAGGAGAACTTAAAGAACAATACCTAAAGCACGAGTCTTTTGGGTTAATATTATAAAATTCAAAGTTAATTTGCGTTATACGAACTGTTCAGAGATAATTGGGAAATTGAGGAGAGAGACTGAATTTCGGCAATGGCATTGCCGAAATTCAGCCAAAAAGCAGGAGAGAGAATAAGGAAAGGAGGAGAGAGAAAATCTTTGAATTTCGGCAATGACATTGCCGAAATTTCACCGCCCGCTTTTCCTACCGAATCTCGTGTGTCCGAGTGTGGCCGAGTGTGGAGTGCTCTTAAAATTAAAAAAAAAAAAGCAATGGCGGCAATGTCATTGCCAAAATAGGGGAATAATTTTTTTTTTTTAGCAATTGTGATAATGACATTGCCGAAAATAGGAAAAAAAAAGTGGTTTCGAAATCTCTAGAAGAGTAAAAAACGGGTTTCATGTCCACAATATTTTTACAATAAATCACATATAATTAGTTATTATTAGTTAAAAAATTTGTGACAACTAATTGTGGCAATGACATTGCGAAATAGGAAAAAAAAATTGTGGCAATATCATTGCCGAAATAGTGAGAAAAATAAAAGTGACAAACTACTTGAGACAATTGCATTGCCGAAATAGGCGGGGGAAAAAATTGGAAATATTTCGGCAATAGCATTGTCGTAAATGAAAAAAAAAAAAAAAAAAAAAAAAAAGAAGAAAACGGCAATACCATTGCCGTTTTCTTTTTTTTTTTTTTTTTTTTTTTCATTTTTACGGCAATGTTATTGCCGAAATATTTCCAATTTTTTTTTTCTCTACCTATTTCGGCAATGCAATTGTCCGAAATAGTTTGTCACTTTTATTTTTCTCACTATTTCGGCAATGATATTGCCACAATTTTTTTTTTCCTATTTCAGCAATGTCATTGCCACAATTAGTTGTCACAAATTTTTTTAACTAATAATAACTAATTATATGTGATTTATTGTAAAAATATTGTGGACATGAAACCCGTTTTTTACTCTTCTAGAGATTTCGAAACCACTTTTTTTTTTTTTTTCCATTTTCAGCAATGTCATCTATATATATATAAAACTCAAGCCTTTGCTGGCACAACAATTTTCCACGTCAACACAATATTTAAAAATAAATAATAAATAAAAATTATAATTCCTCAAAACCCTAGCAACCTTACCCTTCTCTCAAGTTAAGAAATATAAAGCCACGGTTTTACGCAAACTCTCTCTTTCTCCGGGCGTAGGAAGCCCTAAAGCATTCAAGATCTACAAAACCCTAGCAACCTTACCCCTCTCTCAAGTTAAGAAATATAAAGCCATAATTTCTGCAAACTCTCTCTCTCCAGACGTAAGAAGCCCTAAAGCATTCAAGATCTACAATGCACGGTATAGATTTTAGCTTATAAAGTTCACTTTTGTAAGGTTAGTTTTGTTTATATATTAATTAATACATAGTACTTTGTTCACCATTGAATACTCATATAATCAATATCCAATTCGGTGTTCAAGAATTAAACCAAAATTCTAATCTGCGCTATTATAAAATATTATTATTAGTATGAATTTTATGGAGTTGCGGTGTTCAAGAATTAAACCAAAATTCTTTTAAATTATCTATAATATTTTGTCATCTGAAAATTTTATCTCTTTGATTTTAGTATATTGTGTTTCTTAAGCTATAGAGAGATTTTCTTTGGTTTCTGCAAACTCTCTCTCTCTCCGGATGTAGGAAGACCTAAACGCACGGTATAGCATTCAAGATCTACAACTCACGGTATAGATTTTAGCTTATAAAGTTCAGCTTTTGTAAGGTTAGTTTGTTTATATATTTAGTCCTTACGTTTAGGTTTATGTTTTAAGAGATTTATATATTACTACTATGTGGTCAATTTCCCGTGACATCGCTTTATGTTTTTAACCAAATACATCGGAAAGCAAGAGAAGACGCATAAATATTTAGTCCTTACGTTTAGGTTTAGGTTTAGGTTTTAAGAGATTTATATATTACTACTATGTGGTTGAATTTCCCGTGACATCGCTTTATGTTTTTTTTTTTTTTTAATTTGTTTTATGTAAGGTTAGTTTGTTTACATCAGTTCTTTATCTCAAAGATAAGACTTTTATTTCTACCGCAAGAACTATTTAGGTATGTATCCCTTACAAGCACACATGAACTTAAATTGTCTTTTAATATATGCATGCTTTATTATTTTCTAATAGTTTTCCCGTGCATCGCACGGGTTAGTGACTAGTTATCACAATTGCTAAAAAAAAAAAATTATTCCCCTATTTCGACAATGACATTGCCGCCATTGCCTTTTTTTATTTTTATTTTAAAAGCACTCCACACTCGGCACACTCGGACACACGATTCAGCAGAAAAAGTGAGCGGTGGAATTTCGGCAATGCCATTGCCGAAATTCAAAGATTTTCTCTCTCCTCCTTTCCTTATTCTCTCTCCTGCTTTTTGACTGAATTTCGACAATGTCATTGCCGACATTCAATCTCTCTCCTCATTTTCCCAATTATCTTTGAATAGTTCGTATAACGCAAATTAACTTTGAATTTTACAATATTAACCCAAAAGACTCCCTAAAGCACTGCACTTAAGTTTCATCCTAATTTTTAACTAAAAAATTAAAATATTTAACTTTTTTTTTTTTTAACTTCCTAGTTATTGTTGGTTGTTTGTTACTAATTAGTGTTCATTTTATGTGGGGCGTTATGAAATTGAATAGTTGCGTTAATAAATTGGTGCTAACGTGGAGTGTGTAGCTCCTAGTATCTACAAATTTTACCATATAAAATTTATAAATTAATGTATCATCAATTATAAAAATAAAAAAATAAAAATTCACTGCATGCTTGACAGTTGTTAATTCACAAGCAACTCCCCCTCTATCTCCTACTTTATTTACGGTATTTCAGTTGCCAGTCAGATTTCAGAGTCTTTTTGTTTCTCGTATTAACAAATCTTAGCACTCATAAAAAACGAAAGAGAAAAATAAAAAGTAGCTTGGAATTGGATATGAGAACAAAGAGTGAGAGACAGCCAACGCGGTGTGCAGCAGATGTTATAGTGTGGGTGTTTGCCTGTTGAGTTTTATTGTTTTCATAGGCCAGCTTGTAACTTCTTTGGGAGGAGGGAGGGGAGTCAATAATAATCATTTTCATACAAAGGGCTCAATTGTAAAAATATTCATTAAATGAATATACTATATTACTATTTTTAAAATATTTTGGCCTCAGCCCCTTAGGCCCTAAGTAGTTCCGTCCCTGTCACCTTGAGTTATAGTAATTTTTAACCTACATATACAAAACTCAAATCAGATTTTGTATATTATATTACAGATTAAGTGATAAACTATTCAATTTATATATATACTATAGAGAGTCAAACAGGCTTTTGTTAACGATTTAGGACAGAGTTGTTCTGTCCTGAGCCAGAGAGAAACAAAATTTTTGCAATGACACCAATGGTAATAGTGATCAATGTATTATATATTTAGTTTTATTCATGTGTCAAAGAGGTAATTTTTGCTTTAATAAAACTTTTAAACCTTTAAACATGTGATTATCTCATAACCAAAAATTGTCCCATAACACATGAATAAAACTAAAAATATATTAGAAATTCAGCATCAGTGATCAATGTAAATTGAGTTTTTACATAAAACTTAAAAATCTTTCACCTACTTAATTAATCTAATTAAGTAATATATGACTTATCCAATTTTATATAAAATAAATCAATATATACATCAAATTTATGATGTTAAAACACACAAAAAAAAAAAAAACAAATTAAATTACAAATTTCTTTATAGTTTTAATTTTATTATCTCTCGCATAATATGCAAAATTTTGCTCATTTTTTCAAGAAAAATAATAAAAGCATATATAACTATATATGAGTGTACGTGTATTTTCATTTTTAGCTGCTATAAAAAAGTAAAAAAAAAAAAAAAAAAAAAAAAATCATATGAGACGTCTATATCAGTAAACAGTAGTTACAGCATAAAAGTTGGGATAATTATCAGTGACGATATATGACTCATCAGGGCGTGCCCACGATAATCACAGAATCATAGTAATTCCTCGAATTTTTTTTAAAATTTTTATTTTTATTATTATTATTGTTATTATTATTTATAGCAGCTAAAACGTAAGACTGAAGACGACAACATTTTTTGAAGGGCTAAGGCTAGCCCCCCACACCCCCGCCCCCTTTTTTTTTTTTTTTTTAAGTCATCCACTCCCCCAACGTGTCAGCTCAATCAAGCCTACTATTCTTATCAACTTGTATTGTTAGTTTTCTTTTACCTTTACAATTTGCATTTCCCATATTTTACTTAACACTGTACTGCCACCCAATTCAACGTGATCAGTAACTCAAGTGCTCTCACACTATTCAATCTCTCTACTTTCACTGTTTCACATAGTTACATTCTCATTTAGCTCTTTTTGTTCTTAACAAAAAGCTTTCTTGTTTGAAGCTCAGGGGAAACGGTTTTAGAATCTTGAGAGATACAAAATAGTTTTTTCCCTTAATTTACTAAACCAATAGAGAGGTTTTATTTATTATTTTATCTAAAATTTCATACTAACTTCTACTCAAAGAATCAAATACAAGCTCAATTGATTGGATATGACAAACACTACTAGTACAAGATTACATCATAAAACTTTAGTCCAATTTATGGTACCACTAATCTTATTTAGAAAATCTCATAGATATGCCAAAACTAATAAATTCGTTTATGTATTTGACATTTGGAGACACACATCCAGAAAATGATGTTTAAAAATTCTTAGTTTAGTGATGGGTGGGTTAGACATACATACATAGGTACAATATAAATATTATCATTAAGTTTTGGTCTCCTGAACAAAAAAATTCTAGTTCCACCCCTAATTGTTATGCATAAATGGTTAAAGTTTTTTAAGAAGGCATGATATTTGCTCTGGATGTTATTGTCAGGTTGGCGTTATATATGATTCAGGGTGGTCACAGGACCACCTTGAACTTGGGAAAAAAAAAATTTTATACCTTAAAAAAAATTTTAATTAATAATATGGGTTATTGGCCACCTTAGGAAAAAAACTTGACCACTCAAAAAAAAAAAAAAAAACTTCATCCTAAAAGAAATTTGAGCCCATTAAAAATAAAATTTGATATCTTCAAAATCTAGGTCTGTTGAAGATCGAACCAAAAAATGCTATATTTATAAGTTACAACACTTTCACAATAAATTCTAAGTAATAGGTTACTATTGAACAAAAAACAATTTTAGTGACATATAAATTAGAACTAATAACAATTGCCAACTAGGACTTGCTGGGAATAAAATTTTGTGAATATAGCATTTCTCAAAAATTGTCCAAACAAATAAATTAGCCTAAAAGCCTAAATCAAATGTTTAATTGTGATACTTTAAATTGTTTTTTCAAAATATGTATCTTAAAATAGCTATTTTTTTTTTATATAAAAAAGCATATTTTCCAATAGCTAGTTGGTTAGTGCTTACTTTGGTCTTTAGCTGAATTTATTGGATTTTTTTTTTTTTTTGTGTGCTCAATATTGGATTTATGTGATACATCTTGTACATATTCATATGCACTAAAATAATGTTTCAATACTTTATTGAACATTGCTTCAGAAAAAAACTTTATTGGACGTGATTAATGTAAATTTTTAATGCCTAAATTGAATATTTTGAATGAATTTATAATTTATCCTTTATTCTTTTGTTAGCACTATTGAAAAAATTCTTATAAGGAAATCAATTTTATTTCAAATTTTATCTTCTAAGCAAATTCATATTCACTTGAATAATCTTCTTTTAGATCCTAGGCTATGAGAAAATGTCTCATCTTTTGATCCTAACGATAAGGAGAAAATAAAAAGAGCATATTTACAAAGATGTTCTTGTCAACATCTTAACCATGATTTCCCTACAAAAAATTAGTAGAGAATTATATTGATTTAATCATGATTAGTGATTAGTTTGAAGAATACAAAATATTGGTTGTTTATTTTGTTTAATTATATTGTTACTTATTTAGGCAAAATATTGGTAATTGAATGGGAGTTCAGTAGTTTAATGATTATTTGGTTGTGTGTATTGAAAAAAATGTAACTAATACTACTGATAGCATTAATCACAATAATTTCAAATATGAAAAACTCCTAGAAGGAGATTTTAAAATTTGATGTATTTGGATTTTTTTTTTTTATGTCAAAATATTCAAGTTTTATTTTCATTAAAAAATTTTAATTTAAATTTTTTAACGACCTATCTGAATAAAATTCTTGGAGCTGCCGTTGATCATTGTTGAATGTGATTCTCTAGTGGTCTTGAATGCGTGCAATTGCTGGAAAGTCTCCTCCACCATCTTCAATAGCAACGGTAGTTTACGGTGTTTCCTCTCTAGCCCATGATGAGGTCTGTTGTTTTCAAGTTTTACATACAAGAAGGAATATTTTGGTACATGACACTGGGCAATTTAGGTATGTGAGACTGAGTAATTAATTTGGGTTAATTCATTATTTCTGACAGTTATACAAAATAACACGATGTATGTATCAATAAAATGGCTCTTTTGCTCTTTTCCAGTCCGTTTGTGGTAATCGTTGTTTTCGGCTTGCTCTTTTTGGAGCCTTGTTATAAAATTTCTTGATTATCAAAAAAATATAATAAAAAATATCTACATGCATGTGGCAACTTTTACATATCACTCGTGCCAAAATAATAATTAAAAAAAGAAAGAAGAAAACATAGGTTCCATGAATTAGTTTCTTATATATAATCTTTGACATATATGTAGCTAGCTTTTTGTAACAAATAAAATATTCATCATTCACCAACTCATGCATATACGTATCTAAGCCCACACAATCCATCTACGAATATGAGTAAAATAATATATTATCATAATCAATAATAGAGGCAACCATAATCAGAGATTCTTTTGGTCGAGCTGTGGCAGCTTTTGAGTAAGAAATTGCTTCACCCCTTAGAATAGATGCTCCGGAATGTGAAGCTTGAAGCTTTTTGAAGCTTGAAGCTTGAAGCTTGAATGCATATACGTATCTAAGCCCACACAATATTGCTTGACAGTTGTTAAGGGCTGTTTGGTTTTCACATTTCTCCTACCTGCATTGTCTCTTTTATTTACGGTATTTCAGCTACCAATCATGATTTTGGCATACATGGTTTTGCAACTCAAGGTTTTGCAAGTCATGGTTTTGGCATAGATGGTTTTGTTAAAGGTAGGAAGGGTGATGCCACAAATTAAGTTAAAGGTAACCAAAAAAAAAAGCCACCACCTAATTACAGCAATTTCTAATAGACAAAAATTCTAAATGTACTAAGAAGATAAGTATAAGCAAGATAGCAAACACAATGAAAGCGAAAGGCACTTACCACGCCAAAAATGAAGGTTCATTTGATGTAGGTTTTGTCTTGGCGCCCAAGCTCGTATTTTCATATAAAAATTAAATATAAGATAACAATTCTATAATAAGAACTAAGAAATACATTATACATAAATATAAAAATTAAAAAAAAAATAGCCATAAAATAAACTGATTCCACTTGAAGCTGAAGGAGAAAGAACCCAATGACATGAAGCTGGCCATGGCCAACGAAGATATTGAACTTCTTTAGGCAGCTAGATGTAACTACGTAGTATAAATGAGTTTAGAATAAATGAGTTTTATCAAACGATTTGTCTGCTTCTTACTTAACATTTTGAATGCAAAATATTTTGATGCCAGTGTATTTCATCAAGATTACTGGTTATTGTTATTATTATTATTATTATAACAAATCTTAGATTAAAATTTTTATATCATATTATTTTAAAATAAATTAATAATATACTATTTTCAAAAATAATAATAATATACTATGTATATCACACAAAATAAATTTAAAATAAATCAAAATAATAAATAATAGAATGCCCGTGGGAGGAGGAAAGATATAATAATAATAAAAGTGTATACTTTGATTTGAGCGAGAGAGACAGAGAGACGTGACGAGGGAGTGATGCAAGAGAGATTTAAAAAAAAAAAAAAAAAAAAAAAAAAAAAAAAAAAAGAAGAGATGTTTGAGATTGAGGAGAAACAGTAAAATGTAGAGGAAAAAAATTTGGAATGTGAAGCTTGAAGCTTTTGAGGTATATATCCATGACGCAGTACTGTTGGAAGGTGATCATTGTGATTTCACACCCACCCACTGCTCTACCTAAAAACAATCAGAAGTTTTTTTTTTTGACCAAATAAACAATCAGAAGTTCCACTAGACCACTCGGTTGAAGCATTTCTAGGAGAATGACTATACCCAATATCCTTGGCAAATGTTATCTCATATGCTCTCTCAAAGACATTCATATAACCATGTATTATTTTTAGGTCTACTCCCTCATGAAACAAAATTCTTCAGGGAGATCTGAAAGATCCAATGCCCAAACAATAGAAATAACTTGGGATTTTTTATTTATTTATTTTTTTCATTACAACTTGCACCTAGAAATGGATGGCTCATTATATTTCTTTGGGCTTTCTTGACATAATTAACATCATAATCTGGAGCAAGTCAATAATATGAGGCTGATTTTTATGTACGTAGGAAAGCCAAAGAGGGGTTTCTTAAGCCAACAATGGAACATTTTCGGCTAATTCTAAATCACTAATATAATATTACCAATAGCAAGACATTTGAAAATAAACAACTTTTAACACTATGTTTGTTTCATTATTAAATATAAATATTTTAAAGCATTTTCTTAAATTAAAACTTCTTAATAATTTGGCTCCTAAAAAAATATGAATGCACTCCCCCCAACCCCCAAAAAAAAGACTTTTTTTTTTTAACTTTTTAAAAAAAGTTATAGAATAATAGTATCTCACAAAACATAATGAGATTACAAATAGTATAAAAACCACACTCAAATTCATTATTTTTGTGAAAATAATACATGATTATTATTAATTTAGTGATTCTAATTAAAGCCCCACTTGCTTCTCCAAAAAAAAAAAAAAAAAAATTAAAGCTCCACTCTACTACTACAAGAGTTAGACCCTTTTCTAGTGGTACTTTAAGTTGAGTAATGTGTTTGAACTTAGTGAGAAAATATAATTATGCGTGTGTGAGTGTTTAACAATCAATTTGTTTCTCAAAAAAATATATATACAATTATATTTAAGGCATGTGGCTAAATAAAATACATTGCCAAATCTAAAGTAAACTACCTACTCGGTATGAGTACTAACATATTGTCTGAAGTGTCAACCAAGTTCCAACAATGTACTTTTCAGATTAAGCAATTCATGAAAATCTAGATTAGTTTCTTTTCTTTTTTGGCTGAACAAGGCAAGTTGGTTAATCTTGTTTGATTGGATTTTGTTTCTATTTGGTGAATGGCGGCTTCTGGATCTTGTTAATTTGAAAGTTTGGGGGCAATGAGTAATAGTTGTGATAAAATTAGAATTAAATGCATATTTGAGATTTTGGGTGCATGTGTTTATTCAATTAGTTCGTAAATCTCCCATGTGGATTCAATTTCTCTACACAAGCCAAGAGTTTTATACTTTAGTAGTATTGTTTATACTTCTTTACGAGGATAATTAGAGTTTAACTCCTCATTTTAATTGTCAAATTATTTATTAAAAAAATAGGAAACACTTCTATACACAATTTAGCCATCATGGATTCACGGCCTGCAACTCCAAACCATTTGCAAGTCCTCGCATGGAGCCCAAAAATTGATGGCAAAAAAAAATCCTTTTATTGCCTCCAAGACACAACCCCCTCAGTTTTCCACTTTGGGTTTTCACGTAGGATTGGACCGCATGATGAAAGTAATCTTAAATCTTAGGCACAAGCCCAAATAATAGCTTTGTGAAATACAGGTTTGGGTCTCAGGATTTTGTATCATCCTTTTGTGGTAGCAGGAGGTAAAGTAAAACCATTTCGTCGAGCCTTGAGTAATTGGGCCTTTTAACAACTTTGTGAGTCCGATTTCAAAAATTTAAGTTTGCTGGCCTATTGCGTTGGGCTGTAAATATTTTGCCTCGAACCATGGTTGTCAAAATTCCGATCCGATCCTACGATCCTACGATTTTACGATCTCACCTACTTAAAAAGATTTAAATCTTTTAAGGATCTTTGCGATTGTTCAAGATCGGTAGGATCGTACAATTCCCAACGATCCCAAACGACCTTAGTTTCTTGTAATCTTCTTTAACTTGACAAAAGGCTTAGTTGAACCCAAATTAAAAATAAAATCACAATAGACCAAGTTTTTCCACTCTAATGTAGAGAGAGTGTCGATTAGACTCAAATAAAAAATATTCTAATAGAGTATCACATTTTGAGGTTTTTGGCATTTTTAAATAATGCTTACAAATGAATGTAGTGATGTATGGTAATTATATCAATGAATGTATAATTTATGTGATTATTTAACATACCAATGTGTATTTTTTGTTTTTTTCTCAAATAAGGTAGGATCTTACGATCGTGGATCCGATCCTACGATTTACGATCCTACCTACCTCCCACGATTCTACGTAGGATCCCGATTTTGACAACCTTGCCTCGAACACTATCTACATCTTTTCATCCCGTGTTCTGTATGAACCAAGACAGCGGTATAAAATGATAAGCATCGGTTGTGCCATATAGGAAAATTCATAAACATCTTTAATCAAACAAAATAATAAAGACATATAAACCCACTGTCTTGGCCTCTTGGGGTTCTTAATCAATAAAGTAACACTTGTGTGACTACCATAAGAAAATATATACTTATTCTTAAGCAGCTTTTAGTACAGTGTTGAATTCCAAGAAGTCACTCTTAAACTACACGAACCATGTCTACAAGTAAGCCCATATTAAAGAGAGAATCCAAGCCACTGGAGGGGTACCTCTAACTCTCTAAGATTTTGATATTGATTTGGATGTTTCAAAGGTTCGTTTGAAGCCCAAATGAGGAAAATTGATCTGAGTAAACCATTGAAACATTCTAATTTAAGCCGACTATAGTTCAAAAAGGGGCTTGTCTTATTTAGAATATTTTTGGCGTTTAACAAAAAGCAAATGATTCAAATGAAGTTCGTAGTAATCGGGCCAAGAAATTTGTCCCAGCGCCTAAGGATTCACTAGGCCTTAAATTAAGCTAGCCACACACAGTGACAACCCTCTGAGATGTTTTCCACGTAATCGAACTTGAATTATCCAATAAAAACCACAAGCTTAGAATCAAGTATCAATATACAAATTTATCAAATTTAAAAGAAAAAAAAAACTAACAAAATGAAATTATTTTATTTCATTTGCAATGTGCGTTTGTATGATCCAATTGTTTCATTCTCAACAGAAAATTAAGAATAGGTCTCTAAATACGCTACTCAAAACATTTCCATTTGAATGATTAATCACTCAATAAAGTTCCAAACGACAAAACACCCAATGTATTCAAGCTACGCTTTACAATAGAAAAGGTATAACGAATAGCAAACTTTATCAAGCCCCGAGTCACATCCTTCATTGTACATATATACTTTTCTGTGAGATTTTCAACATAGATGCCAGATTTGACATCTTCTCTTATTTGGGAGAACGAAAGAAAAGACCTAAGACTCTAAGAAGACCATGTTTCTAGCATAAAAATGAAATATGAAATATTTATAAGTTCCTTTTAACTCAAGATTTCTCTAATTTGAATCTGATGGTGATTGTTCATAGTAAATCTGCAATAAACTGAAAAATTAAGTGGCATATCCTTACAAGAATATGTAGGTCAAGACTACCAAAAGAAATAATTTATAATCACTCAACCTTGAGAAAAGAACAGCGACACAGATGGTTAAATTGTTCCTAGCATGCTTGATTTGCTTCTATTGAAGAAGTACAAAAGCACAAATTAGGACTATAGTACAATAACATGATATAAGCCTCAATGAGCTTCAAATAGGAGAATCAGCTTGATAATTGGATAATTTTTTTGTGTGGGCACAGTATCTCTCAAAAACACGGGATTAAGCCTTCTTGATCATTGGATAAGTTTTTTCGACAAGAACTACAAAGGCATTGGCTGGAAGCTTGGTATAACTGTATAAGTCTTTCCGCTTCCTATCTAACAAAATAAAGATATAGAGAAAACATTAATAGCACCTTTATACATTACAAAATCAGAAAAGAAACAATAGCAATCTAAAAGATAGTTGTATATATACACTCAAGTTGAGTTCCTTATACACAAACAATATGTGGCCATCTATCTTTGTACACTCAGGTTGAGTTACTTAAGGTTCTGCCATCAAGACAAACACTTCATACTAAAACAGACATCAGGTTTTATGGCCGCATTTTTCATCTAGCTTATACCATTAAGGGTTCGTTTGGATACAACTTATTTTTGCTGAAATTGAAAACTAAAAACACTGTAGTAAAATAATTTTTAAATGTGTAAAAAAGTACTGTTCCCATGAACAGTGCACCAAATGCTCGTCTTTAAATAAATAAAAAATAATAATAATAAAAAAAAATGCAAACGTGGGTTTGGAAACGCGGATCCAAACCCACACTAAAGCTAACAAACAAATAACAAAAACACACCCAAAAGTCCATTGGGACATTTTCAAAAACACTTCAAATGCATCCATTAAAATACCTGAAATTCAATTCATTATCACTTGCAACCCTCCTCTCCCTTCTCCCTCCTCTCCCTTCTCCCTCCTCTCTTTCCTCCAAGTTCCTAAGCATGGAGGCATACTGTAATCCATCAATCAACAAATCATTTTTTGATTAATTGAAATACATGAAAGATCTAATGCCCCACTTACAACATAAAATCCTGAGTTTCTGCGATTTGTGAGAAGAATCATTCCCATGCCCCTTTCTCTACAATTGGTGATGGAGCAGATAACAATCACTGAATTTCTGCTGACAGTCTCCCTCTTTTCTTCTTCTTCTCCTCTATATTTTCTCTCTGTTTCTTCTTCCATACATGTTTCTCTATCAGTACTCACAACTCGGTGTCAATTGGAGAAAAATTGGAGGAAATCTGGCAATAGATAATGATAGGAAAAAAATGAAAAAGACAAAAAAAAAATAGGTCCCTTGTAATTCTCTCCCTAGGCCAGCACAATTGATTTCAACCTATTGTTTTGCCCTTCTATTGCCGTTCTATTACAATACACAAGAAGGCAAAACTCTCTTTTTATGTATTACTAGTTTATCATTTGATGCACATGCAAAACTATCAAAGAACATTCATGGTAATTCTATCATGGCTTTGCTTAAATTAAAAGCTGAATTTCTCTGTAACATTTAGAATGAGAAACAAAAATTTATTAGTAACAAAATTACTTCAAAAAGTATTTTGTTATGCAGATGCTAAAAGCAAAATCTAGCACGTATAGTTCAGTCACTGCATTTCCAAAAAATTTAAAAAAAAAAAAAAAACTACTA
The DNA here is from genome assembly GCA_028216015.1 of Quercus dentata. Lineage (NCBI taxonomy): Eukaryota > Viridiplantae > Streptophyta > Magnoliopsida > Fagales > Fagaceae > Quercus > Quercus dentata. The sequence continues at coordinate 5,580,660 of CP116449.1, forward strand.
TAAGTCAATCATTCGTAAGTGTAATATGTAAAGGGAACCTAAACATTGATAACAACAATGGTATTTTACCTTTATCTCACAAAAGTGATATAGGATCATTTTCCCATACTCATTCAAAATTTGCAATATAACCACCTACAACAACAATAAATATCAACAAAGCCTTAATCCCAAAATTTTGAGGCCAGCAATGGATACTCAACAAATTAGCCACCTATAAGATCGTCTTGCTCTTCTTCGGCCAGATCGTCCTCCTCTGTTCTTCTTCGAATCTGCAGATCATCTTTCTTCCTTTGTCATCTTCCTCTGTTCTTCTTGCTTCTGGTTTTATAGAACTTGAGTCTAAGAAACTGAGTTCCACGTGGATAAATTGTTCCACCTCAGCAGTCCAAACTTGTGTCTTTGGGGCTTGAGTTTGTGACCAAACTCGAGCTTCACAGACTCGAGATGTTAGTTTCCTAAACGGTTTCAAAACCGTGCTTACTAACAAAATAGTCTTTGAAAATTAAGCTAGATGGCAACTATCCCCCCAGAACACTATCTAGATCTTTTCATCCTGTGTTTTGTAAGAACCAAGACTGCAGCATAAATGGCAAACATCGGTGGTGCGATATAGGAAAATTCATAAACATCTTTAATTAAAAATAAAATAAAACAAAATAAACCCACTGTCTAGGCATTTTGGTGTTCTTAATCAAATCCATGTGACGAGAATAATACTATGGAGAGTAAAACATTTGTTATTAAGCAGTATTTATTGCAGTGTTGAATTCTAAGAAGTCATCAGGAACTTGAACCTTTTAAACTACATGAACTATTGTCTACAAGTAAAGCCCATATAAGAGACCATCCAAACAACTGGAAGGGTACCTCTAAGATTTTGATATCCATTTGGACATTTCAAAGGCACATTTGGAATCCAATTGAAGAGCATTAAGGCCTAGAGGTGAATTAGTTTCTCATAATGTATCACTCTTTGTAACCCCAAAACCGAATTGGAATTGAACTCAGATGGGTGCATCAGAGCTCCTCCTTGTCACTGAACCTTAGCTGTGTCAGAAGATTCAAATTGAGTAGTTGAGAGTGAGAAGGTTCTTGTCTATTGTTGCTATGATTCCTTGTGTTTTGTCTTTCTGTATATTTTTTGGTTAGAGATGAGAGTAAAGAGGGTTTCAAAAGTTTACCAAATGCTTCATTCCATCTAAAATCACGTTTTGGAAGCGCAATCGTGACTTTTTGCTTGAAAACACTGAAACATATAGTCACTTCGGGATCCTAAGTCCTAAAACCATGTTGTCAACATACTGGATTGAACACCTTTAGTCAATCAAATAAAATAATAACATCAAGATACTGGGAGATGACAAACTAAAGTCACCTTTGTTTTATATTCTCCTTAACTCCCTTTCAACACTTTCAATTTAATACCTTAAAGTCAACCCTTCAAAGTGATAACATAAACATAGTGTTGGGCGAGTTTGTGTGTATGTGCGCACTGCACACATATTTTTAAGAGAGAAACAAGGAGAAAGACATTCACACATACAAGCTTAAGATGCAGACCAGACTTGCTCCTGTAAATAGAGTTACATTATCATCAGTCTTAGTTCCCCACAGCTGGAAATAACTTACGCCATCTTTGCCTGATTCCCCTTGCACTAGATTTTGGCATAAACACAACAATCTTCTTCTTTTGATAGGTTATTAAAACTTTATTAATAACTAGTGTGGGCTGCACGTGCAAGGCACGTACTTACCAATAGATTACTCTGTGCACTACTATTACTATTGTCTATTGTTCCTCAAAAGATATGGAAGCAATAATAATATTTATAATTAGAGGAAAAAGAGAAAACACATTCCAAGATACTGAATCATTCATCACATGCAAAACTCGGCCTTAGAAAAAACTATACTATTTTCTTAGAAGAATGAACAGCTCAAGGGCAACACATCTGAAATTCAGGTAAAACGCAAGGAATTTGAAAAAAAGAAAAAGAAAATACGGCTCCATTATCACATTCCAATCACTAATAAGTCGCATTCAATGACAGTATAATCGCCAAAAATAATACTCAGACAACAAATTTAACATACTAAACAACAAAAAGCCTTATTCCCAAAATTTTGGGGTCGGCTCAATTTAACATACCCAAAAAGTTCGATAGTTTTTTCACGCGCTTGAAATCAAACAAAACAGGGAGATCTGTGGTAGGCGAAGGGCTTTGATGGACCACCTTAATGCTTCACGGGTTAAAGCAGATCTGAAACCTCGAGATCAACTCCATTCCAACAACCGCAAGGTGGTCAGCGCAGATTCTGTAGTAACTGGTTTGGATCTGTTTGGATGCCAAGAAAATAAAGGAAAATGAAAGAAAGTGATGGAACAGTGGCTCAGGTGACGTTTAATTTTAAATTCCATGAGATATGGGTTGTTTGGTTGCCGAGAAAATCAAAGGAAAATGAGAGAGAGAGAAGAGAGGAAATTTTAACGATGGTCTGAGCCTCTGAGGTCAGGTTATAGATTAGGTAGAAGCTTAATTAGTTGTGACTTGGCAAGCTCTAATTGGACCAACTAAGCTAGATTGCAGGGATTGCACCTTAAGGTCAATTGCAGAGAATATGCTCCCATTTTGGGGCTTTTTCATATTAAACCATACCTAATTATCATTTAGTTTTGTTTTTAATTAAACCTAAGACATTTTTGAACAAAAAATAAGGATCCAGGAAAAATCCGTTAAATGATAGTATAGACTATAGATTAATAACCAAAATACACCAAGCAGCATTGAATTTTATTTTTATGACAAAAATACAATACCTTACTTACACGAGCTTTTTATAATGGAGACTAGAACTAGAGAAATTATTTTTATTAGTAATTTTTTCCAAATCCAAAATGCAACTATAATATTTTCCGAGAATCTATTCGTACACAACTATAACATAAATGATAAAAAAACAAAACATTTTAAGCCCTGTTTGGTTGTGTTGTAACACAGCATTATCAAACAGACCTTTATCCTTCCAAATTCAAAATAAACGTAAATGCATTCACAGATGACCAAAGCAACTCTCTCCGTTGTTATCATTAACCATGGAAACTAGGATCCTGGTGGTGCAGGCAAATGAGTACGTGGGTTTGGTGCTGAAGGAGGAACCGGACCACGATCTTGTGGAAGAACTGGCCCCATCTTTGTTGAGTATCCTGGTGGAGCAGGCAAATGAGTACGTGGGTTTGGCATTGAAGGAGGAACCGGACCACGATCTTGTGGAAGAACTGACCCCATCTTTGTTGAGTTCATCACAGCCAAAGGCGTAACCCTAATAGATGCAACAGGCTTGCAGTTAAAAATGAGCACAGCCAATTCCAAAACCACCGCCACCTTTTCTAGGATTTTGTACGACACATTGTCATGTTCTGATCCTTTCTAGAATTTAAAAGATCAAAAGTAAATTTACCTGGTGTTAGGGGTGGGGCAGAAGGTGATGGTGTAATCCGGCGAGGAGCCACAAGTGAAGGTACTGGTCTTGTCGTCGTAAGCATAACTGTACGCGTGTGGGCACGCGGTCTTAAAGATCTGAGAGAACCTTGAAGGCTTACAAGTGTCGGGTGTGCCATACGCGCCTCTACAACAGTACTGATCTTGGTCTAATGCGGCGCATGCGCTTTTACACGCGACGCTCTCACCTCCGTCGGCGCTGCTCGTAACCTTCAGCTCCGAAGGGCAAGACTCGTTAAGGTCGCTCACGCATCCAATGCTTGTACAATTCTGACCTTTCCCACCCTGGGGCACCACAAGCATAGGGAGGTTGTACCCATTGACCAAGCTAACATCGAAGAAATCAAGACCGCCATAACCATCGAGCTTGAACTCGGCTACAGTTGCCGGTGGCAGAGCGTTGTTTCCTGCACACTCAACTTTGCCGGAGCTGCAATCTGCTGTGACGCAGGAGAATTTGCCTGTGGAGTACTCTTGGGAACAATGGGTTCGACCCCAGAATCGACCACCCCATGAGGCTGGTGCAGTGATGGTTTTGGACTCATCCTTCTGCAGAGCGAAGCCTGTGGTTGAAAGTGAAGCTATTCCTGCGCTGGATTGAATGCCTGGCCATACCGTATAATCGCACTTGTTTAATATGGTAAAAGTCGTTGAAATCACTCCTGTAATTGAGAAGAAAAGAAAAGAAAATAACTTTGTTAGAACGTCGAATCTGGTTGAATATTGCCCTACCCGTTTTTGTCTATAAAAATTGTTGCTAATTTGTTATTAGTTTCTAAGTTATTTACCTGGTGTTGATAGAAAAAGGGTTAGTAGGGACATCAATAATGTTGTTAATTGAGCCATTAAAACTCAATGGCTATAACAAGAAGAGAGAAAGAAGGAAGAGAAATTTAAGAGAAGCAAAAAGAATGAGAAGAAGAAAGAAGGTGCAGGATGAGATTTCCGTAAGAGCATTATTGATGAGTGGATGGGTATTTATAGAGGAATTTTTTTTTTTTGGTCAGTATTTTTATTGAAACAGCGAATAATGTCATAGCTTACCTGGCTCCGACTTGATTTTATGCGTATAGGAACCGTGGTGTTACGGGAAATAGGAATGATCACAATTCATTCGAATATTCCACCTTTTTCCGTCCGCATAAGAATGTTAAGATATGATTAGTGTTAGTTTGAATCGTACAGAAAACGGACGGTTTTCCATCTGTCAGTAAAATTTTTATTAAAACTATGTCCACGATATTATTAATATATTTAAAAAAGAATTATCTATAATTCTTTCGGTCCTATACGCATGAAAAATCGTTGGATTCTTCGACTTGGTTTGACTGCCTGAAATTCAGTGAGCCTCCAATGTCATCTTCTTTTTTAATTAGTGTTAGTTTGAATTGTACAGAAAACGGACGGTTTTTCATTTGTCAGTAAAATTTTTATTAAAACTATGTCCGCGATATTATTAATATATTTAAAAATTATTTTATTATAATATTTTTAATTTTTACCAATAAGTAATATTCAAATGAACTTTTAATTTAAAAAAAAAATTATTTTATTATAATATTTTTAATTTTTACCAATAAACGATGTTCAAACGTGCTCTTAATTCGAAGAAGACAATAAGGATTACTAGAGAACAACACATTCACGTGATTATCAAAAAGAACAACACCTTTTATGTTCACAAAACCAAGCCATGCAAAACCCAAACGTTACCCTTCGTTCCCAAGACCAAACAAGCAGAGCCATTCATTTTTGTTAGCTTACCGACCTCGATTGACTCAATTTCCCTAGAAATTCTTATATATAGGATTTATATGCTACTTGAAATAACTTAAAAGAGTCATCTAAAAAAAAATAGTCATTTGAATCGTCAAATAAGCTCCTCCAATCCAATTTGGAGGAAAACATAACTTTATCCATAAAACATTTCTGTATCATTTAGGAAAATTTCAATTTGGATTGATCCACTCGTCCTCACATTTTCAACAGTTGCATTTCTTAATAACTTTTTATTTAATTAATATTTTAAATAATAACCCACCAATAGATCATATGTCATCTATGTTTTTAATGTGTATGTTAAATTTCATGGAAAATTTTTGGATACTTCGGGAGTATTATAAATATGTACTTCTCCATTTCATGTAAATAGTAGATTCCACTATGAATTTAATTAGTGTATTCAAATATGGGTCATGTTAACGAGTACCCTTAGGACACTTGTTAACAATCTATTTTAGAAAAGTTTTGACATCACTTTTATAGGAAATAAAAAAAAATGTTTTTTTTTCCTATAAAAACTTTCTTTAACTTGATTCTTAACCAAGATCCTAATGACACTCGTTAGCATTTCCTTTCAAATATTATGTGAGAAGAAGGAATATGTATTCATTGTATTACAGGGGTATTCTATAATTACTCATTTTTCATACCAATTTGTTCAGCCGGCCCTACACCAATTTTTTTTTTCCACGTATTTTGCTTGTACTTACCCTTTTTAGATAAATAAATGAATTTTTTTTCTGAAATAAATAAATGAAATTAGAACATAAATGAAATATAATGAAATAGAACCAATCAATTAATACATCTGGAAATATAAATAAAATAATATTATCATAACGATCAATAAGACGAGGGCTTTTTAACCCCATCCATTATGCGTCTATGATAGAATCATAAAGTAGCTCATGGTGGAAAAACACCCATCAGTAAAGGCTTTTTCACCCTAACCATTATGATAGAGTCATAAAATAGCTCATGGCAGAAGAATAGTCAGATGATTCATTTGAATTAATGGCAGAAGAATAGTCATATGATTCATTTGAATAATTCAAATGAATCTTTCAAAAACATGAACCAAAAACTTCATTTCTTTAGAAAACAAAGCTTACCCGCAACTTAATATACCAACTCTTTATTACTTGCACCTCACTCCTCAAATACCTCCAGTTCCATGTGGATTTACTGCAACTTGAGACTTAGAAACTCAAATTATGTTGGAAAGTATTACATATTCTTACTATCTTATTTTAAATTTCATAAAATAGAAAAGTTGTTAGGAAAGTCGATAGTATATGTGATTAGAAACTCATTAAAAGTTTATACACTTAAATTATCTTGTTCAGTAGTAATGAAGTGGTCAATCTTAAATTCTAATTCCTTTATGTGACATAGTTTTATATTTTTTAATTATTAATTTTGTTCATTTAGCCTCTGTCATGTAGTGCTAAAATCACCCTCAAAAAAAAAAAAAAAAAAAATGTAGTGCCAAAATATTCCAAAATATATACTACAATAAGTCTTGCCTGGGGTATGGTGATAACTTGAAATGATGAGCCTTGTCTAAATACAGGAACATTAAATAACACTTGACCAAGCTTGTTAGATTACTCAAATAAACAATTAACATAAAATAAATAAAGAACAATTTTCTTAGCAGTTTCGATAAATGAAATCAAAAAGAATGAGAAGAAGAAAGAAAGTACTTTCTTTCTTCTTCTCGGGAGTTGGGAGTAATGTGAGATTCTGTGATGAGTGGATGGGGGTATTTATAAAGGAATTGAAGCAGCGAATGTCATAGCTTACGTGGGTCCGCGAATGGCAACGATCATAGTTGGTGATGTGGGTCCCAATTCAGCACCGCCCTTTGAGCATATAACAAATGATATCAAATTGGTAGCTAAAACGCTTACACTTATAGCTTGAAACAATTTATCTCCATTATTACTTCAACTATGGCGGCGAGGGTGCGGGCAAGTAAGTACGTCGGTTTGGTTCTGAAGGAGGATGTGGAAAAAATCAAATTGGATGCTAAAACGCTTACACTTAGCTGGAAACAATTTATCTCCATTATTATCTTCAACTATGGCGGATGGGTGCGTGCAAGTAAGTACGTCGGTTTGGTTCTGAAGGAGGATGTGGAAAAAATCAAATTGGATGCCAAAACGCTTACACTTAGCTTGAAACAATTTATCTCCATTATTATCTTCAACTATGGCGGCGAGGGTGCGGACAAGTAAGTACGTGGGTTTGGTTCAGAAGGAGGAACCGGTCCACGATCTTGTGGAACTGTGTTCATCACAGCCACAGGCGTAGATCTGGTAGAGCCAACCGGCTGGCTGTTGAAAATCAGCATAGCCAAAAACGCCACCTTCATGATTTTAGAGAAAATTTTCCTCCACATTTGTGCTCCACCAAGAATATAGCGCATAAGTTTTTTTTTTTCAATGTGACAAAATATGGTCTGCTTAAATCTATATTTATAGGATTTTTGAATTCATTTTTATATTTTTTTTTTGATAATTTGAGCAGGACATTTATGACTACAGTAGTTACGTAATAGTGACGATTACGTAATAGGAGTCCAAAACTTTTTGTTTGTTTGTTTGTTAGACCGTGTAGCGTTCAGCAAGCATATTCTACAAGCTTTATGTATTTTACTTTTCAATCACTAAAAAGGTCTCTCATCAGCCATAATTAACACTACCCAAAAAACTTTCATTTACATATAATGGATTGCTAAATTATGAATAATATTTATTTATCCTCCAAGTTTTTGTACTTTTAAATTATATAAATAATAAATGAGTGTATGTATTTAATAAAATTATATTAAGTAAAGTTGTAACTACTTACTACAAGCCTACTTATACTAAGTTTGTAGCCATGATTGTCATTTAAATGTATAGTGTGTGAATGTATAGTGTGTTAGGGTCCGTTTGGTAGTTTATTTTGAGCAATCTTTTGAGCATTTTAAATACACTTATATTTTCCCACACTTTTCACCCACACATATATTAAAAACAATCAAACAACATTACACAAACTCCACTACTAAACGTCCCTTGATCTTGGGAAATAGGAATGATCACAGTTCATTCGAATATTCTACCTTATTCCTCGATTGTTGGTGATCCCGGCCATGCCACGTAGAATTTGACTAGCCGAAGAATATTAAGATATGATGATTATAATATAGTAATTTGTTATGACAAATTGAAGAAAGTTGTACCGACATGTGTAACGTACTTAAGAAGGTCAAATGAGCAGGACACTGTTTAGACTTTTACCAATTTTTGAATTCTTCTAGATAATTCTTTTATTGACCTCAAATTTCATCTTCTTTTAATTAATGTTATGTACCACTTTTGTCATCACTGAGTGCCTAGTGTGGTTCTCATTTTACAAGTATAAATTTTTGTGAAATATAGTTATTTTAATAACAATTTCACACATATATATTTAAAGGATCATGTTAATAATGGGGTGTTTGATAGAAAAGTTTGAGAAATGTTGTTTGGATATTTTTGATATACATATAGGTAAAAAATGTGTGATAATATATGTAATGTTGTATAAAATACTCAAAAATGTGTTTAAACTTACCTACCAAACACCCTATGTCTTAAAAGCAATAATTTTGACACTTTTTATAATAAAAAAAAATAACAAAATATTAAAAAAAAAATTTCATGTAAACTTTTTTTAAATGTCATCCTTTAATATTTTCCATTCAAATATGCTCAATATTTTGCGTGCCCTCAACAAGCTTCTGGATTGTGGCTCCCAAGACTATTCAAAGCTTTATATTTTGCGTCTTTAACTTTGTCGGCGCCGGCCACATGCCGACCGTAGAAAACAGATACATTAATTTGACTACATACAAAGAAAGACAACAATCACAATGGCTAGCAACCAAAACCACATATATAAAGCCCTCACATTGTCAACAGAAGGTACATATACACGCTCTAAGAAACACCCATTGTTATCTTGCTTATCTATTTCATTTCCCAAAGTGCTTTCCTGTTCTAACTTTGGCATCGGAGGCGTTGTGGCGGGCACCACACCGGTGACCATCTCGAAAGACACATTCACGCCGACAGAGGTTGGTTCCATCTGCCTATCTCGACCGACGAATTCACACTTCATCAGTTTGGCACCATCTGCGGGGAACGACATTTTCAGATTCATATTTGAGAATGTAGTTTCCATCAAACCTCTACATTCGGATGAAACCCAATCCAGATTCCGCAGCCTTGGCCCAAGTTCAAGTCATTGCAACCACCATTGAAGAACTCACCAAGCAAAATCAGGAAATGAAGCTATAGCTTCAACAGGTCCAACAGGCTCAACAGGAAGAGAACCGGTCCAAAGACAACCTGGAGGGAGAAGGGGATAGCCATAGGAGGAGTATCCATCAGAGGCCAACTACTCCTGACGAGTAGAATTCAGATCTCCTTTAAGAAATGAGGAAGGAGATGGACGAACCGAGGAACGCCATCAAGGAGAAGACAGATTGAAGCGTGGACAGAATGGTAAGGGCCACAGATTTGCCTTTCACCTCGGCGGTGCTTGAATGCCCTGTGCTGGTCGTCGTTTCGCTTACCTCAACTTGAGCCATTCGACGGACTCAGAGACCCTCAGGATCACCTTAATACCTTCAAGATGACTCTAGGTCTTCAACAGCCACCCGACGAGATAATGTGTCGTTCCTTTCCCACCACTCTCAAAGGAGCCGCAAGGGAATGGTTCAAAAAGTTGCCGACTTCGTCCGTGGATAACTTTGAGCAGTTGAGCAATGCCTTCTTGTGTCACTTCATAGGAGGGCAACATCCAAAGAGGCCGGCAGACCACTTACTCACCATTAGACATGGAGAGAAGGAAACTCTAAGGTCGTATGTAAAACGCTTTACTCGGGAGACTCTAGAGGTGGACGAAGGCGATGACAAGGTGCAACTGACGACCTTCAAAGCGGGATCGAGATCCGGATATCTCGTGGCCTCCCTCGCAAAGAATCCACCAAAGACAATGGCAGAAATGCTCCTGAAGGCACAGAAGTACATGAATGCTAAAGATACTTTAGCAGCCATAAAGGATGTAGAGAAGCCAGGAGATAAGGCAAAGAAAGAAGAAGATCGTAGGGGTCAGAAGAGAGAGCGCCCGGATCATCGGAACAATGACGGGAACAAGAGGAAAGATGATAAAGGTCCTCGGATGGTAAGATTTACCCCTTTGGTTATGCCTGTTAACAAAATTTTAACGCAGATCAAGGACGAGCATTATCTCAAATGGCCAAGACCATTGCACTCATCCCTTAATGTCCGTGACAAGAACAAGTACTACTGATTCCACAAAGATCACGACCACAACACAGAAGATTGTAGAGACCTAAAGGAGCAGATAGAGGAGTTGATATGGAAAGGGAAATTACAAAAATATGTGAAGAAGGGAGAATATAGTAAGTTCAACGATGGTAATAAGAACCAACATGGGTGTTCTTCCCGGGATGACGACCACCCGTCTCAACCTCCGCAGGATGTGATCGGGGAGATAAATGCGATTACAGAGGGGCCATTCTCGGAAAGATTATTTAAATCCCTCAAGAAAGTATACCAGAGGCAAGTAAATAGTGACCACACCATACCTCCGTCTAAGCAACAACGAATAGACCGGGACATGTCCTTTAATGAAGGGGACGCTAGGGGAGTGAAGCGCCCCCATAATGATCCTTTGGTCATAATGCTCAATATAGAGGGATTCAATACCAAGAGGATCCTCGTGGACAATGGTAGCTCCGCAGATATCATCTACCTCCTTGCCTTCCAAAGCCACCGGCTAGATCCAAGGAGACTGCGCCCATTGGACTCTCCCCTCGTCGCCTTCAACGGAGACAGGGTATATCCCAGGAGCATAGTGACGTTGATGATAAGAACGGTGGGGACCTTCCCGGTGCAGTTGACCCGTCAGTTAGACTTCCCAGTGGTGGATTGCCCCTCATCCTATAATGTCATTATTGGGAGGTCCACGCTCAACAAATGGAAAGCGGCCACGTCCACCTACTGTTTGAAGGTGAAATTCCCAACAGATAATGGTGTCGGTGAAGTAAAAGGAGATCAAGTCCTGACAAGAGAATGTTATCATGCCGTCCTGGCTACCAAGGAGAACCACACGTGGATGATTGAAGAGAAGGAAGAAGACAAAATGGAAGCCCTGGAAAAAATGGAATTGGCTCAAGGAGAAGCGAACAAGACGACGAAGATAGAGACGACGCTAAGCCCCGAGATGAGAACAAGACTCATTCAATTCCTTAAAGAAAATCTAGATGTCTTCGCATGGAGCCACGAGGACATGCCGGGCATAGCTCCAGAAGTTATCCAGCATAAGTTGAATGTGAACCCGGAGCGAAAAACCCGTCCAAGAAAGACGAAGAGTCTTCGCCCCAGAGCGAGATCAAGTAGTATCAGATGAAGTCACTAAACTCTTAACAGCTGGGTTCATCCAGGAAGTGTACTATCCTGAATGGCTCGCAAACGTCGTCCTAGTGAAGAAAGCAAATGGAAAATGGAGGATGTGTGTAGACTTCACAGACCTAAACAAGCGTGCCCGAAGGACGACTTCCCCTACCAAGAATAGACCAGCTCGTGGACTCTACAGCCGGGCATAAGTTGTCGACGTTCATGGACGCCTTCTCGGGATATAACCAGATAAGAATGGCTAAGGAAGACTAAGAGAAGATCGCCTTCATCACGAGTCAAGTACTCTATTGTTACAAGGTAATGCCTTTTGGATTAAAAAATGCCGGAGCCACGTATCAAAGGTTGGTGAACAAAATGTTCAACCAACAGATTAGCGAGAACATAGAAGTGTACATGGACGATATGCTTGTTAAGAGTAAGGAAGAGCTCACACATCCGGACGACCTGAAGGAGACGTTTGCCACCCTAAAAAAATACCGGATGAAGTTGAATCCTGGTAAGTGTGTTTTTGGGGTAGCCTCGGGGAAGTTCCCGGGATTCATGGTGTCCCAAAGAGGAATAGAAGCAAACCTAGAGAAAGTGCGAGCCATAATCAACATGGCATCACCCAGAACCGTCAAGGAAGTCCAGAAGCTCACAGGAAGGATAGTAGCTTTAAACAGGTTTGTCTCTAAAGCTACGAACAGTGCCTACCCTTTTTCAAGACCTTGAAGCAGGCTTTCGCCTAGACCGACGAGTGTGAAGCGGCGTTCCGGGAGCTAAAAAGTTACCCGAGTAGTCCACCCCTCTTAAGCCCGTCCAAAGAAGGAGAAGACCTATACTTATAGCCGGGCAAAGGTGTCGCCTTCGGCGAGTGCAACCTTGATTAGGGAAGAAGGCACGAAGTAGCTCCCGATTTACTACGTCGATCAAGCCTTTCAAAGGGCTGAGTTCAGGTATCCACGAATTGAAAAGAACGCGTTTGCATTAATAGTAGCCTCTCGCAAGCTAAGGCAATACTTTTAGGCGAATCCCATCCTGGTGACAAACCAACCGATCAAGAAATCGATGAACAGACCTGAGGCAGCCGGAAGAATGGTACAGTGGGCAATTGAACTTAGTCAATTTGACATTGAGTACCACCCCGAATAGCAATCAAGGCGCAAGCTTTGGCGGACTTCATCGCAGAATTCACCCTCCCGGACGAGGACAACTTTATCAACGAAGATGATCGGTGGACGATACAAACCGATGGTTCGTCACCCCAAAGGAGGGGGGGAGTAGGGGTCATCATAACCACCCCTGACGGAGAGATGCTCAAGTATGGAGTTCAACTGAAATTTCTAGCTACCAACAACGAAGCTGAATACGAGGGGATACTGACGGGACTAAGGCTTGGAAAAGCGCTTGGAGCTAAAAACCCGTTAGTCCAAAACGATTCAAGGCTAGTGATCGGGCGGATCGGGGGAATACGAAGCCAAGGAAGAGAGAATGCAGAAATACCTCAGTGTGACGAAACATCCGACTCGGGAGTTCGATATAGTGGAGTTCGTACAGATCCCAAGAAGTCGAAATAAGGGGGCAGACGAAGTCTCGAAGTTAGCATCGTCAGAGAAAGGGGAGATTAGCACGGACTTGGCGATGGAAGTCTAGAAACACCCCAGCAGAGGTCCCAACATTTACCATCCAGGCGCAAAACAATTGGATGACACCTATAATGTCTTTCCTCCGGAGACGACACCTCCCTCGAGAATCTGAAGAAGAAGCCAAAAAGATCAAGAAGAGAGCGGCCAGGTTCACGATCCTCAATAACGCCTTATACAAGAAAGGCTTCTCCATGCCTTACATGAAGTGTGTCGACGAGGAAGAAGCTAAATACATACTGGATGAAATCCATGGAGGAGTTTGTGGTGACCACGCCCGGCCCCGATCCCTGGTAAATAAGGTAATACGAACGAGTTATTTACGGCCAACTATACAGGTGGACGTTGTTGAAATCGTCAAGAAGTGCAACAAGTGCCAACGATACGGGAATGTACAATGGCTTCCAAATAGAGAGACTGACGACGATATCCTCCTTGTGGCCATTTGCACAATGGGGAATCGACATCGTCGGCCCACTACCCCCAGGTAAAGGTTAGGTAAAATTCCTACTAGTTGCTATTGATTACTTCACGAAGTGGGTTGAAGCAGAGGCTCTAGCAACGATCATTGAGACAAGAATTTGAGACTTTGTGTGGAAGAACATAATCTGCAGGTTCGGGATTCCCTTGACGATTATATCAAATAATGGGAGGCGATTCGACAGCCAAGGTTTCAGAGACTTCTATTCAAATCTTGGAATTAAGAACTAGTTCTCGTCCCTAGGGCACCCCTAGGCAAACGGACAGACGGAGGTAACGAATCGGATGCTGCTCAAGATTATCAAGGCCAAGCTGGACGATACGAAGGGTGCTTGTCTAGAAGAATTACCAAATGTCTTGTGGGCTTACAGAACCATGATGAGAACCCCAATAGGAGAAACTCCCTTCAGGCTTACCTATGGCAATCAAGTCGTAATCCCGGTCGAGGTAGGAGTAACGAGCATCAAGCCAGAGACGTTCAACGAAGAATGCAACGACGATGAACTACGACTCAACCTGGACTGTTTGGACGAAGTAAGAGATCAAGCCTCCAACAAGATGACGAAGTACCAGCTGAAGATGACCGAATACTACAACAAGATAGTTAAACTCAAACAGCTAGACATAGGTGACCTCGTCCTGCGCAAGATCACCACCGCAACTAAGGATCCAACCCAAGGAAAGCTGGGTCCCACATGGGAAGGACCTTCTTGAGTCGTTCACTACTCAAGACAAGGCAGTTACCACTTGGAAACGATGGATGGACAGAGACTTCCTCGACCATGGAACATTGAGCATCTAAAGAAGTATCACCAATAGATGTAACAAACAAATGTATTCATTCCTGAAATTAATGAGAGAATTATTCATCTAGTATCTTTTTGTAAGCGAGTTTAGTCACCGCATTTGACATATAAAAGCTAAGTAACAAGATTCCGCCTTGACGGATGTAAGTTCTTGACGATCCCTCCAACGGGTATAAGGCATATAAAAGCTAAGTAACAAGATTCCGCCTTGACGGATGTAAGTTCTTGACGATCCCTCCAACGGGTATAAGGCATATAAAAGTTAAGTGATAAAATTCCGCCAAGACGGATGTAAATCACCGACGAAGCCTAAGTGACAAGATTCCTTAAATGGATGTAGGTCACCAAAAAATGGTTAAGTGACAAGATTCCTTAAATGGATGTAAGTCACCAAAAAAATGGCTAAGTGATAAGATTCCACTTTGACGGATGTAAGTCACCACGGCCATAAACGCAACAAACATCTCTTGAATGGGTATAAGTCAAGTAACAAGGCCCCGCCTCGATGGGTGCAAGCCACTGATGCAGGCACAATCCTCTAGCAGGCGCAAGTGGCAAGATCCTGCTTGATAGATTTAGGTTACCAACGAATCCACAAAAAAAAAAAAATGAAAAAGAAAAGGGACAAGAACCTTGCAACAAATCAAAACAAAACTCAGGTTGTATCCAAGCCCCTCTAAAGGATCGTGAGTAAGTAACAAATCATTGACGAATGGAGAGGTCACAGCCAAGAAATTTATGCTAAGTACAAGGTTTGGACGAATGTAAAACAACACAAGTATTTGACGAACAAGTAAGTATATTGCAAATTCAATTAAAAAGCCCAAAAACCAAGGGCAAATTACCATTGTTGTTATACCCTAAAAAACCCATAAACACTGGGCAACACAAGAAAATTGTTTTTAGGACAGATTAAATTGTTCTAAAATTAGATTTAAAAAAAAAAAAAAAAAAAAGGCCCAAAACATGACGGGCTAACAAAATTTTTTTTTTCATAAGTACAAAGGTTCAGGGGCCAAAGAATGTGTCGTTAGGAGCATCATTCTCGCAAAGATCGGATCGTCGGCAGGGACATCACTTTCGGGAACAAAAGATTGGGCTGCCTCGTCGGTCGCCATCTCCTGGTCCACCACCTCAAGATCCAAGTTTTGCAAATCAACTCCGGTGGGATGCTTGAAGAGATACCGCCTTAGAAGCTCAAAGCCTTTGAAGTACCAACCGAAGAGCACAATGTTGTACTCATCGATCCTGTGAAAAGCCTTGACGGACCTCGCAGCAATTGTCTTGAGCTTTTCCTTGGCCACCAAGAGCTGTTCATCCTTCTCCAAGGTCAACTGACGCTCAGCACGAAGATCTTCGGATAAAGCCTTTGTATTTTTCTTTAAGGTATTGACCTCGTGCATGGAATCAATGAGCTTTTTCTTCATTGAAGAATTCTCTTCGTCCAAGGCCTCCATTTTGGATGTTAGTGACGCCACCTTGGCCTCCCGAGTAAGGTACTTAGAAGCAATGTGAAGACTCTCCCCCAACACCCGAAAAGAAAGCTAACGTTGTCGGTAAAAAGACGGATAAATACCAAAAACACACGGGTAAATTACCTGGGCGAGCTTATGAACTTGTTGATTGGCGACCACGTTGAAAGGTACGCCGTCAAAAACCTTTAAGTCCTCGGCCGTAACAACTCTGTGTGCCCCGTCCACAGCCAGACCTTGATCTCCCCATACAGTGGACGAATGAGAATTCACCTTCTCCTCCTCCTTGCCTGATATGCGCTGCCTCTTTGACAAAGGAGTGGAAATCTCTTCAACCGAAACAGGCTGGGAGGTCGTCCTCACGGTCTTGGCACCAGAAATGACGGGAACAACCGAAACAACCGGAGTAGCGGACGGACCTTTCCCGATCCACGCGCACTCCTTTCTTCCCGATCTTGGACAATGGTTCGTCCTTCTTCGACCTCATCTTGGCATACATGTCCTTGTTGAATTTAATCGTCATCTCTGCAAGAAGGAAAACACTTAAAAAAAAATATATGGTGCTTAAAGGGAAGTTAACACTGACGAAGCCAACACTTACTCTTTTTGCCCTTGATGTCGATGTTGCGCAAGACGTAGGGAAATGGGTCCGGCCCTAAGCAATAGAATGAAAGCGTCCGTGGATCTACCAGTTCCTCCCAGCTTTCAATTGTCCCGGCATATTCTATCGCCTTTTCAACACGATCTTGGTATTTGCTCTTTAACTTAGGACATCTCTTAACCGCCAAAGAGATAGCTACAAGAGTTAGAGACGGCCACATAAGTGGAATGAAAAATTAACAAACGAGAAGAAACATTGACGCACCTAAGTTTGAGGTTCCCCATCGATGGAGCAACCTTGGGATATCATCCCAAGCTTCGCTAGAAGGGGTCTCAAAATCGTCCCCTGACATGAAAAAGAAACGGGACTTCCAATACCTAAATGACGAGGGTAACCCTTGACGATCCTAGTCCTCCTCGCCGAAGGTACTAACTCATAATACCCATACTCTTTTGACTCTTTTAAGCGGTAAAGGTAGACAAGCTCACTTACCTTGATCATATCTCCGTTAGCGGCCAACCATATTTCCATACAATTGATCACTATCCTCCATGAATTGGGCATAAGCTGCCCGGAAGAAATGCCAAAATAAACTAAAAACTCCATCACCAATGGATGGACGAGAAGCCTAAGCCCACAAGTGAAAGCAGCCTCGTAGAAGCATACCTCACTAGGGAAGAAGTGGCATACCCGATCCTCACTACTAGGCCGACGAACGCGAACCCGTTCAAGGAATTGAAATCTATCCTTAAACCTAGCCACGGTATCGACATCCAACCCGTACGCCTCCCCGAGGGCGTAGAAAGCCCTAATCGGGCGGGGGCAGAGACGGCCGTATCACCCTCCATTGGGCCGTCGCTAGACGACAACCCAGCTTCAAGTTCGCTAGATCTCACCTCCGACATCCTCCTCGCTTCACCCTCAAACCAAGCGAGTGATTGGCCTAATATTGGAGATAACTCCCCTAACACCACACTCAACCCACAACCTTCAAAAACAAAATCCCCAACCAAAGGAAAGAAGTCACCGAAAACGCCTAAAGCTGCCCCTTAGCGAGCAAAAAAGAAAGAGATTGAGGGGCAAGCTACCCTAACCTTAGAAGAACTAACCATGAAAAGGGGAACGTACCTTGAAGAATAAACGATTGAATCAAGAAAAATTCCAAAAAAACGTCGTCGGAGCAAGATCGGAATGGTCGCAGGAATAAACGGAAAAAATAAAACTCAAAGCAAATTATTAAAGTGAAGGAAAAGAAAGTTTTGAAACCAAGACCCAAGGAAACTGAAAAATAGCGGGAAACTCAAGGGTCATGCCATTAATGCCATTGATCGGCACGCGCCATGTGGCCACATCGCATGTTGCGCCGCCACTACACATTAAATTTGGAGCAGAACCCCAAGAGTCATAGACAGCTCAGGAAAACTTTTCATCTTCTATGGTCCTCATGACACATCACAGACGACTACAGAACTTGGGGGGCAAATGATGGGAGTGACGAGATTACGTCCCCTAGACGAAGTCAACACTCATAACGAGATCATCCTGAATGACGAAGAAACCAGTCATCACTAACGAGGACAGGAAAATCATTCAATATAGTTAGCCGGTGACTTTGGCGATTCTGAAACCAACCAGGCAGACCGTTGGGAGCCTATTAAAAGCCCCATTATTGGGCAGGAGGCGTTACTAAGAAAGGCATTAACATCACAACGGCTAGCAACCAAAACCACATATATAAAGCCCTCACATTGTCAACAAAACGTACATATACACGTTCTAAGAAACACCCATTGTTATCTTGCTTATCTATTTTATTTTCCAAAGTGCTTTCCTGTTCTAACTTTGGCATCGGGGGCGTTGTGGCAAACACCACACCGGTGACCATCTCGGAGGACACATTCGCGCCGACAGGAGGTTGGTTCCATCTGCCTATCTCGACCGACGAATTCACGCTTCATCAATAAACATCAATGGCATGATTCCCCAAAGATGTCACGTTTTATTGCTCTTACATGTATGAGAAACTTCTTATCGAAGGAGAGCTTATATAACAAAACTTTCAATATTTTTTATCCCATCTTACAATTATTTAAAAAAAAAAAAAAAAAGAGGTAAGTTTCTTATATTTTGTTATAAAAAGTGAAAATTTTAGATTTTAAATTTATGGCCAAGTTTAGATATGAAAGTTAATAACCAATTAATTTAAAAGTTAGTCATGATTATTTAATATTTGCATAGTGTCTATGATTAGCTTCATTGTTGAGCATGATAAATTTTTTGGACAAAATGGCCTTATACCCTTTTCACCCAAATTATATAGCTTTATGTCCCCCTTCCAAATTAATTAGGGAAATGCCCCTCTTTTGTAACTCGATTTTCTCAAAATCGAGTTAAAAAAAAAAAAAAAATTCTAAAGTCTTATAGTGACATTTTTAAAGAACTATAGTGACGTTTTAAGGACCTATAGTGGCGTTTTGTAACTCGATTTCCATGAAATTGAGTTATAGGCAATTTTATTGCTTATAACTCGATTTCATGAAAATCAAGTTACAAAACGCCACTATAGGTCTTTAAAAACGTAAAATTGCCTATAACTTAATTTCATGGAGATCAAGTTACAAAACGCCACTATAGGTCTTTAAAAACGTCACTATAGATCCTTAAAAACGTCACTATAGGACTTAACTCGATTTTGAGAAAGTCCAGTATCAAAAGGACATTTCCCTAATTAGTTTGGAAATGGGGGCATAAGACTATATAATTTGGGTGAAAAGGTCATAAGGCAATTTTGTCCTAAATTTTTTATAGCAACATCTCCAAATAAAGCTGCCATCAATTTTAGCAAAATAACCTTGAAAATAATGAATAAATAGATATTGTGGAGAATGTGAGCCAAAATACCAAGAAACCCATACACATGATGGTTTCAAATCTTCAACAAATAAATTCCATCAGGGTTATTTCTAGTTTATAACACGTATTCTGTCTTGTTCTGTTTCAGAACTAAGAAAAGTTTCAGTTGCCCATTGTTATTGCAACATATGTAACTTCTCCACAAGGTATATTATCACATTTGAGATTAAAAAGAAAACCCAATTGGCCAGTATCATCGTGGTCAAGGGTCTACCCCTCCGAGAGAAGTTCTATGACTCCGTCCCTAGTCGTGGCACCGGTATACACCAATAGTGTTTTCTGCTAACAATATGCAATGCAAATCCTTCTTTATTTGATTTGTGTGAGTATATGTCATATTAGTCACACCCTTCACTTCTAGAACTCCTAGTAGTCCCACCTAACCTATGAAGATTATTTTAGAAAGGCCGAAAGTAAGAGACATAGAAATTAATATTGATATTACCATGTTACTCAAGTTTATATATATATATATATATATATATATAAGAATGTTACTCAAGTTTATGTGCGTAGGAAGACATGCTATTAGTTCATGTGATATTGCTTTGTATACTAACACTTTATTCAATACAAAAAATTTTAGTTTTCGAAAAAAAAATGATAGTACGCTCTAAAGTCACAATAAATTTTACAATCTTTGAAATGACATATTATGATTGGTATATAATAAAAATAATGTCAATAATATTTTCATGTAAAAGTAACATTGTATTAATTAAAATTATCTTGTAACCTCATGTATATACATGAATACATTTAAAGATATACAATAAGATGCATAATATAATTTCTATATATATAATTTAAATATTATTGATAGTCATTTTTATATTTTGTTGACTCTTTAAAAAAATTTGTAAAGATATTATTAGATATAAAATGTAAATTGTCCATTTTTTTTTATAAAAAAATTATTGTGAAACACTTTTTTTTTTACGATTTATTTATTTTAGACTCTTTGGTTTTTGTACTTTTTTTCTTTTTAGGGAAAACTTTGATTTTTGTACTTAATAACTCACTTGGATGAATATATATATAATGTGATCCCATATTATATTTGATTCTAAAATTAAGAAATAAAACTCTTTAAGAATAAATAATTTATGACACATGACACAAAATTGGAATAATAATTTAAAATTCTAATTTGAGTTTCTCTCAGTTTCACCTATTATATATATATATATATATATATATATATATATATAAATATATAAGTTTTTTTTTTTTCTTTTGGAGAAGAAAATAAATATGAGAGCCGACACCCCCAATTAAATTAATGTAGCCACTTGGCTTGAATTCCTAGTAGATAATGTAATCATACTGTTTTGACCATCCTCACCACTGGGCTCACTTCTGGCCTAACCTCCCTTATCTACAATATTAAAATTATTTTAGAAACATTTTATTGGGAGAATGATAAAATAATAAATGTTGTTGACAATTTTTTATATTTTCCATAAAAATGGGGTTAAAATTTTCCTATTATGATTTATTAACACTTACCCTAAGACCACTGTGTACCTTAGATGTGGTGGTCACTCCACAAGTATAAGTGCTTGTGAGGTATGGGGGGACAATGACTGAGGTTCAAGTCTACGGGAAGAAACTTCACTTATACACTTAGATTAGGTTAAAGTAGAATTTCTATTTTGTTAAAAAAAAAAATTGCCCTAAAGACATCTGTTAACATGACCCTAAAACTATTACATATTTACATGTCCAAACATTAATGAAAATTGTAGATTAATAACAACAGCATCAATAATATCAATTACAAGTTATAAATTTCCCGGGAATACCCAATTCAGTGTGACGCCACATTGTGTTTCCAAAACGATTTTCGAATATGCAAAATGTATTTGATAGTTTCACTGGTGTAGCATCATTCATTGCATAGCTTTTATAGTACCATTCCTCTGTTCGGTCCATGTATCACACAATCATCTACATATATAGAAATTATTGGACCGGCTTGAATGTCGAATCCCAGGTGGAATTCCCATTTTGCCCAACCGATCACACAGAACAATTGAGGCTTTGTTAATTTATTCAAGTTATGGTGATAACTTGAAATCATAAGCCCTGTCTAAATATAGGAACATTAAATAACACTTGACCAAGCTTGTTAGAATACTCAAATAAACAATTAACATTAAATTTTTTTTTAAAAAAAAGAACAATTTTCTTATCAGTTTCGATAAATAAAATCAATTTGGTAGCTATACGCTTACACTGAGCTTGAAACAATTCATCCAATAAACTCATCTCAATGAAATAGATTATGCCAACCAACTATATTGAAAGTAGATATGCACAGAATGTAAATAAATAAATGTTTGCTTTTTGAATGGGAAAACGAAATGGTCAAAGATGCAACTAAGAAGATAAGTATAAGCAAGAATGCAAGATGGCAAACACAGTGAAAGGGAAGGACACCCACTCCAAAAGACGAAAAAAATGAAGGTGAATTGTTGTGCGGTGGAGGTTTCCTCTTGCTCAATCTCCTACTTTCACATAAAAATTAAATATAAGGAAACAATTCTATAATACGCTGCGTTGGCTGTCGTCAATGTAGATATTGAACTCCTTTACCTTTAGGCTTTGTTTGGTAACAACTGAGAGAAGATAAGAGAAAAGAGATGAATAATAGAAAGGAAATGAGAAAAAATAAATAAATAAATTAGATCTCTTATCTATGTTTGAAAATAAGGAGAGACGGAGAAAAAAAAAGAAAAATGATTTTTTTTTTCTTTCCTTTGTTTGGTTTGCAATAAGAAAGGAAATGAGAAGAAAATATATATTTTTTTTTTTAATTTTTTATTTTTTATGTATATATACTTTTATGCCCATATAAATGTGAAGGATGTATAAAAATTATGGGCAAATATGTAACTTCATATCATATCATATTATTTATGTGGGTCATAGTTTTTTTAAAACCATTGTCTCTCTTCAAATTTGCCCAAATTGGGTGG
Source organism: Quercus dentata (assembly GCA_028216015.1). NCBI lineage: Eukaryota > Viridiplantae > Streptophyta > Magnoliopsida > Fagales > Fagaceae > Quercus > Quercus dentata. Next base: position 5,603,299 of record CP116449.1, read on the forward strand.
ATTAAAACATGTGGCCCAGGGAAGCGGTTTCTGCCCTTTTGTTATCTTCCATGCTAACCAAATGGAGGAAAAGACTCTATTTCCTATCATTTCTCTTCTCTTCCTCTCTCTTCTAGCGTTTCCAAACACACTGTTAGGCAATTAGCTAAGCCATAAAAGTACTATAGAAAGAATTATGCATATCATTTTCCACATGAAACACCGTACAAAATGAGTTTAGAATAAAAACAGAATACTCTTAAATTTTATCAAACTATTTGTGTTCATCTTACTCAATGTTTTGAGTATTGTTTTTATTCATATGTCAATTTGTCTATTAGTATGAAATATTTTGATACTTACATATTTTGAGATTACCATTCAAGTAATATTTTTCACAAAAATTGTGTTAAAACTTTCCTATTATAGTTTATTAACAATTGTCTTAAGCACACGCATTAACATTATCTTTATTGTATATATAACAAATCTTAGATTAAAATGTTTATATCATATTTTTAAAAAATAGATTAATAATATATACAATATATTTCATATGAGATAAATTTTAAATAAATCAAAATAATAATTGATGGGATGGGCCATCTCCACGTGGAGAAGGAAAAGTGAAAATAATAATAATAAAAGTGTATCATTTGATTTAATCGTTGATGAGGGATTGATGCGAGAGGGATGAAAGAGAAAGAGAAGTTTAGATTCTTCTTTAGGGGTTATTATTGGGTAATTTAGGAGTATATTTTCTCTCTCACACAGAGAGGTAGGCCCATGATAGATGAGACCTACCTCTATGTGAGAGAAAATGAGTATATTATCGGAGTACCTAATAAATTTCCCTTATTTAAAGGAAAAAAGAAAAGTGAGAAATGTGGTTAATGGCCAATATGGGTTGAAATGACCTAAAATTTCTTGATATTTTCACTAGCATTGTACCAACTACCATCATTCATAGTATGGTATAAGCATTAAAAATTACACCACAGATTGACCAAACCCAAATTTGCTACTATCAAAAAAGTGTTGAAAAACTAGTATGGAGTGAATAAGAAATTGACTCATAATGTGTACACTTGAACATGATATTGAAGTAGTGAAAATTCTTGAGTCTCACATGGAAAATGATAGAGAATATGGGTTTATATGCTCATGGGTTGGACATTGGGTTGTGTTTTAGGCATGTGTGGATTGGACCCTTTTTTTTAAATAATAATAATAATTTTTTTTTTGAGTCAGTAAGTTTGTATACAGTAGTTTTTTTTAAAAAAATAGTGTGTTTGTTTAGTAACGTATATATTTATAGTCCCTCATTCATGAAATACAACTTATGAGAAAATCTTCAAAGAGAAAATATTTTGTGCACTCATTTGGTAGGATCCCATACGTTCCTCCTACATATGATCCTACCATTTTTACGATCCTAGTGTGATCCTAAACGTTTTGGTGAGGTGAGATCGTAAAATCGTGCGATCTTACGATCCAAATCGCAATTTTGACAACCATGCTCGAAACAGCATTTTTTGAAGAGAGTGCTACAGCCCCATGCGTGTTTGATGTTTCTTTCCCATTTGCTTAATTTCTTTAGTCATCATCATTTTTTTTTTTTTTTTTTTGAGTCATCCACTCCCCCAACGTGTCAGCTCAAGCCTACCATTCTTATCAACTTGTATTGTTAGTTTTCTTTTACCTTTTCAATTTGCATTTCCCATATATATATATATATATATAATAAGAGGTAAAACCAAGAGAAACTCAAATTAAAATTCTAAATTAAAGTTCCAATTTTGCACCATATGTACTAAATTATTATTCTTAAAGAGTTTTATTTCTTAATTTTAGAATAAAATGTAGGACCTTAAGTGGGTTATTAAGTACAAAAACCAAACCTTTCTAAAAAAAAAAAAAAAAAGTACAAAAACCAAAAAGTCTAGAATAAATGAATGGTAAAAAAAAAAAAAAAAGTACTTCACAATAACTTTTTTTTTTAAAAATGGATAATTTACAGTTTATACCTAATAATATTCTTACAACATTTTTTAAAAAGTTAACAAAATATAAAAATAACTATCAATAATATTTAAATTATATATATAGAACTTATATTATGCACCTTATTATGTATATTGTTAAATATATCTACGCATATGCATAAAGTTACAAGCTAGTTTTACTTAATATTGTACTGCCACCCAATTCAAGGTGATCAGTAACTCAGGTGCTCTCACACTATTTAATCTCTCTACTTTCACATAGTTACATTCTCATTTAGCTCTTTTTGTTCTTAACAAAAAGCTTTCTTATTTGAAGTTAAGGGGAAATGGTTTTAGAATCTTGAGAGATACAAAATAGTTTTTTCCCTTTAATTTACTAAACCAATCGAGAGGTTTTATTTATTATTTTATCTAAAATTTCACACTAACTTCTACTCCGAATCAAATACAAGCACAATTGATTGGATATGACCAACACTACTAGTACAAGATTACAACATAAACTTTATGGTCCATTTGGATTGAGGGGGAATAGAATAGATTTAACATAAAATTAGCTTATTTTTAGCAAACTCTACTCTACTCCCCTCTATTCTCCCTCCTTCCCCCTTCCATCCAAGTAGGCCATTAGTCCAATTTATAGTACCACTAATATTATTTGAAAAATCTCATAGACATGCCAAAACTAATAAATTTGTTTATGTACGTATTTGACATTTGGAGACACAAATCCAGAAAATGATGTTTAAAAATTCTTAGTTTAGTGATGAGTGAGTTAGACATACATATAGAGGTACAATATAAATATTATCATTAAGTTTTGGTCTCCCGAACAAAAAAATCCTAGTTCCACCCCTAACTGTCATGCATAAATGGTTATAGCAACTATGAGTAAGAAATTTTTACGATCACTAGGGGCATCGGAAATTGAGACTAAAGTTTTTTAAGAAGACGTGATATTTGCTCCTGATGTTATTGTCAGGGCGGCACTATATATGATTCAGGGTGGTCATAGGACCACCCTGATTCCCTGAACTTGGAAAAAATATTTTTATACCTTAAAAAAAAGAATTTTAAATTAATAATATGGGTTGTTGACCACCTCAGGAAAAAAAAAACTTCATCCTAAAAGAAATTTGAGCCCATTAAAAATAAAATTTGATCTCTCCAAAATTTTGGTTTGTTGAAGATTTATATTCACAAGTCACAACACTTTCTCAACAAATTTTAAGTGATAGGTTACCGTTGAACAAAAAAAAAAATTTCAGTGATATGTAAATTAGAACCAATAACAATTGCCAACTAGGATTTGTTGTGAAAATTTTGTGGACCAGCATTTCTCAAAAATTGTCCAAAAAATAAATTAGCCTAAAATCCTAAATCAAATGTTTAATTGTGATATATTAAATTGTTTTTTTCAAAATATGTATCTTAAAATTGCTATTTTTTTTTTTTTTTATATATAAAAATGCATATTTTCCCATAGCTAGTTGGTTAGTACTTGCTTTGGTCTTTAGTTGAATTTATTGGATTTTTTTTTTTTTTTTTTGGCTCAATATTGGATTTATGTGATACATCTTGTACATATGTATATGCATTAAAATAATGTTTCAATACTTTGTTGAACATCACTTCCAAAAAAAAAAAGTTTATTGGACATGATTAATGTAAATTTTTAATGCCTAAATTGAATATTTTGAATGAATCTATAATTTACCCTTTATTTTTTTGTTAGCACTATTGACAAAATTCTTATAAGGAAATCAATTTTATTTAATTTCAAAATTTATCTTCTAAGCAAATTTGTATTCACTTGAATAATCTTCTTTTAGATCCTAGGTTATGAGAAATGTCTCATCTTTTCATCCTAATGATAAGGAGAAAATAAAAAGAGCATATTTACAAAGATGTTCTTGTCAACCTCTTAAGCATGATTTCCCTACAAAAAATTAGTGGAGCATTACATGGATTCAATCCTGATTAGTGATTAGTTTAAAGAATACAAAATATTGGTTGTTTATTTTGTTTAATTATATTTTTATTTATTTAGGCAAAATTTTGGTAATTGAGTGGGAGATCAGTACTTCAATGATTATTTGGTTGTGTGTATTGAAAAAGATGTAACTGATACTACTAATAGCATTAATAATGAAACTATCATACAATAATTTCAAATATGAAAAACTCTTAGATAGAAATTTTAAAATTTTATTTATTTGGAATTTTTTTTTTATGTCAAAATATTCAAATTTTATTTTCATTAAAAAAATTTAAATTTAAATTTATTAATGACCAACTTGAACAAAATTCTTGGAGCTGTCATCGAGTATTGTTGGATGTGATTCTCTTGTGGTCTTGAATGCAGTTGCTGGAAACTGGAAAGTCTCCTCCACCATCTTCAATAGCAACGGTAGTTTACGGTGTTTCTTCTCTAGCCCATGAGGTCTGTTGTTTTCAAGTTTTACATACAAGAAGGAATATTTTGGTACATGACACTGGGTAATTTAGGTATGTGAGACTGAGAAATTAATTTGGGTTAATTCATTTCTGACAGTTATACAAAATAACACGATGATTGTCAGATTGTGTCAATAAAATGGCTCTTTAATTTGCTCTTTTCCAGTCCGTTTGTGGTAATCGTTGTTTTCGGCTTGCTCTTTTTGGAGCCTTGTTATAAAATTTCTTGATTATCAAAAAAATATAATAAAAAATATCTACATGCATGTGGCAACTTTTACATATCACTCGTGCCAAAATAATAATTAAAAAAGGAAAGAAGAAAACATAGGTTCCATGAATTAGTTTCTTGTAACAAATATGTAGCTAGCTTTTTGTCGCTAGCTTTTATATATAATCTTTGACATATATTTTTATAGCTAGCTTTTTGTAGATAGCTTTTTGTAGATATTTTTATAACAAATATGTAGATAGCTTTTTGTAGCTAGCTTTTATATATTTTTATACCTTAAAAAAACTTTTATATATAATCTTTGACAAATATGTAGCTAGCTTTTTGTAACAAATAAAATATTCATCATTCACCAACTCATGCATATACGTATCTAAGCCCACACAATCCATCTACGAATATGAGTAAAATAATATATTATCATAATCAATAATAGAGGCAACCATAATCAGAGATTCTTTTGGTCGAGCTGTGGCAGCTTTTGAGTAAGAAATTGCTTCACCCCTTAAGGATAGATGCTCCGGAATGTGAAGCTTGAAGCTTTTTGAGGAAGGTTTAATTGTCTTTTGCTGGTAGAAACATTGGTATATATCCATGTCTTTCTAAGCCCACACAATATTGCTTGACAGTTGTTAAGGGCTGTTTGATTTTCACATTTCTCCTACCTCCATTGTCTCTTTTATTTACGGTATTTCAGCTGCCAATCATGATTTCATAGTCTTTGGCCCATTTGGCAGTAGTGTTTAAGTGTTATTGTTCAGTTTTCAGTATTGTGAAAATATATGCTTTAGCGTTATAGAAATATGTGTCAGAAGTACTATTATTGTTTAAAAATTGAAAATTATTATTTAAAAGACACTACCAAACAGGCCTTATGTTTCTCCCATTGGATGCTTAGGTAAATTTGCAAGTTATGGTTTTGGCATAGATGGTTTTGTTAAAGGTAGGAAGGTGATACCACAAATTAAGTTAAAGGTAACAAAAAAAAAAAACTAGCCACCTAATTACAGTTTCTAATAGACAAAAGTTCTAACTGAACTAAGAAGATAAGTATAAGCAAGATAGCAAACACGGTGAAAGCGAAAGACACCACGCCAAAAATGAAGGTTCATTTGATGTAGGTTTTGTCTTGGCGCCCAAGCTCGTATTTTCACATAAAAATTAAATATAAGATAATAATTCTATAATAAGAACTAAGAAATACATTATACATAAATATTAAAAAAAAAAAAAAAATTAAAAAGCCATAAAATAAACTGATACCACTTGAAGCTTAAGGAGAAAGAACCCAATGATATGAAGCTGGCCATGGCCAACGAAGATATTAAACTTCTTTAGAAAGCTAGATGTAACTACGTAGTATAAATGAGTTTTATCAAACCATTTGTCTGCTTCTTACTCAACATTTTGAATGCAAAATATTTTGATGCCAGTGTATTTCATCAAAATTACTGGCTATTGTTATTATTATTATAACAAATCTTAGATTAAAAATTTTATATCATATTATTTTTAAATAAATTAATAATATACTATTTTCAAAAATAATAATAATATACTATGTATATCACACAAAATAAATTTAAAATAAATCAAAATAATAAATGATAGGATGCCCGTAGGAGGAGGAAGGATAATAATAATAAAAGTGTATACTTTGATTTGAGCGAGAGAGACAAAAAGTTAAGAATAGGTCTCTAAATACACTATTCAAAACATTTCCATTTGAATGATTAATCACTCAGTGAAGTCCCAAACGACAAAACACACTATGAGTGCGTTTGGATTCGGCTGAAAGTTCCCTGCGTTTGCGTTTTTTTTTTTTTTTTTTTTTCACGCGTTTTGGATGTTGCGGCTCTGTTCATGCACTTGTTTAATGAACAGAGTCATAAACTTTGACTTTTCAAATTTTTTTACCAATCACAAGACATCGTGTCTTCGTTCATGAACCCACAAATTTCACTTTTCAAAGAACTTTTTCATTAAAAATGGGTCCCACAATACTATTCACACATTTAAAAATTATTTCGCTCTGATGTTTTTCGATTTTGATTTCAGTTTTCAGTTTTCATTTGTATCCAAACGGACCCATGTATTCAGGCTTCGCTTTATAGTAGAAAATGTATAACAAATAGCAAACTTTTATCAAGCCGCGAGTCACATCCTTCATTGTACATATATACTTTTCTGTAAGATTTTCTACATAGATGCCAGATTTGACATCTTCTCTTATCTGGGAGAACAAAAGAAAAGACCTAAGACCCTAAGAGGACCAGGTTTCTAGAATAAAAATGAAATATTTATAAGTTCCTTTTAATTGAAGATTTCTTTGATTTGGATCCGATGGTGATTGTTTATAGTAAATCTGCAATAAACTGAAAAATCAAGTGGCATATCCTTACAAGAATAAGTAAGTCAAGTCTACCAAAATAAATAGTTTATAATCATTCAACCTTGAGAAAAGAACAGCGACACAGATAGTCAAATTGTTCCACAACATGCTTGATTCGCTACTATTGAGGAAGTACAAAAGCACAAATTAGGACTATAGTACAATAACATGATATAAGCTTCAATGAGCTACAATAGGAGAATCAGCTTGATAATTGGATAATTTTTTTATGTGGGCACAGTATCTCTCAAAAACACGTGATTAAGCCGTCTTGATCATTAGATAAGTTTTTTCTACAAGAACTACAAAGGCATCGGCTGGACCCTTGGTATAACTGTGTAAGTCTTTCGGCTTCCTATCTAACAAAATAAAGATATAGAGAAAACATTAATAGCACCATTATACATTATACAAAATCAGAAAAGAAACAAAAGCAATCTAAAAGATAGTTGTACATTTGCACTCAGGTTGAGTTCCTTATACACAAAGAATATGTGGCCATCTATCTTTGTACACTCAGGTTGAGATACTTAAGGTTCTGCCCTCAAGACAAACACTTCATACTAATACTGACATCAGGTTTTATGGCCGCATTTTTCATCTAGCTTATACCATTAAGCTAACAAACAAATAACAAAAACAGACCCAAAAGTCCATTGGGACATTTTCAAAAACACTTCAAATGCATCCATTAAAGTACCTGAAATTCAATTCATTGTCACTTGCAACCTTCCTCTCCCCTTCTCCCTCCTCTCTTTCCTCCAAGTTCCTAAGCATGGAGGCATACTGTAATCCATCAATCAACAAATCATTTTGTGATTAATTGAAATACATGAAAGATCTAATGCCCCACTTACAACATAAAATCCTGAGTTTCTGCGATTTGTGAGAAGAATCATTCCCATGCCCCTTTCTCTACAATTGGTGATGGAGCAGATAACAATCACTGAATTTCTGCTGCCAGTCTCCCTCTTTTCTTCTTCTTCTCCTCTATATTTTCTCTCTGTTTCTTCTTCCATACATGTTTCTCTATCAGTACTCACAACTCGGTGTCGATTGGAGAAAAATTGGAGGAAAATCTGGCAATAGATAATGATAGGAAAAAAAATGAAAAAGACAAAAAAAATAGGTCCCTTGTAATTCTCTCCCTAGGCCAGCACAATTGATTTCAACCTATTGTTTTGCCCTTCTATTGCCGTTCTATTACAATACACACGAAGGCAAAACTCTCTCTTTTTATGTATTACTAGTTTATCATTTGATGCACATGCAAAACTATCAAAGAACATTCATAGTAATTCTATCATGGCTTTGCTTAAATTAAAAGCTGAATTTCTCTGTAACATTTAGAATGAGAAACAAAAATTTATTAGTAACAAAATTACTTCAAAAAGTATTTTGTTATGCAGATGCTAAAAGCAAAATCTAGCACATACAGTTCAGTCACAGCATTTCCAAAAAATTAAAAAAAAAAAAAAAAAACTATAAGTCAATTATTCGTAAGTGTAATATGTAAAAGGAACCTAAACATTGATAACGACAATGGTATTTTACCTTTATCTCACAAAAGTGATATAGGATCATTTTCCCATACTCATTCAAAATTTGCAATATTACCACCTACAGCAACAATATCAACAAAGCCTTAATCCCAAAATTTTGAGGCCAGCAATGGATACTCAACAAATTAGCCACCTATAAGATTGTCTTGCTCTTCTCTGGCCAGATCGTCTTCCTCTGTTCTTCTTCGGATCTGCAGATCATCTTTCTTCCTTTGTCATCTTCCTCTGTTCTTCTTGCTTCTGGTTTTATAGAACTTGAGTCTAAGAAACTCGAGTTCCACGTGGATAAATTGTTCCACCTCAGCAGTCCAAACTCGTGTCTTTGGGGCTTGAGTTTGTGACCGAACTCGAGCTTCATAGACTCGAGATGTTAGTTTCCTAAACGGTTCAAAACCGTGCTTACTAACAAAATAGTCTTTGAAAATTAAGCTAGATGGCAACTATCCCCCCAGAACACTATCTAGATCTTTTCATCCTGTGTTTTGTAAGAACCAAGACTGCAGCATAAATGGCAAACATCGGTGGTGCGATATAGGAAAATTCATAAACATCTTTAATTAAAAATAAAATAAAACAAAATAAACCCACTGTCTAGGCATTTTGGTGTTCTTAATCAAATCCATGTGACGAGAACAATACCATGGAGAGTAAAACATTTGTTATTAAGCAGTTTTTATTGCAGTGTTGAATTCTAAATAGTCATCAGGAACTTGAACCTTTTAAACTACATGAACTATTGTCTACAAGTAAAGCCCATATAAGAGACCATCCAAGCAACTGGAAGGGAACCTCTAAGATTTTGATATCCATTTGGACATTTCAAAGGCACATTTGGAGTCCAATTGAAGAGCATTAAGGCCTAAAGGTGAATTAGTTTCTCTTAATTTATCACTCTTTGTAACCCCAAAACCGAATTGGAATTGAACTCAGATGGGTGCATCAGAGCTCCTCCTTGTCACTCAACCTTAGCTGTGTCAGAAGATTCAAATTGAGTAGTTGAGTGAGAAGGTTCTTGTCTATTGTTGCTATGATTCTTTGTGTTTTGTCTTTCTGTCTGTATATTTTTTGGTTAGAGACGAGAATAAAGAGGGTTTCAAAAGTTCACCAAATGCTTCATTCCATCTAAAATCACGTTTTGGAAGCGCAATCGTGACTTTTTGCTCGAAAACACTGAAACAAATAGGAACTTCGGGATCCTTAGTCCTAAAACCATGTTGTCAACACACTGGATTGAACACCTTTAGTCAATCAAATAAAATAATAACATCAAGATACTGGGAGATGACAAACTAAAGTCACCTTTGTTTTATATTCTCCTTAGCTCCCTTTCAACACTTTCAATTTAATACCTTAAAGTCAACCCTTCAAAGTGATAACATAAACATAGTGTTGGGCGAGTTTGTGTGTATGTGCGCACTGCACACATATTTTTAAGAGAGAAACAAGGAGAAAGACATTCACACATACAAGCTTAAGATGCAGACCAGACTTGCTCCTGTAAATACAGTTACAGCATCATCAGTCTTAGTTCCCCACAGCTGGAAATAACTTACGCCATCTTTGCCTGATTCCCCTTGCACTAGATTTTTGCATAAACACAACAATCTTCTTCTTTTGATAGGTTATTAAAACTTTATTAATAACTAATGTGGGCTGCACATGCAAGGCACGTGCTTGCCAATACATTGGGTATTTGGAAATATATCCTGAACTTTAATATTTAAAGTTAACACCTTATTTTGGTGTTAAATTTTCAATTTCCATCCCATTGTCTGAATAGTGTAAAAATTTAAAAGTGTAATGGGCAAGTAACCAATCCAAAATAGCATTTTGATCGATTTGTATTAGCAATATATGTAGTAAAAACAAGTCCTTAAAATCCCATAATAATCTATGTTGTAAACCCAAAGACCCCATAAAAGAAGAAGAAAACAGGATTCTAGCTAATCATTGATGAAATTTAAAATACCTTGACAGAGTACCACTACCAAAGTACCAAGCACTATGTCTACCTTGTAATCATAGCCAATGGTTCTTTACAAAATCAAACAAGGCATGTTTTCTAACTAAATTCAATCAATATAGAAACTAAGCTTTCAGATACAGCTCTATGCTACAAGGTGATAGCATGTAATACACATTCAAATTCTAATGAGTTTGTTTATATCTAGCACAACACTAAGATTTTCTATCATTGTGAACCACTTGATTTTATTGCACTTCATCTTCCACTCTTGTAGAAAACCAAATCTTAGTATCAACCCAAGGAAGGGTGCTTCCATATCTACTGCGAGAGGAATCTCCTTGATCCTACACAAACTCTTTGATATGCTTCTTACATCAACCTCTTTGCTACCTGTTCCGGCTCCTAGATTGGTTTAACCAAAGCAACAGCCTAGAAAGGAGGAAAGAATTAGAGAGTTGAAACTTAAAAGGTTAAGAGTAACAGCACGTTTTATTAACTCAAAAGTCAAGCAAACACTTGACACGCACTCAAAAATTGATAAAATAAGAAATAGCACATATCCTTTAGTGAGCAACCTAAAAATTGTAATGACAGTGCTATTTTACCTTTAAACTGACAAAAGTGACATATCCTTTGGTGGGACTCACAGAAAACTGCTAACTCATATAACCAAAAAAAAAATTGAGACAATGGAGAGTAAAATGTATAAACAACAAGAATATACAACTACAAACAAAGCTATAAAGATAAACAATCAAACAATGATCATATTGCTTGGCCACAATTAAGGGTAGAGGTTTCTGATCAATCAAAATAAGGGTATTATCCAAAGTTTTAACAAAAGAAGTGTGGCAAATTTAGGTTTCATTGAATTTGGAGGTCTGTTGAGTTTTAAATACAAGGGCAAAAAATCAAAGAAAAATTAGAACCCTTTTGTGCCTGGTGTTGAGCTCTTTGGTAATGTTGGTCTTCAATTCCTTAAAACATCTAACTTCTCAAGAACAATCCTTAAAAAGAAAAGAAAAAAAATCATATTGTTCTCACAATTTAGTAAATCATGACAAAGGCATATTATTATTGATTAATCAAGTACACAAAATTTTTTTTTTTTTTAAAGAAGAATAAAAACAACAAAATTTGAAGGATCTAATAAATTCAAATATATATAAAAAATAAAAATGAAAAAAGCTGTTTTTCTATAGCATAATTATTACAGATTATATTTTCTATGATATAATTGACAACTATCAGGTGGTTAAAATGCTTGTAACATTATCATATTATCTCAATGATAAGCTTTTTCAATCCAAGTACTCATTTAAAACCCCAAATTATCACAAAGATATTAAGTATCTAAAAAACGCCTCTCACAACAAAATCCCTATACATAACTGTTCAATTACAAATTCACCACCACATTTATGTAAACTGCAAACATAATCTCAAATAACTATTCAAATGTACTACACTCACTTAGACATCAAAATAAACTAACAAATTAAAGACAACACACGCTGCTCCTAAGGTTTTATTTATATTTTAAAAAAATTTGAAGAAATTGCTCAATACCTTGTTCTTAATCAATTACCACATAACATATATTTAATATTTAATATTTAATATATATATATATATATATATAAGTTGGGAAGAGAAACACCTTACAACAACCTTTTTTTCCAAAACAAACTAAAAATTACAGCATCACATCCATCCAAATCATTAAACACTAAAAAATATTTCTAACCAAAAAAACATCAAAATAATTTCATAAATTTTTTTCACAAAATAATTTCTTAAACCAAAGAGACAATAATTCATCCATTGGTTGAATCAAGATGATTGTTCAATTACGCAAAGTCATGCCTACTCATATCAAATAAAATCTAAACAATTAGTTATAGACATGAAAAACCAAGCCCCTTCTTCATATATTAAAAGTTTTAAGCATTTAAACTTGAAATCAAAGCAAACACAAAAAATACAACTCACCCTTGCTCTGCTGCAGCCTTGGAATCACAAACCTCTGCTTGATGACTGTCAATGTGAACAAAAACAAAAACCTATAAATCTAAAATCCTCAAAAGCCTATAACATTCAACAAAACCATGAAAATATAAAGAATAGGTCACCAATTTTTTTTACCTTGTGCCATCTCAAGGACCTCAATGGATTCTTAGCCAAAACCATAACTTACCGAGGCTTGGGGTAAACCACAGGGCCCCTTCAGATCAGAGATAGAGCCTCTAATCTCTTTATCTCCAACAACCACAAAGGCATTCTACTGAAGATTACAGATTACAGATTACAGTGATTTATCTATGAAAAACCAATCCTACTCCGCAGAAGGAACGCCTGCATACACAAAATTCATAGGATATTAGTAAAAAATAAAAATAACCCCAAACTTTCATTCATATACATACATGCATACATACATAATTAAATACATGATATGACAAAAGAACAGCTAATAGCAAATGTTAACATACAAAAATTATCTAATCTGAGTAAAAAAATCCTTTCAATCTCACACGTTGAGATAATTGCAAAGAAGAACACATACAAATAGCAAGCACAACACAAATTGAACCTGAGTAAATATCCAAACTTTAATTCATATAATCTAAATATGACACTAAATATTCTAACCCATCTGAGTAAAAAACCAAACTTTCACACAAACATACGTACAAAAATTCAAATCTCAGTATTTTGGGAGAATTGAGCTCCAAATTTTTTATTTTGAAAGCAAACACCAAAAATCCTCAATTTCCTTCCATTTCTTTCCATTTGTCCCCAATTTTCACAGCAACCATGATTTTGTAGTACCAGAAACCAAAAATAAGTAAATAAAACAAAGTTTCAAACCTGCAACCGTCTATCTCTTGCACATCCACCAACCAACAAAGATCACAAACAGCGTTTGAGGCTCTGAGCTCCATTTTTTTTTTCTGGCTCTTCTCAAATGTTCTTGGGTTCCAAATTTTTTGTTGATCTAGATTAGTAGAGAGAGATCAGTGCTGAGGCTGGGCTGTGAAGGAGTTGAAATCACAGTACAGATCAGTGGTTTGGGAGGAAAAGAAAGAAGAAAAAAAATTGTGTAGAGACAAGAAGAAGATAAGAGGCAGTAAATGGTGAGTCACTGAGTTGTTTGAGTTTATATTTAAATTTTGACTGATTTGCTGTTCTATTCAAACGCACCGTTTTGGCTTCACAAGAAGGCAAAACTTGACTAAACTAAAAAAAAAAAAAAAAAAATACTGTGGAGAAGCTCATTCACTCTTTTGATATAGTTAGTAGAAAAAAATTGCAAGTACACTGAGAGTATACAAACAGAACATCATGGTAAAGCCCTAAAATTACAAAAATCAAGAAGTTCAACTAAATTAGAGAAAGAAAAAACACCTAAGGCTGACAACCTGACATCCACTCAAGAAGATTGTCTTCATAAAGAAAGCTTTCAGCTCTATCATTGTCCTATTGCACCCATCAAAACTCCTTGCATTTCTTTTCCTCCAAATACACCACCGCATCAAACAATGAGGAATAGCCTTTCAAATTTCAACACATCGATGATGCCCACAACCTTCTATAACATGATCAGAGATATTACAACCAAAAGTTGTGCAACAAAAAGAACTTTAAAAGAAACATAAAGTATACTAAATTACCATTGAACCCACATACAGATGGGCTAGTAAAGCATTAAAAAAGCCATGAAGGGGATCGCTAACACTGATATTCCAAATCGTTTGTATACATACAAAAGTAGCCCAGAAAGGTATAGTATACACTCAAGTTGTAATTGTATGGCGAACTAAAAATGTTTTGCAATCTAAAAATGTAAAATATAATGGATATGATGTAACGGTAGGCAATGCAAAAATTTATCAGCATATGTACACGAGCTTCAGCGAATGTTTGTGGCAAACATCAATTTAAAAATCATAAATTAATTAATACACTATAATTAAAAGCAGAAAAGAAAACAAAAAACAAAAACATCAGTTTGCATAGTTGCAAGCAATAGCTCCATTAAGGTGATTTCAGCATCACTTGTACCAATGGAATCTAACAACAGGTAATAACAAATAAATATTCAGATCAAACATTCCAAATAGCATTTATCTACAATAAGATTTCTACCTAATCAGTTATCTACATGAATGATTGACACCACAAACATATAAATATAAACAGTAAAGCATATCGGCCAGATATATGTTACACCTAACAAAAATAATATGTTTCACATAAAGGATAGTAGTTTATAAGGGGACATTAGGTTTTTAAAAAGTGTATCAAAACGCAAGATGCATGGTGTGCATAACAGTGCAGTGTAGCTACTGTGAGTGTGAACACTCCTTTAGGTTTACCTGTCATACCACTTGTATAAATAATTAACGTTGGATCACATTGAAAGAGACTAAGTAGCAGATGAGAAGAAAAAAAAAATGGTGTCCCTTTAACTATGTGCACTACTATTACTATTGTCTATTGTTCCTCAAAAGATATGGAAGAAATAATAATATTTATAATTAAAGGAAAAAGAGAAAACACATTCCAAGATACTGAGTGCTAGCAGCAACACTTCCATTAAACAAGGTTCCTAATATTCCGTCAACAAACTTAGCTGAAGATTTGGCCACAACTGTTGCCATTGTCTCTACCTAGCAATAGAAAGCAAAGTATTTTCGTGTTTGCTTTGATGCATGCATTCAATTTGTATGGTCGATTTCCAATGTGTATATTAATTTATCATAAACAAAACTATACTATTTTCTTAGGAGAATGAACAGCTCAAGGGCAACACATCTGAAATTCAGGTAAAACGCAAGGAATTTGAAAAAAAGAAAAAGAAAATACGGCTCCATTATCACATTCCAATCACTAATAAGTCGCATTCAATGACAGTATAATCGCCAAAAATAATACTCAGACAACAAATTTAACATACCAAACAACAACAAGCCTTGTTCGGCTTAATTTAACATACCCAAAAAGTTCGATAGCTTTTTCACGCGCCCGGAATCAACCAAAACAGGGAGATCTGTGGTAGGCGAAGGGCTTTGATGGACCACCTTAATGCTCCACGGGTTAAAGCAGATCTGAAACCTCGAGATCAACTCCATTCCAACAACCGCAAGGTGGTCAACGCAGATTCTGTAGTAACTGGTTTGGATCTGTTTGGATGCCAAGAAAATAAAGGAAAATGAAAGAAAGTGATGGAACAGTGGCTCAGGTGATGTTTAATTTTGAATTCCATGAGATATGGGTTGTTTGGTTGCCGAGAAAATCAAAGGAAAATGTGTGTGAGAGAACAGAGGAAGTTTTAACGATGGTCCGAGCCACTGAGCTCAGGTTATATATATTCGGTGGAAAGCTTAATTAGTTGTGACTTGGTAAGCTCTAATTGGACCAACTAAGCTAGATTGCAGGGATTGCATCTTAAGGTTAATTGCAGGGGATATGCTCCCATTTTGGAATTGAAGAGAGATAACACCGGTACAAATTTCACATGCAATGTGGCTTTTTAAGATCTTCCCTGACCCCACTGCTCACCTTTACCATCTTAGCCCGGTTCCAGGGGCCTTTCCACTATTTAATTAATTGATGGCATCATTACTAATGTCTCTCTTGTTAAACTAACTCCAAACCCAGACCCACACAACAAATCTAGGGACACATCCAAGATTTCTGTAGAAAACTTTGGGGAAATAAAAACCCATGAAAATACCAAAAAGAAAAAAGCAAAATCCATATAAATCAACAAAACCCACACCAATATGAATAGATTGATATCCAAAAAATAACCCAAACCCATCAAAATTTCGAAACCTAAACTTTGGGGAAAAAACTAATCAAACAATAAATAGAAATCAGCTCAAACCTTGAGGTTGGGTGCATCGGCGCCGGCTTAGAACGATGTCGCGGCTGCTCTAGCGACGGGGTAGAGCTCCCGTGGTCAAAGGAGATGGCTTGGTTAGGCATTGGTAAGTTATTCTCCTGTGCATACTGAATTAGAGTCTTTTGGGTTAATATTGTAAAATTCAAAGTTAATTTGCGTTATACGAACTATTCAAAGATAATTGGGAAATTGAGGAGAGAGACTGAATTTCGGCAATGGCATTGTCGAAATTCAATAAAAAAGGAGGAGAGAGAATAAGGTCGACCAAAAGCGAGAAGAGAGAAAATTTTTGAATTTCGGCAATGGCATTATCGAAATTCCACTGCCCGATTTTTGCCCAATCTGTGTGTTCGAGTGTGCCTGAGTGTGGAGTGCTCTTAAAAAAAAAAAAAAAAAAGGTAATGGTGGCAATGTCATTGCCGAAATAGGGGAATAATTTTTTTTTTTTTTTTTTTATTGTGATAATGGCATTGCCGAAAATGGGAAAAAAAAGTGGTTTGAAATCTCTCGAAGAGTAAAAAACAGGTTTCATGTCCACAATATTTTTACAATAAATCACATATAATTAGTTATTATTAGTTAAAAAAAATTGTGACAACTAATTGTGGCAATGGCATTGCCGAAATAGGGAAAAAAAAATTGTGGCAATATCATTACCAAAATAGTGAGAAAAATAAAAGTGACAAACTCCTTGAGACAATTATATTGCCGAAATAGGGAGAAAAAAAATTTGGAAATACCATTGCCGAAACAGGGGAAAAAAATATTTTCCCCTATTTCGGCAATAGCATTGCCGTAAATGAAAGAAAAAAAAAATTGGGCAATACCTGCAATGCAATTATATGTGATTACGGCAATACCTGCCGAAATATATTTATTATATTTATTACGGCAATCCCGTTGCCGTTTTTTTTTTTTCCATCACATTTCTGACAGCGGTATTGCCGAAATAGGGGGGAAAAAAAATTTCCCCTATTTGACAAATCCCATTGCCCTTTTTTTTTTTTTTTTTTTTTTTTTTTTTTCATTTACGGCAATGCTATTGCCGAAATAGGGCATTTTTTCCCCTGCAATAGTATTTCCAATTTTTTTTCTCCCTATTTCGGCAATGCAATTGTCTCAAGTAGTTTGTCACTTTTATTTTTCTCACTATTTCGGCAATGATATTGTCACAATTTTTTTTTTCCTATTTCGGCAATGCCATTGCCACAATTAGTTGTCACAAATTTTTTAACTAATAATAACTAATTATATGTGATTTATTGTAAAAATATTGTGGACGTGAAACCTATTTTTTACTCTTCTAGAGATTTCGAAACCACTTTTTTTTTTTTTTTTTCATTTTCGGCAATGCCATTATAACAATTGCTAAAAAAAAAAAAAAAATTCCCCTATTTCGGCAATGACATTGCCGCCATTGCCTTTTTTTTTTTTTTTTTTTTTTTTTTTTTTTTATTTTAAGAGCACTCCACACTCGGACACACATGATTCGGGCGGAAAACTAGGCGGTGGAATTTCGGCAATGCCATTGCCGAAATTCAAAGATTTTCTCTCTCCTCCTTTCCTTATTCTCTCTCCTGCTTTTTGGCTGAATTTCGGCAATGCCACTCCTCAATTTCGGCAATGCCATTGCCGAAATTCAGTCTCTCTCCTCAATTTCCCAATTATCTTTGAACAGTTCGTATAACGCAAATTAACTTTGAATTTTACAATATTAACCCAAAAGACTCTCTGAATTATGTGTTTGATAATTTTAAATGGGTTTGGGTTATAATCCTTTGTTATAGAGTATACTGCTTCCTCATTAAATATCTGACGTGATAGCTCCTGATTGGTGGTATAAACAAATCATTTTCTGCTAGCTCCGGACAAAAGATAGTCTCTATAAATATATATAATGAGTTTGTAGGATTTCTTTCCAAACTAATTTGGAGAGAAACTTTGTCCTTTATTATGGATTACTTCACAAAAAACACCCATTCACTAAAATCCACACCTCAAAAACTCTCTCTCTCTCTCTATTACCTTCTGTATCCCTGCTGTGTTTCCTTGTTGATTTTGTTTTCTCTCTCTAAAAATCACAGTACAAGAAATCTGGGTTCAGGCGGCGTTTTTTTTAGCGACGTTTTTAAATCTGCTGCTATAAGTGGTGTATTGCGACGTTTCTGATTAGCGCCGCTAAAGAGTGTGCTTTCTGCGACGTTTTTTAAAAAACATCATTATAACCCAGAATAATAGCGACGTTTCTTAAAACGTCGCAAGAAGTACATTTTCAGCGGCATTTATTTTGCTTATAGCGACGTTTTTGTAAAACGTCATTATAGTTATTAACACCACTCTGTAGCTTCTCGCCAAAAGAAAAGATAAAATAAGCAAAACTGTATAGCGACGTTTTGCAAACGTCGCTATATGTTCCCTCCAGAATTTTCATTCTTCCCGCACAAAGTTTCGCCCAACTTTTCATTTCCCACTTTTTTTTTTCATTTTTTTTTTTTTTTTTTTTTTTTCTTCCTACACTCTTTTTTTTATTTCATGTCTTTCTTTTTCTTTGTTCATTTGTGTACCACCTCTCTCTCTTCCTATAACTCATCTTCTCACTCTCCCCTCTTGCTGCCGCCGCCACCTCTCCCACCCTAGCCTAGCCACCACCCACCACCACTTCCCTCACCCTAGCCTAGCCGCCAATCTGTCCTAGCCACCACCCGCCTCCATCGTCGTAGCCACCACGGCCGTCGTCGTCCTCCATCGATTCAGACTTCGCATCTTCATCATATCACTTTCTTCAAACCTATTTTTCTTAAAACACACTGTTTTGCCCTCAAAGCCACTAAGTCAATTCAACCAACCCATCTTGCTATCTTCCTCCACCACTTCCGCCGATAAAACCATCGTCTCCGACAAGAAAGGTACAATTTTTTCAACGAAAAGAGTAAATTGATATCTTTTTGTCTTCTATTGATATTTATGTTGTATTGTTATTCAATATTTAAATAGCTATTATTTGTTTTGTTGTTAGATTTGATAGATTTATTCAGTGGTTGACTTGGATGAGCTTTGTAGAAATACTCATTTAGACAAGTTTATTATAATAAAGGTTTAAGAATTGTACGTAGCTAGGAGTGGTTTAGTTTTGCTAGTAGTGAGTTTGGAATTTCTTTTTATTTTTTTATTTTTTATTTTAGTGAGGTGAAAATAAGTTGGATTTGGCTATAAACTGGAACAAAAAACTTAGTAAAATTTTATAAAGTTGTACTTAGGAAAAAGAATTAACTTAGTATATAAACTATTAAACCATAACAAACGACACACTTATAATGTTTTTGAACAAATTTGTTTCATTATTTTGTTTATCATAGAAAAATGGGGGCCACCATTTCAGAGCAAAATTCTATGAATTTTATAATGAGTTTCCACCGAAAAAAGTGGAAGACAAAAGCTATTTTAAATCTTTTTAAATTTTTATATATTCAAGGTTGAAGATCTCATCTAATAATATTAAAACTTATGGATCCTTGAATTATAGTTTTGTGCTAAAAATTGTATCCATAGTTTTATATAGCTGAGTGAATACCCAAATGGCTACAAAAGATGAATAGTAGTTCCAAAAAGTTCAGTCAACGACTCAATGTACTCAATTCCTTGCATCCTTGCTCAGAAATGTGGCAATTATCATTTTTAAGTGATAGATGAACCTGACTCTTTGTTTCTTTAGATCTCCCACACGACATTAATAACCTAATGGACCACAAGATCATTCTCGCAATTAATGTGAGAACTAGTATTTTCTTATCAAGCAAATTGAGTTTGGCTCAACTCCTTGAACAAAAAAAAATCTTTGTCTGCCTCTAATAATTGGTAATAAGCACTGCATGCTTGGCCTTTAGAACCTCAGTAAAATTTAATAGAAAATTCAAAATTCTATTAGGCACATTTTTTATATATTATTTGTAAAATTTAATATTTGTCTCCCTCTATCACAAGTGGTTCTTGCAATGGGAGAAAAATCAAATGAAATAAGAAGAATCATAGGTAGCTTTGGCTAACCGATATCTCTGACGCTTAGGATATGTAAAAAGATCCAATATGCTTTTCTTTAACTTTTTTTAGTTTTTTATTTTAAGTGATCCAATCTACAATCAAAGAGTCTAAATCAAGATCATGTGCAATCTCTCTCACCTTTATTTGCCTTACACATCATTTAAGTGTCCTATTTTATTTTGCAGGTTAAACACTCATTTATTGTGATAAGTTTGGATTTTTTTTGGAAAGGTGTTTGCTTGGCTTGAGTATGGTAAATAATTTTTGCTTAAAACTTTGTACTTGAGATGTTGATAATTGTGTTGGGGTGGATTGTTGAGTTGGAGCAAGCGGGTGGCTTGCATGATGCTATAAGGCAGTTTACATTCATATTAGAAGTGTTAATTATTTTTTGAAAATTTAGATGGATATTTTTAAGTTATATTTGTTGATTACTTTTTGGATTTCAATACTTGTAAGCATTTTATATTTGTGATTATGATAATTGTATTGGGTGGATTGTTGTGTTGGAGCAAGCGGGTGGCTTGCATGGTGTTATAACATAGTTTATATTCATATTGGGAGTTATTATTATTTTTGAAAATTTGGATATTGTTGAGTTATGTTTGTTGATTACTTTTTGGACTTCAATACTTGTAAGCATTATATATTATTATATTGATAATTGTATTTGGTGGATTGTTGTGTTGGAGCAAGCGGGTGGCTTGCATGGTGTTATAAGATCATTACAATTGATATTTGGAGTGTTTATTAAATTTGAAAATTTGGATGGATATGATTGAGTTATATTTGTTGACTTCTTTTTGAACTTCAATACATGTAAGCATTCTATATCTATGATTATGATAATCGTAATGGGTGGATTGTTGTGTTGAAGCAAGCGGGTGGCTTGCATGATATTATAAGGTCATTGCAATTTATATCGAGAGTGTTTATTAAATTTGGAAATTTGAATGAATATGGTTGAGTTATATTTGTTAATTTGTTTTTTGATTTCAATACTTGTAAGCATTTTATATTTGTAATTATGATAATTGTATTGGGTGGATTGTTGTGTTAGAACAAGCGGGTGGCTTGTATGGTGTTATAAGGCGGTTTGCATTCATATTGTGAGTGTTAATTATATTTTGGAAATTTTGATGTTTTTGAGTCATGTTTTTTGATTACTTTTTAGATTTCAATACTTGTTATATTGATAATTGTATTGGGTGGATTGTTGTGTTGGAACAAGTGGGTAGCTTGCATGGTATTATAAGGTTGTTTCGATTGATATTGAGAGTGTTTATTAAATTTAGAAATTTGGATGAATATGGTTGAGGTATATTTGTTGATTTTTTTAATTTATTTTTTTGGGTTTTCAATACTTGTAAGCATTCATGATTTCATTTAAAAGTTCTAAAACTAAGCTTTTTTTTTTTTCTTTAACAATTATGTTATGGGATTACAATTATTACTTGATCAGTGGTATTGAGCTGTGTTTGTGTGTTATTGTATTAGAAATTATAATTAATACTTTATATGAAATTATAGTAATTTCTTTATAATCTTGGAAAATTAAGAAAGCTGTGGCTTTTTTTTTTTTTTGGCATGTTCATTTGGTGTTATTGGCCTAGGTGTTGGGGTTTCACTCTTGTCGTGAGTATATAATCTCAACTACATGCTCTTTTTTCTTTATATATATATATTGTTACTAAATTTTCATGCACCATGACTCACTAAAATTTTCTGCAATGGCACCCTTATTTGCCTTAAACATCATTTAAGTGTCCTATTTTACCTTGCAGGTTAAGCACTTATTTATTGTGATAAGTTTGGATTTTTTTTTTTTTTTTTGAAAAGGTGTTTGCTTGGCTTGAGCATAGTAAGTAATTTTTTCTTAAAACTTTGTACTTGGGATGTTGATAATTGTCTTGGGGTGGATTATTGAGTTGGAGCAAACGGGTGACTTGCATGGTGCTATAAGGTTGTTTACATTCGTATTGGAAGTGTTTACTATTTTTGAAAATTTGGATGAAAATTTTCATGTGTATTCCTATTTGTTTTGTTTGTAAAGAGTTTTAAAATTATCTTGTATAATCTTATTTGCATGTTTATGAAACTAAGTAGTTATGAAGTTGTTGTATACTATAAGACAAGTTTATGTGTAATCCTCTTTAGATGATTTTTGCATATTTCTTAAGAGGTTAAATGCTTAATCCATTTGTGTGAATGAGGATATTGATAGATTTGATATGGTTTATTTTATATTTAAGATTATGTGTAATCTTATTTGCATGTTTATGAAACTAAGTGGTTTTGAATATATTGTGCACTATATTTAAGTGTATGTGTAATTCTACTTTCATAATTTTTGCTTAAGTTTGTAGAAAGTGAATCGTTATGATAACTTGGAGGAGCGAGTAACCCAAATGATGCAACTAATGCAAAATCGGAAAAATCATTCTTCAGAAGCTAGACGAGTATTAGATTTTAATGTTTTAAGAATGTAATGGGTGTTTAAATTTTTTAAGTATAGCAACTATTATTTTGTTATTCAAAATGATTTCTTTATGAACTTATTAGATAGGTGGTTTAGGTTTAGATCATCAATTTTCAACTCCTCATAGATTGCAAGCTTCATCCCATCAAGAAACTAGCACATCGCGGTAAATGCAATGTTGTAGTGTTTTATAAGGACTCTATCCATAGTTGTTTTGAACAACCACATTTATTTTGGAAGTATTTTACCTTGTTTATAATATTGTCATAGTTTGGGTTGTGGTTCTTTTTGTGTAGGTAGACAAGTGTCTTGTTACAATCACATTTATTTTAGAAGTATTGTACTTTGTTTATAATATTGTCATAGTTTAGGTGGTTTTTTTTTTTTCTCTGGCAGGTAGACAAGTGTATTGGTATTAAATATATATATATATATATATATAGTTATATATCTATTTGAATCTATGGTTAATGTGTTACTATGCTAGTTTGGACATTTGTTATTTTTGGACATTTATTGTTGAATATTGATGATTAGGTTAGTTTGAGCAAAACAGTTTGGACATCTATTGTGAAATATTGATGATTAGGTTGTTATTGTGGAATATCGTGTATTAGGCAAATCATTAGTTTGGACATTTGTTAGTTTGAGCAAGTTTATATAGTAGCATTTTTAATGTAAAAAAATAATGAGCAAGTTTTAGCGACGTTTTCAAAAACGTTGCTATAGGACTAGTTATTTGTGGCGTTCTAAAAGCGCCGCTAAGTGTATTTTCCTAAATTATATACGAAAATGTTATATTATATAGTGACGTTTTAAAAAACGTCACTAAAAGTTTTTGAACGTCATTAAAGATACACATATGGTGACGTTTTCAAAAACGTCGCAATAGACCTATAGCGACCAGCCTATTGCGACGTTTTTTAACGTCGCAAAAAAAAAACGTTGTTGTAGTATATAGCGACGTTTTTTATGTTTTTAGCGACGTTTTACAAACGTCGCCTAAAGCCAAATTTCTTGTAGTGTCAAAACAATGGCTCTCAATGCAAGATTGAGTCCTTTCTTTTTCCCACTTGTTATAGTCTCTTGGGTTTCTACATAGACTTAAAAATTCAAGTTCTTAAGCATATAACAAAGAAAGAAAGCATATTCTGAGAGGAAAACCCGTTCCGCCTGGTTCTGGATTCCACACTACTTCACAATATTTGCCATTCTTGATTAGTAAAAGTTTGCGGCGTGTGTAGAGAGTGTAGTTGTCTCGTCAAATTACGTAAAACAAAAACTTATTTCAAACATTTGTCTTTTTCTTTTTCATTCACTGATGGCATTCACGTGGTGTTTCTGACTTTGGAGATCATTCACAACAAGAGAGGTACAGTTTAAAGATCATTCACGTATGTCGTCGTTTTAGTAATTGAGCTACAGTAAGTTGCAATAATGTAGCTATAAACTAAAAAATAATAATAATGTTTTATTCTTCCTCTCTCCTATTTTCTTTAAAAAATTTTTATTTTCTACATTAGTAATTTGCAATCTTTATCAGCTAGAAAACCACTAAAATTTTTTTTTTTCATAAAATTCGAAATACGTATAACATTGTAAAGGTGGTGATATGATTATGGAACATGGCAACTTAATTATCAAGATATGGAAGCTCATGCAATTGTATAATTGTATATATATTGTAATAAAGGGTTGGGTTTATGCTTTCATATAACTAGAAACTATGTTACATTATTCAATATTTTTTTATTTGATGCAAATTTTAACAAATCTATGTACTATAAGATTAGATTTTTTTTTTTTTCAAATTCTACATGCTTGCAAAATTGCAAGATGATATAAAATCAATATTTTTATTATCAAATATTTAAATTTAAAATTGTGCATAAAAGAATATGTTTATAAATTGCATTTACCTTAAAATTATTGGCAGTTTCTTTTCAACATTTCCTCGTCAATCAAAAAATAAAAGGGTCAAAATCCAACAACAAAGTAAGGGAAAATCACAACTCACAAAAAGCTTAGACATAAACGTTTCTAATAATTCCCTAAATCCAAACAAATAAAAGATCTAATATTCAAAACCCTAATTCCTTCATGTCCTTTATATTTATCACCAAACTGAAGACCTAACGCACACAAACCACCTTCAACAAAGTAAAAAATCTTTCAAAGAAATTAAGACAACATTAATTGATGGGCTCCATGGGAATACACTACGAACCACATGGGTTAAGACAACAACGAGCTACTCTGTTTTAAATGACCTATGAATCACTTCAACCCATACGTACAGGAATAAGTATAACTCTTCTTTATCGGAAGATTCAGGACTAGTCCTACAATTAAGATAAAAAATAGAAAATGATTGAGCGCTCATTTCCGCTTGACACACTTGATGTACTTTCTAGTTTTTTGTTTCATAAACCTGGATAATATATAACAATAGAACTTTGGTAACCATATATATATATATATACACACATATTAGAAATACTGAATGAATATTATCATATTCATCAAATAATAAAATATACATGGGTACTTTTATATAGGAAGCAGTACAAGTATGTGTACTATACAAATAAACCAGGTAGGTCTAAAGCCTACAACCTATTATACATTAACAGCCCCCCTTCAAACTCAAGGTGGGTGTGAGACCGGCTTGAAGTTGTCAACCAAAGCACAAGTTGCGCTTTCATTGATCACACTTTAATTTGAGAGACATCATAGGGCATAGCCCTCAAATTCAATCTCATTTTTCTAACATACTATGCATGGATGAATTAATATTAAATGAAGAGTGGACGAATTAATATTAAATGAAGTCATCACCGCACATCCTTGGTGCGATAGTCACTCCACAAGTATAAGTGCTTCTGGGTATAGGGAGTAAGGGTCAGGATTCAAGTCTCTAAGAGAGAATTTCACACACATATATACTTAGATTATGCAAAAATAGAATTTCTATCTTTGTACAATAATAATAATAATAAAAATGCTAAAATGCAAAACTGGCCCTCTATTTAGATTTAGTCCTCTAACTTTCATATTTATTCAATTAAGGCATTTCCGTTAACTTTTATTAAAATTTTTGGAAAAAAAAAAATTGGAAAATATTTTTCAATCTTTAATTGAATTCTTTTAATTTAAAAAATTTATAAAAAAAATTTATAAAATTGAAAAATTAACCACAACATATAATAAAAGTTGATGGGAAAGCCTTAATTGAATAAACTTGAAAATTAGAGGACGGTAATGAACAAAAACAAAGTTAGAAAACTGAAATGAAATCTTAAAATGTCAATTTTGCATTTTGCCAAAAAAAAAAAAAAAAAGTCATGCTCACCAAATACTGGCATGCTTGCCGATAGTTTTAAAAGATGGCGAAAACACCATTTTAATCCCTACATTTTGGGGTTACGGTCAATTTGGTCCCTATATTTTAGTAGCAGTCAATTTGATTTCTATTATTTTTAACTTGTAGTCAATTTAGTCCCTACCGTTAACTCACTAATGGAAAATACTTACGTGACAAATGGTCTACCTTGTTGGCACACATGTGACTAACATAATAATATAAAATCAATTAATCAAATATTATAAAAGCCACATCCGCATTTTAATAATAAAAGAAATCCATGTAAGACAAAAAAAAAAAATTCAGAAAAGATTAATTAAAAGAAAAAAAATAAAGAAAATGAATTTTTAAAAGAATCCTCACTTTCTTTTATTTTCTTTAGAATTCTTGCACTTTCTTATTTTCCAAACACAATAAACCCAATAACACCCAACACCCAGCAACACCACAATATGAAATCAAATCCCAATATCAAGTGTTTAGTCGGTGAAATAAAGATCTGCAAACGTAACTTAGTTGGTGTGATTCAAATCTAGTCATTTAAATCGCCAAGGGACCGAAGATTGAATTCCTTCAAAATAAAGACTCTGTAGGCTGATGTTGTTGCCTGCAATGGGAAGTTGCATTGGGTGGATATAGATAAAGAAAATATGATCAAAGGCTTTTTAGTGTTCAATCCATTCAACGATCCAGAACGATTAAGCTATATCGATCCACCCATTAAATTTTCGCCCAAAGGCTCTGTCTCCTTTGGAGTTTTCCATGGGCATCTCCGAATATTCCAAATGTTTCATGCCGATCCTTACCATTTTGATGTTTGGGAACTCGAGGATTACGGTAATGCAGATACATGGTGCCCGAAACACAAAGTTTACATGAAGGACTTGGTTTCAGAATGTTTTGATCTTGTTAAGATAGCCATGGACATATGGCGGTCCATGTCATTTTTACCTTTCCATCCAACTGTTGGTGAAATTGCCTTTTACAATTTCAGAATTACATTGTCTTGTGAAACATGCAAACGAAAGTATTGAAAGTAGCAAGCAAACTCAGTGACCGTGAGATTTTGGTTGGGTATTGGGATTTTTTTGGCTAAACACACGGTATTGGGATTTGATTTCATATTGTGGTGTTGCTAGGTGTTAGGTGTTGCAGGGCCTATTGTGTTTGGAAAATAAGAAAGTGCAAGAATTCTAAAGAAAATAAAAGAAAGTGAGGATTCTTTTAAAAATTCATTTTCTTTATTGTTTTTCTTTTAATTAATCTTTTCATATATTTTTTTTCTGACATGGATTTTTTTTTATTATTAAAATGCTGACGTGGCTTTTATAATATTTGATTAATTGATTTTATATTATTATGTTAGCCACATGTGCACCAACAAGGCAAACTCTTTGACACGTAAGCATTTTCCGTTAGTGAGTTAACAAAGGGGACTAAATTGACTACGAGTTGAAAATAACAAGGACCAAATTGACTACTACTAAAATGTAGGGACCAAATTGACCGTAACCCCAAAATGTAGGGATTAAAATGGTGTTTTCGCCTTAAAAGATTGCTACAAGTGATGTGACCCTTTGTTAGTTTAAACGATAATTTTGGACGTTTTACTCTCTATTTTTTATGAACAAATTTATTTATTTATTATCTTCATGGAATACTTGGAAGCATATATTGCCAATCGGCCGAACACCATCACCAATTCACCATGAATGATGGAACACATGCATATATCTATGCTAACATTTTGAGAGAGTTTCTTACTGGTATTTGACTTTACTTTATAGATAATGAAAATGAGAGAAAGTATAGTTCGAACTTCAAATATGAGACATCATAAAAGATATTATTAGTTGACCCAACTAAACACCATATATAGGCCACTAAATAAGGGTTTTACAAAATTTCCATGTGACCAAGATCAAACGGCAACGTGTGTAAGAAAAGAATCTGGCAACCCGTAGGGTTCCACTAAGGGACAGAACAGACCCAATTAGACTCTTAGAGCATCAATAGTGGGGCTTGTATATGTCAAATGTTAGGAACATTTGGCATTTAAGCCCCAAAACTACTCAACAATGGAAAGACCATATTGCATATGCCAAATTTTTTTTGAGATTTAGCTACAGTACCATCTCAAATGTAAGATGGTACTGTAGCTGAATGGTATATAAAAAAAAAAAATTTTAATACTTCCCTCTCATTAAAATAATTTTACCCAACAATTTCTCTCTCCTCTCTCATTTTTTTCTTTTTCTTTTCTCTCTGCCTTCTCTCTTTCTCATCCCCTCTCTCTCTCTCTCGCCATTCTCAAGCTTCTCTTAGCTGTTTGTGCCAGATTAGAGCTCACGCCGAATCACCAAGCCAGATCGGAGCTCATGCCTGATTGGATTTCTAGATCGGTGTGGTGGAGAGGCTGGTGGCATGGCTAAGATGGGCGTGATGGCTAGAGGTCAGCATGGTGGAGATTGGCATGGAGACCAATGTGGAGATCGACATAGAGACCGGCATTTGGTGGGTTTGGTGGCCGGCGTGGAGATCGGCGTTTGGCGGGTTTGGTGTTGTTGACATGGTGGTCGGTTTAAGGTTTGGTGGCCGGCGTTTGGTGGGTTGGGTTGCTATGGGTTTGCTGGGTTTGTAGTGGGTACTTGGTGGGTTTTATTTTGTTTTATTATTTTGGATTTTTTGGTTCCGGTTGGATTTTGTTGGGCCGAGGGTAGTGGTGGCGTGGTGGTGATTGTTTGTTTTTAGTTGTGGCCGAGTTTAAGGTTTGGTGGTCGGCGTTTGGTTGGTTGGGTTGTTATGGGTTTGCTGGGTTTGTAGTGGGTACTTGGTGGGTTTTATTTTGTTTTATTATTTTGGGTTTTTTGGTTCCGGTGGGATTTTGTTGGGTTGAGGGTAGTGGTGGCGTGGTGGTGATTGTTTGTTTTAAGTTGTGGCCGGTTTTTGGGTTTGGTGGCCGGCGTTTGGTTGGTTGGCCAGTGCTAGAGGTTGAGGGAGAAAGCTAGAATAGTTGAATTAAAAAAAGCTGGAATAGTTGAATTTGCAAAAAAAATGACGGTTGGAAAAGTAATAATAAAGAAAGATTAAAAAATAATATTTTAATAAAATAGTAAAATAATAGAGTTTTGGGATGTTGGGTGTATTGTAAAATGATATGGTATAATTGATAAAATAACTTTTTGGAATGGTAAAATAAGATGAGATATAAGATCCGGATGTGGATGCTCTTACGGTCTTATCACACATAATCAGGGGTGGCGGCATTTTTCATCTTTTTGACTCTTCCTTTCCTCCGTTAATTTAAAAGTCATATTCCACCTTCTTTTTCTTTCTTTTTCTTTTTTCTTTTTTCTTTTTGAGTGAGATCATATCCCATAGCTATTGTAGGACCTATGTTGTACTGGTATGAGAATTAGCATTAGAGAGTAGAGAGACTATGAGGGTACATTATTAGACTATTAGTAGTAATGAAATTGATTTTAAATTTTTTTTACCATGGTAGTCTAATTTGGCTTAATTTAACTGCTATTTATTATTTTATGGTTACAATGACTTTGTTATATTTAATTTTTATGAATATTATTTCTAGAAAATGTAGTCTAATTTTGGTTAGATTTAATGTTTTTTCTAAAACTAATACAACAAGACATATACGTATGTATATATGTTATACTTTGTATTTTTCTTGAATTGCAAATCAATATGATAGTATTATCTCCCCCCCAAACCAACCAAAAATTTATGGTTACACCCCTACACACAATACTTCCAACTTTCCAAGTTCTTTGTCTTATTAATTTGGAAGTAACTTCAGGCTACTATTACAAGGATTAGACTCTTTTGCAGTGATATTCTGGTTATATAATATATTATAAGTCTGTTTAAAAAACTCTCTATACTACTTTCGTGTTCGTGTGTATTCGAATAAGTATTAATCTTTCTTCCCAAAAAAAAAAAAATTGAAAGATTCAGTAACAGTTCAAGGTGGTCCAACTGTGCAAGTGCAACATTCATTAATTTGGCCCCATATTTATCCTACTCAGCCGTGATCTATAAATACGATTTTTTTTTTTTTTTTTTTTTTTATCATGATTTCTTTTTTTCTTTTTTTTATGCTTCATGATTTCTTTTATGTGTTTCTCCGTTCTCGTTGAATTTATGTTTGATACTTTGTAAAAAGGGAATTGTACCCTTTACACTTTACAGTTAGTATTTCATGCTTTGATTACAATTATATCTCAGCGGAAATAAAATTAGGGCATTTGACAATAGAATATATGTTTGTCACAAGTTTTTTTTCTCTCTGACTTACTTGTCCTAATTACGATGTCGATTATGGCTGAAAAAAAATCTATCGTGCATCAAATGCATGTAACCACCCATCTCGGGTGGATACATGCATTCAGTGCATGTAATACAATATATATACCTCCTACCTAAATTTCTATGCAAAAATTTAGACAATTTGTTCCTTACAAGATTGGAAGGATTTAAATAACTAAAACTTAGAAAGTATAGGAAATAGAGGGGTAACCGGTAAACTATAGTACATAATAAATAATTTAATTAGTGATTATAAGAAATAATAGTTATTATCAAACTATATGTAATAATAGGGCTAATGACACTTTTCACCCTAAACTATCACTTCAATTACACTTAATCTCTTAAACTATCAAAACTTCCAAAATTTTAAATTTCTTTCAATGTCTCCATTGTTGTCTGTTTTGTTGTGAACTCTAATGGAATTTTGTATTAAAAGACCTATTTACCTTTCTTTACAAAATAGACAGTTAAAGACAAATTGGTATTTGACCACAAAATATATGGCAAGGGGTTAGGTGTAATTTTTTAAAAAAATTTATAGGGTCAATCATATGTTTCAATAGTTTAGGGGATGAAATTAGTGTAATTGGGGTGATAGTTTAGGGTGTAATTTTCACTTGAAAATAATATTATGTTGATTTTTTTTTTCTTACTTTTGAAACATTACTAAAAAAAAAAAACTTTAATGACATAGTAATTTAGATTATGACCTCTTCAATGCCAATCCTAGGCCTAGGCCGCTTAGACGATAACCTAGGACTACCTGCCAGAGAAAGACCCCCAATTGTTTTTTTTTTTTTTTTTTTTGGGGGGTGTGGCGGAGCTTATGTGAATTTTTTATTATTATTATTTTTTAAAGTGAGTTTTACATTTTTTTTTCTCCACTTTTAATAGGGACAAAAAAACTGATATTAGAAATACCATAAATTTTAATGCATAGGTCTTGCAAATTACTGTTTTAGGCCTTAAATTGTATTGAGTTGACCCTCGACTTCTTTTATAAACAAGAGGTTATAATTTAAATAATTTTGACTTATATATAAGTTGCCAAAATTATACAAAGAATATAAATAGTTATAAATTGCAAATATCGTAAAATCTTTATATTTTTCAGATAAGTAAGTTTATTTGTTTAAAATTTGGCTTATTCATTCTAAGAGGAGATCACATTACCTCTTAAGAAGTTCCATGACAAGGAGATTGTGTCTATGTATCTGTTTGGTCATTCATATTCACCTTGGGATCACTTATCACATCTAGTCGAGGATGCTTTAAATCATAAAAACAAAGCTTATGTATTCATTAAAAAAAATTGCTATACTTGAATTCAATTCTTAGCTAAATTTTCTTTAATATATATATATATATATATATATATATATATATATATATAAAAGAGGACTATGACTATTCCATTTTTGCTTCTAAATTTAAAAAGAGATTTACTAACATGTGCCCTAAAGGTATGTATTAGTAATCCATTTTAGAAAATTTTTTATAGAAAAACAAAAAAATAATTCACTGTTTTGATAGCTTTTTTAATTTTTCATAAAAATATTTTCCAAAATGAATGGTTAATATATGCTCTAAAGACACACATTAACCGAACCGTTAACGCCTAAGTTTTAAACCTTCCGAATGTAAGACACAGAAGTTTTTTTCATGAAATCAATGAAACCTGAAACAGTAGATTTTTTTTTTTTTTTTTTTTTGGGGGTTAAAAGGGTTATATTATAAACAACTAACTGTTTACAGGCACCAAAAATGGGCTTGTCAGCATATAACATGACACACCATACATATTTGCATACAAAATAGGGAGAAGTTCAACAGAATGAGGCTGATCAAAAATGACAAAATCATCTTGCATACAGCAGCCCCATCTAGCCAAAAAATCTGCACACATATTGACCTCTCTAAACACGTGCACTACTCTAACCTGTTGCAATCGGTCTAACAACATCCTGCAATCATGCAAAAGAGGAGAATAATTTCTATTAAGAATACTGTTAGACTTCAAAAGCTCCGCAATCACCTTGACATCTAATTCAACCTCCAAATACTAACATCCTAACTGGATAGCTAAAGTAAGACCATCCCTTCAAGCCTGAAACAGTAGATTATACTAGCAAAACCTGTGCCTTGGTATTGCAATTTATGAAAAATTGACAGTTTCTTTTTTTAGTGGGACACGGCAGATTGACAAGAAATCGTTAAACGACAGAGCATACCAACTGTTTCTAGGAAGCACGCCGTCCTCGAGAGAAGGAGATTTCATAAAAGTGTCTCAGAATATAATTTGTCCTATGACTAAGACAACCAACCGTGTGAGATGGGGGGAGAGAAGGAGATTTCATAAAAGTGTCTCATAATATAATTTGTCCTCACGTGGGTCTATATGTCTCCTAAGACTCCTATGACTAAGACAACCAACCGTGTGAGATGGGGGGAGGACTACCGGGAAGACTAATAATTGAGTCTAGTGGGCTTGTGTTAAGTGAAAATTTTCACTAAACACGGTAAGATTTGGATACATGTCCAAGATCTACTGTATTCAGTGAAAATTTGTACCGTACATAAATCGGTGCATAAGTGAGATTCGGCTTGATATTTCAGCCACACCCTACACATTTGACTAGAAATGCGTTAAACGATAAAGGTGCGGCTTGGATTGAGATGTATTGTGTTTGTGTTTTTGATTTTTTTGTTTTACCCAAAAGCACGTGAACACAGCTGCCAGTGGGTCCTGTGTACTGTGCACGGGACCCACACTACTTTCAACATCCACATATATGCTTGTTATGACACTGTGAGTGGGTCGAATGTAATATTTATAAGACCCATAAATCTCAACTTTTTTATTAAAAATGGGTTTCACAATATTATTCATACATTTAAAAATTATTTTACTACAATATTTTTAGTTTTCAGTTTTCAGTTTCAGCAACAATAAGTTCAATCCAAACAAACCCAAAGCATGCCAACCGTTTCTTCTAGTGCCTCAATGTTTTCCACTACGTTTCGCTGGAAGGGCCATTTTGTTGTCTTTCTTTGGTAACTTGGTAGTAGTAGTGGTAGTGGCGGAAGAAAAGGTGGGAGCCAAAATAAGCTATGCTTTTTGTTTTTTTAATTGTAGTCATTCGGTAGAAATTGTAGAGAATATGAAAGTGGGAATCATATCAAACTTGTGTGGCACCCAATATTAAATCATGGATGAAAGGCAATGCTACGTAAAAAATCGTAGGTTGGTGGGTGTCTCGGATCAACGTACCAATTCCTCTCTGTGAAGTAATGACATGTTATACGCTTAATTAGTATAACTTTAAGTACTGTTGCACGTTTCTTAAAAAAAAAAAAGTTATGTTGCATTGTTTAATAATTTTTTATTTTACTATCAAAAAATTTTTTTCTATTTAATTGATATTTTGAATATTCCACCAAATATATCACAATTTTTTCTATGTTTTTAAAATACATGCTAAATTTTATTCTAATTTGATATTATTTAATTACTACTACTATTAATATTTAATATATATAAACTCAACTAATATTCATAATTTTAAAATATAAAAGTTGAAGGGTGTCAACAATTATTCATAATTCGGCAAAGAATTATCTGAACATCCTCACTTGCTCAAACCCAAACTCTGCTGCGCTGCCCTACTGCCCAAATTCAACACAGCTAGCCTTAATTCCAGCTATGTGCAGTAGCTACTTCAATCCTGTTACATCATTTTTTATGTTTATCTCAACATTTGTTCATTAATTAGTGACTCTTTCGTAAATCTCTTTTTTGCGTGTGAGTGTGAGTGTGAGTGTGAGTATGAGAACTATTAGACTAAGTTCTAACTATATATACTTTGTTTATTACTATATAGATGTATACGATTCAACACTTATAAGTATATTTTTCTCCAAAACATAGATCCACGTTTTTTTCTTTCACACAATATTGAAACTAAGTGAAAAAGTATATAAAGATAACTATGCAATAGATCATAATTAATAAATCATATATCATAAAGTGGAAATATAAAATAAATATAATGCAAAAAGCAAATTTTATTTCATCATATAAACAAATAAACAAATCCTGCAATATATAACTCTTCAAGTTCATAAACCACATTATTACTTAGATTATATAATAAAATAAGATCAATTCATCCATCATGACATTGCTGTATAGTCTAGATATAATTATATAAAAATCACGTTTAGTTGATCATGTTTCATAAACCAAAAGTACCATCTATACATCTAACAAAATCTTTGAAGAGTAAAACATGAGAATTCCTATTTTGAATAGCCGATTATATATATATACATACATACATATATATATATATATATATATACATAAAGGAAAATGAAAGAAAGTGATGGAACAGTGGCTCAGGTGATGTTTAATTTTGAATTCCATGAGATATGGTTTGTTTGGTTGCCAAGAAAATCAAAGGAAAATGAGAGAGAGAGAGAAGAGAGAAAGTTTTAATGATGGTCTGAGCCTCTGAGGTCTGGTTATATATATTCATTGGAAAGCTTAATTAGTTGTGACTTGGTAAGCTCTAATTGGACCAACTAAGCTAGATTGCAGGGATTGCATCTTAAGGTTAATTGTAGGGGATATGCTCCCATTTTGGGGCTTTTTTATTTTTAATGAAACGTTGGGTTTAAAATTGTGTTTTTACGGAATTGTGCTTTAATTTTGATCTTAAAATTAAGAGAAATGATATGTTCACAACATTTTCACAATATTTTTATAACAAATTCTAAGTGGCAGATTGATATTAGTTGTTATTGTTGGGACAAAAAAGTAATCTTAGTGTTAGTTTCTAATTTGAACCAATAACAACTAATCACCTATGATTTGTTGTAAATATGTTGTAAAAAGGTTGTAAGCCTAGTATCTCTCTAAAATTAAATATAAAGTGCAAGGGCATTTTGGGAAAAAAAAGATTTAGGAAAAATCCATATAGTAGTACAGATTATAAACTTTTTTTTTTTTTTTTTTTTTTTTGAGAAAAAACACATACACAGACTATAAACTAATAACCAAAATACACCCAGCAGCATTGAATTTTATTAATATTTTTGGAGAATCCATAAGTGCACAACTATAATACAGATGATGATAGAAAAAGACATTTTAGGGCCTGTTTGGATGCATTCTAAACAATACAACCTTTCCAAATTCAAAATAAACGTAAATGCATGCGCAGATGACCAAAGCTACTCTCTCCGTTGTTATCTTCAACAATGGAAATTAGAATCCTGGTGGTGCAGGCAAATGAGTTCGTGGGTTTGGCGTTGAAGGAGGAACCGGACCACGATCTTGTGGAAGAACTGACCCCATCTTTGTTGAGTATCCTAGTGGTGCAGGCAAATGAGTACGTGGGTTTGGCATTGAAGGAGGAACCGGACCACGATTTTGTGGAAGAACTGACCCCATCTTTGTTGAGTTCATCACAGCCGAAGGCGTAGCCCTAATAGATGCAACAGGCTTGCAGTTAAATAAAAATGAGCACAGCCAAAACCACCGCCACCTTTTCTAGGATTTTGTACTACACATTGTCATTTTCAGATCCTTTCTAGAATTTAAAAGATAAAAGTAAATTTACCTGGTGTTAGGGGTGGAGCAGAAGGTGATGGTGTAATCAGGCGAGGAGCCACAAGTGAAGGTACTGCTCTTGTCGTCGTAAGCATAACTGTACGCGTGTGGGCACGCGGTCTTAAAGATCTGAGAGTACGTTGAAGGCTTACAAGTGTCGGGTGTGCCATACGCGCCTCTACAACAGTACTGATCTTGGTCTAATGCGGCGCATGCGCTTTTACACGCGACGCTCTCACCTCCGTCGGCGGTGCTCGTAACCTTCAGCTCCGAAGGGCAAGACTCGTTAAGGTCGCTCACGCATCCACTGCTTGTACAATTCTGACCTTTCCCACCCTGGGGCACCACAAGCATAGGGAGGTTGTACCCATCGACCAAGCTAACATCGAAGAAATCAAGACCGCCATAACCATCGAGCTTGAACTCGGCTAGAGTTGCCGGTGGCAGAGCGTTGTTTCCTGCACACTCAACTTCGCCGGAGCTGCAATCTGCTGTGACGCAGGAGAATTTTCCTGTGGAGTCTTGGGAACAATGGGTTCGGCCCCAGAATCGACCACCCCATGAGGCTGGTGCAGTGATGGTTTTGGACTCGTCCTTCTGCAGAGCGAAGCCTGTGGTTGAAAGTGAAGCTATTCCTGCGCTGGATTGAATGCCTGGCCATACCGTATAATCGCACTTGTTTGATATGGTAAAAGTCGTTGAAATCACTCCTGTAATTGAAAAGAAAAGAAAAGAACTTTGTTAGAACGTCGAATCCGGTTGAATATTGCTCCTACCCATTTTTGTCTATAGAAAACAATGTTATGCAATTGTTGCTAATTTGTTATTAGTTTCTAAGTTATTTACCTGGTGTTGATAGAAAAAGGGTTAGTAGGGACATCAATAATGTTATTAATTGAGCCATTAAAACTCAATGACTATAGAGAGAGAAGGAAGAGAAATTTAAGTGGCCAAATCCGACTTTCTTTCTTCTTCTCCGGAGTTGGGAGCAATGTGAGATTCTGTAAGAGCTGTGATGAGCGGATTGGGGTATTTATAAAGGAATTGAAACAGCGTATGTCATAGCTTACGTGGCTCCCCCATCCTTATGTGAAAAAATAAAATAGTAGGTATAAGCCCAAATATTATCTTAAAATTTAAGAGCGATTTACTTACAGCCTTCCCTAGAATTTTGGAAAGAAATAACTTCAAACCTCGAGTAGTTTCACACTTTCAACCCAAAGAGAAAATTTTGATATAAAGAATCCAGAATCAAAAATAAAATTTGGCGCCAAAGTCCTTGTAAATGAATTGGTACTTTCCCATGTACAAGATACTTGGGGGTTTAGGGAAGAAGGGTTCGAGTTGCGGGATTAGTAGCATGTCGTAATTATTTCACAAAAAAAAAAAAAAAAAAAGGTCATTCATTGAGTTGTTGACCCATAGCTCCTCCAAATACTCCATCTGTCCTAATTTGTTTCTCATGTTTGAAAATCAAATTTTTTAAGAGAACATCATTTAAAGTGTTGTATGCCTTATAAAAATGTATAAGTTTACAAAACTACCCTTAAATAAATTTATCAATTTTTTTTTAAAATGAGTTATTCTTAATAAGGCAACTTAAAAGGTGCCTCAATTAGATTGACTTTTTTAAATATTTGTTAGTTTTCTCTTCAAATAGTTTTGAATGTAAAATAAGGGTAGAATAGGAACATTAGTAAATTAATTACTTTTATTTTTAGAAACAAGACAATATTTTGGAACATCCCAAAATGGAAAAGAGGACAAACAATATTTTTTTTGGAGCTTAACTTATTCCTCCAAGTTTTGGATCATTCATTTTTTTGAAAATTTCATTAGTTCAATTGAATTTTTTTTTTTAATAATTTGATAATTTGTATTGAAAATGAAAGAATTTCACTATGAAGATGGTAAAAATGAATTTTATTTTATGAAAGATCATCATCAAACATAATTTTGATTGAAAATACTAAAGTTGTTTTTTTTTTTTTTTTTTTTTTGTGTACATATATATAACTTATCAAATAAAAAAGTGTGTATATATATATATATATATATATATATGTTTATATAATAAAAAAAGCGTGTGTGTGTATATGTGTATGAGTTATCTTGATAAATACATTAAGACTACAACTTGGCCCCCAAAAATTTCTAGCTCCACCCTTACACACCAGTAGTAGAAATTTGGTAGAAATTCATACATCAATGTTGCTCAATCAACAATACCACCTTCAGCCCTAATATTTCAAACCTTCACTCGTAAAGAAGACAATGACGACGTTTACAAATTAATTAATCGAGCCTACCACATACAATACTTCCTGACAGATTGATTCGTAAGAAGATGAATAGGATAACTACGAACGTTTTCTCCTAGGAGGTCCAGAGCAATTTCAAGAAAGGATTTGGTTCTTTGTCTTCTTTGGAAGACTTCTCTTCCCATCAAGTAATTAAAATTACTTTTAGAGATATATTAGATATATTAACCCAATGTAATAAGCCAAAGTCCACTCCTGCTTGTACTAGTAGTTTAGGGTTTAGTCGCCTATATATACTTATAATGTTAGGGTTCATTGTAACACAAGTTACTATACTATACTCTTATATAATAAAGATGTGGTTCTTAAGGGATTCTTCCGTGAATGTACTTCGACAAGGCTGAACCACGTAACCCTCAAGCTCTCGTTCCTATTCTATGCTTCTCCTTTCACATCTTCTAGCATACACAACATGGTATAACACATCGCGTTGCTAATAATATATTTAACAATTACTTTCTTTCTTTCTATCAAATTATATAATTTTTGGTGGTAATATTGATTTTATTCAGTAACTTAGCCATGAATTTCAACTACGATTTTCTTTAAAAAAAATTTTACATGAATTGTTTTGTGTGTTTTTCGTTGAATTTCTATTTGATTTTTGGGAAAAAAGAATTGTACCCTATACAGCTAGTGTTTCTTTCAGCTTTGATTACAATTTCTCAGGAGAAAAAAAAAAAAAAGGCATTCACAATGGAAGATCTATTAGTCACAAATATCAACATGTTCTCTATGCCTTTCCTATATATCCATACAATGTCCACTATAGCTCAACCTAAATCTCCATGCAACAATATAGACAAAGAGTTCAAAGATATTTGTTGTGATGCAAAGGAAAATAAAATCATTAAAAAAATTTAAAAAAAAAAAATGTTCCTTACAAGTTTTGAAAATTTTAAGAACTAAACTTTATAGCATTCACATCCACTAAGCTACAAAATTCAAAGTGAGCGAACCCTTTGACTAGAAATTTTCCTAGCTAAAAGAACCGTTTGTAAATCTTATCGTTTAGAAAAGTCTTAATGGTAATGAAGTTGGTGATGAAAGAAAAGTCTTTAAAACCATATTTTTAATTGGTAAATATCAGATATATTAATTTTGTCTTGTACAATCTGTTCATTCCAATTCCAATTCCAATTAGTCATTAACTCATGCGATGCATAGAAAAATTGACTCTGAAAAAAATATTCCAACAATGAGTAAATAGACATCCAACTAGTTAATATTTTTTTTTATAAAATGAAGAAATATTTAACTTTGTTGTTTAACATTGAACATTATTAAGTTGCAAGTGCATAATTACCAAAACCTACAAAGTAATTTACAATTCTTAAATTAATAAAGCAAAACTCCTAATAGTTATATATATACACCAATTTTCAAATTTAAGTAGCAATATGACTTTCTTGTAGTAATAACAATATAGACAATTCAAAACATGGAACAATATTAAGATTATAATACCTAATTCCATTATCTTTTATGTCAAATCCAAACAAATAATTAATCCAACCTAATTCTCACTAGTTAGGCCTACTTATTATAGTTTTGTTTTTTATGTCCTTTTCTTTTTCTGTTGAAACTAGATGCCAGTCTCTCTATCATCCTTGTCAAAAAAGTTTTGGCGATTACATAGGGCCACTTCTCTCTCTATCATCCTTGTCAAAAAAGTTTTGGCGATTACATAGGGCCACTTTTCTCTCTATCATCCTTGTCAAAAAAAGGAGTTTTGATGATTACATAGGGCCACTTATATTGTGCCTTTTGTTCATTGTTAAAATGATGGTTAAATTATTAAGTTCACTATTTCCTAATTTATATTCTTTATGGAGAGGATATTATTTTTTACCACATTATTATATGCATTTGTGGGGGAAAAAGGAAAAAGAATTTCATTGCCTCATCATCAAAATAGGCTCTAAAATTTTGACATTGGTGGGCATGCCACCCCATTAGGGACCAACTTTTTCATTTCTTATCCTTTTGTTATGCCCTAGCACCACTTCATTAATTAAATTCCATATGGCCGGTGGTCCTTATTCAACAAAGGTAACTTCCACTTTATTTCTTGCAAGATGTCTTATGAGAAAATACAAATGGGTCCATATATTAACCTAGAAGGAGAAATAGAGGCAAAAGTAGATGACTTTTAGAAAGATGATAGAGAATTTGGACTTCCACAATTCAAATATCGATGAAGGTTGTTCTCCAGTTGTTGGTCTTTAACTCTTTATTATGACTACAAATACATAGGCAAGCCACCGGTGCATTTTCAGGCGGGGCCATTATTTTGTCATTATGCGACCTATGTTTGATAGTTTTTCAGTCAAGGAAAATGAGTTTCACACCCTTTCTTTTTTTTTTTTTTTTTTTTTTGTGGTGAGGGAGAATGTTTCTAGAGTCTAGACTCTTGCACCTTTATTATGGTCCACTATATATATATATAAATAGGGTAGCACGTGCAAGGCACGTGCTTATCGTGAAAAAAAAGTACTATAGTAATTAAGGTCAATTCTAGATTTTATTTGTATTATAAAACAAAGATTTGAATTATTTGATTTTTAAAATATATAGAGATTTACATTAATCAAAAGAGACATTAATTTTAAGAATTTTGATAATTATGTCAAAAAAGGTTAATCTCATTCATTTAAGAATTTTGATCAACCACAAAATTAAGGTAGCTATTTAACATATAAATTATTTATTTAACTATAATATTTTTTTAATACCTACTTGCTAAAGAAAATATATCTATTTTCTAAAAACTTCTAAGAATGATAACGAATATCATCATCTTCCAACAATAAACAACTTAGTATTGCTAAGAAATTTAAAATAAAAAATAAATAAAAAAAGATAACAAAAGGCTTGTGTCATTGAATATCATCATTCTAACTTTCTAAGAATTTTTATCATTTAAAACTCAAAATATGTAAAGAAAATTTTTAGGATGTTAAAATTTAGCAAGAGTAATTTAGGCATTATACAATAAAATATTTTAAGAATCATAAACTTTCATTAGGGTTTAACTAAGAGAATAACAATATGACATATTTGCTCTTTTTCAAAATATTAAGGAAAAAATTGCATGATTTCAAAGTTTAAGGAAGAATTGTAAACTACCCTAAACATAAAGGATGAAAAATGTTTTTTTCCTAAGTTTTTGTTTTTGTTTTTGCATGCAATAGTGTGTAAAGAAAAAAATATACAAAAAGTCAACTCAAAAAAGTTGTATGTGGAATAGTGAATTTTGGCTCAACAAAGTTGATTAAACCAACAAAAAATTTCTAAAAACATAACAGAATGACACAACATTTTCATAATACCTTTATAATTTTGTTATATTTTATTTTAACTTGTAAAGAATTGACATTCAAAGTTTTGAAAATATTGTGACAACATCAAGATGTCTTAATATTTTTCACACAAAAAAATGTTATGTCCATGACATTTTCACAACAAATTATAAGTAGTAGGTTACTACAAGTTGTTATTGGTGGGTAAAAATGTAGTTTCATTGGTAAGTTTAAATTAGAACTAATAACAATTTACCATATTTGATTTGTTATGAAAGTATTGTGAAAATTATTGTGGACAAACCAAAAATAATATAGCGAATATACTACAACTTTATGCATTCACACAAAAAAAAAAAAAAAAAAAAAAAAAAACAAAAACAAAAACAAAAAAACAAAGGCCAGAAAGTTAAAAAAACCATAACTACTATAGCGAAATTATCGTAACTTTTCCCCATTCACTCTTTTTATATATAATATATATATATATATATATATATATATAGAAATATACATTGCACTTACAATGTAAATTTATATTGTAAATACATAAAACTTGATAAATGTTGTACACATTTGCAAAATTTG
Organism: Quercus dentata; assembly: GCA_028216015.1. Taxonomy (NCBI): domain Eukaryota; kingdom Viridiplantae; phylum Streptophyta; class Magnoliopsida; order Fagales; family Fagaceae; genus Quercus; species Quercus dentata. Next base: position 5,645,839 of record CP116449.1, read on the forward strand.
TACAATTTTTATTTTTATTTTTTGCAAATGTATATTTTGTGTGTATACAATGTAAACTTACATGACAAGTAGAAAGTAAACATATAAAGATTCTTTAAAAGAAAAAAACAAGCTCAAACCAAGTTGGTGAACTTGAAGGAAAAAAAAAAGGAGGATAAAGGCAAGTCACTAAACTAAAAATACTGTTCATAACACTATTTATGAGCTTATTCGCTCTTTTTACATATAGAAAAAAAGAGCACAAATCGATGACTAGGAAAAAAAAAATGTGATGAACAGTACATATTGAACAAACCAAAAGTACTGTAGTTTTTACACATTTACCCAACAAGTGTCACAACATTTTCACAAAACATTTATTTTTAGTTGTAGTTGGTCACAGTTTCATATTTTATTATTTTATTTTGATTTATAAGAAATTGACACCTCAATAATTGTGAAAATATTGTAAAATTTGTTGTGTCAGTATAACAATATATATGCAGGTTCTTATAAATATTTAAAAGGAAAAAAAAAGTACAAACAAAAGACTCAAGAAAAAAAATGCTATAGCTACAGTAGCTACAGTGCCACTTGAACAAATCAAGGTGGCACTGTAGCAAACTGCTCAAAACTTGGGGAGAAAAAAAGGCTCACTACACCAAAAAGAGCGCTATAGAGGCATTGCCTCTTCTTATATAGTTAGTAGAAAAAAGAGCACAAATTGATGACTGGAAAATATATATATATATATATATATATTGAACAAACTAAAAGTACTATATCTTTTACATATTCACCTAATATATATATATATATATATATATTGAACAAACTAAAAGTACTATAATTTTTACACATTCACCTAACAAGTGTTACAACATTTTCACAAAATATTTATTTTTAGTTGTGGTTGGTCACAGTTTCATATTTTATTATTTTATTTTGACTTAGAAGAAATTGATACCTCAATAATTGTAAAAATATTGTGAAATTTATTATGTCAGTATAACAATATATATAAAAAAAAAAAAAGTACAAATGAAAGAATGAAAAAAAAAAAAAAATGTAGCTATTGTAGCTATAGTGCCGCTTAGAGTTAGGGGGTGGCTTTGTTGTTGGCTATGTGCGGTAGCTCTGGCCTCCGGCTTTGCTGCTTAGCTAATTGCTAAGGGATTTTCTATTTTTTATTTATTATTTTTTTGTGCTTTTGATGTGTGTGTTGTTGCTAATCAGTAAGGACAAAATTATTTTATTTAATTTTTTTTAAAGGGTTGGGTTGTTTGTTTTTAGAAAAATTGGTTAATTGAACTTAATTGTTTTTAGCTTTTACTATTGGTAATTTTTGTTGTTGGGCTAATTTATCTTGCGCTTGTACCTATAAAATTTTTTATGGCCTTTAGAAAGAGGAAAATATTAGAGTTACAATTTTTTTATACAAATTATTGATATGATGAGTGGTTATTGGTAAGTAAAAAAGTGATGTAAGTAGTAGATCTAGATGTAAACTAATAAGAATTAACTACCTCAACAGTTTATAAAAATGTTGTAGAAAGTTTGTAACTATAATATTACTTTTAAAAGAATCAATGATATTATTAAGGTGAAAATCACATTTTAGTCCCTACATTTTCAGGCGATTCCCATTTTAGTCCCTACATTTTATTTTTACCGCTTTTAGTCCCCATCCTGAAAAACGCTTTTTATTTTGGTCCCTACCATTACATTAGAAACGAAAAAGGCTGATGTGGCAAATAGTATGAATAAATAATATTAAATTAATGTCCACGAGGCCTAAATTAATAATAAAAAATGTTTTTTGGCATTAAAAAATGCCACGTCAGCATTTATATTAAAAAAATTAATTTATTAATTTTAACTAAATAAAAAAAATTAAAAACAAAAAATCAAATTAATTAAGATCCGAGTGGATTTTGAACCTAAAAAATTTGAAACCCAAAAATTATCATTTTTTTTCTCTTTTTTGGGAAGAATACAAAGAACTCTGACAGAACATGAATTTATGTTCTTCAAGCTCTGGATAGCCCCAAATGGAAAAAATAAACAAAGCAAATATTATGTTGAAGAGCCCCATAGTATCTCACCCGATTCAAACACAAACCAAATGTAAAGCCTCTCTCTCTCAAATCAAGACCCATGGCCTCCTCAAAGCCCCTTTCTCTTTAGATCAAGACCCAATCATCACCTTCATGGCCATGGTTTTCGGATCTCATCTTTTCTTATCTCAAGCTCTCTTCTCACACAAACCCTTGGCTCTTTCTCTTTCTCTCTCTCTTTAGATTGATCTAAACCCTTGGCCACTGTTGTATGGTGTTTGGATTTGAAAACCATAAACCAAACCTGAAAAGGATCCACTGTCGTTCGTGGGTGTGGTGTTCAACGGTGAAGGATTAAAGCTTGAGGAGCTTCGGCCTGGGTTCCTCACGGTGAAACAAAAGTAGAAGATCGGGTGGTTGTGATTGGTTTGAAGATCGGTGAAGGATTAAAGCTTGTGGACGTGGATGTGGTGGGTTTGAAGATTTTGGATCATTGGTTTGAGTTTAGTTTTGGATCGTTGGGTTTCAAATCGCAAATCGTTGTGATTTTGTGTTTGGATTGTTGGGTTGTTGCTGAAGATGGATTGATGGGTTTGTGTTTGTATTTGTGTTTGTTTTCTTGCTGATTTTTGGGTATGTGTTTTCTTTTTTGTGTTTGGTTGACAAGAGAGATCTACTGTTGGGTTTGTGTTTGTGTTCTTGCTTGAGACCGGTTTGTGTTTTTGTGTTTGGCTGACAAGAGAGATCTACTTCTGGGTTTGTGTTTGTGTTCTTGCTGGAGATCGGTTTGTGTTTTTGTGTTTGGTTGACAAGAAAGAGTAAGAAAATACTAGAAAATCTAGGCATGTGTTCTTATATTTAAAATCTAGGTTTGTGGCTTTTAGTGTTCTTGTTAAAGATGAAAACAGATCTATGTTTTTTTTTTTTTTTTTTTTTTTTTTTTTTAATTTAATTTCTTGGTTTGTGTTCTTGTTGTTCTTGTTCAAGACACATTGATTTTTAATTTTTTTATTTAGTTAAAATTAATAAATTAATTTTTTTAATTTAAATGCTGACGTGGCATTTTTTAATGCTAAAAAACATTTTTTATTATTAATTTAAGCCACGTGGACATTAATTTAATATTATTTATTCATGCCGTTTGCCACGTCAGCCTTTTCCGTTTCTGATGTAACGGCAGGGGACCAAAATTGAAAGCGTTTTTCAAGATAGGGACTAAAAGCGGTAAAAATAAAATGTAGGGACTAAAATGGGAATCGCCTGAAAATGTGGAGACTAAAATGTGCTTTTCACCTATTATTAAAAATGACAAAGTGTAATTTTATAGAACAAAATTGCTAAAATGAGTAGCTATATATATACTAATATTTTTTTTATTAAAAAAATTAGGTGGGGCCATTGCCCCAATGCTCAAGTCTACCTCCGTCCATGGCTCTGACGTTATAGAAGTATAGTTCTAGATAGGGATGGCAATTTTTGCCTGACCCGCAGGTACCCGGCCCGACCTGACCCTAATGGGTCGGATTTTACCCAACCCGATAAGGAATAGGGTTGAGTTTGGATTTTTAAAAAAAACTGAACCGGGTCCGGGTTTTTGTAAAAATCCGGCCCGACCCGACCCGGATATATATAATTATATAATTACTAAAATATCCTCATATATATATATATATATATATATATATATATATATATACATATAATGTTATAAACCCTAAAATTTCTAAATCCTCATTTCCTTTCAGCTCACACAGCCGCCCCATCATCTCTATTCTCTTTAGTCTCACTCTCTCACTCACAAATCTCACTCTCTAACTCACAAATCTCACTCACAAATCACAATCTCACTCACTCTCAATCTCACCTTCGACCAACTACCCAACCTCTCATCGTCGATCCCAGCCTTCGTCATCGTCCCAAGCCTTCACTGCCGTCCCAAGCTCTGTCGGTGTCACCGCTCTCCCTCAAGCGACCTCGCTGACAAGCACCTCAAGAGATCAAGCACCACTCCTCACGGACATCACCTTGCCGGACCCTCCTCCACCTCACAAGGCCACAACTCAGTCATCTTTCTCACCTTGTTGAGAACTCAAGCTTTTGCACTGAAAATTGTTCATTTTGTTCAAAGAATCAAATTTGTATTTTCTAGTTTAAGTGTTATTTTTGTTGAATATGATCGGCTTGTTTGATTTGATTTTGTAGGGTCTATATGTTAATTCTTGTTTTTACTTTTGATGTGGGAAAATTTTGTAATGAAAAAAAAGGGTTTCCAATCTGGATTTTCTTAAGTGTCCCCTACTGTTTGGTTGCTGAGAAAATTAGTATCAGGCAAACTTTTTTTTTTTTTTGGTGATTGGGCAACGGAATGGGCCCTGATCCGGAAGGGCTTAACGGGGCTCGACCGGGGGTGTCCGGGCCCCGGAAAAATAACCCGTTTAGTAACAGGGCCAGGTCCGGGTATGAAAAAACCCAGCCCGAACCCGACCCATTGCCATCCCTAGTCCCAGAAAAAAAAAAAAAAAAAAACAACTAACATGAGAAGTTGCCGCCTCACACTTGGTCCTTTTTCCCCCTTTCATAAATGTATGGTGTCAGAGCCTACCAATACCATAGTACCATTTTGTAAAAAAAACCAATATGATCAATGACTTTATAAGACTACCAGAAAATAATATAAAAGATTACCAAAAAAGGTCACAAAAAGTATGACCAAGAAAAATAAAAGTATAAAAGAAATCTCTGATACATGAAATGAATGATGGATATGTAGAGGTTAGTTTGTGTTTGATTTATGATGGGATTGACGAGACTACATCTCCTAGACGAAGCCACCGATCATGATGAAATCATCTTGACAGACAAAGAAACCAATCACTCTTGACGAGGAGATGGAAATCATTCAATATAGTCAATAAATGACTTGGGCGGTTACAAAGCCAACCATGCAGGCCGTTGGGAGCCTATTAAAGCCCCATTACTATGCAAGAGGCGTTACCAAGAAAGGCATTAACAACCACAACAACTAGAATCTAAGGCAACATATATAAAGCCCTCACATTGCCAACACAAGGTACATAGACACTTTGAAAGATACTAGTTGTTATTCTGCTATTATGTTTCATTTTACAAAACACTTTCCCATTCTAACTTTGGCATCGAAGATATTGTGGCAGGTACCACATCGGTGTTCACCTTGAAAGGAGCAGTCTTTCTATTTACACAGGCCCCTAGACGAGAGCTTGGATCCATTTGGACACGTTCAACTTGACTGACGAAGTCACGCTTCATCGCTTTAGCGCCGTCTGTGGCGATGACATTTTCGTTCTCAAGGTTGAAATAGTTCCCTATCAACTTCCACATTTAGATGGAATCCAGCCAAGACTTTGTTGCTCTAGCTCAGCAGGTTTAGGCTCTTACGACCACTGTTGAGGAGCTTACCAAACAGAATCAAGAGATGAAGCTACGGCTTTAGCAAAAGGAAAACCGGTATGCTGCCCATCAAGAGGATGAAGGAGATAGCCTCAGAAAGATACTAGTTGTTATTCTGCTATTCTGTTTCATTTTACAAAACACTTTCCCGTTCTGACTTTGGCATCGGAGATATTGTGGCAAGCACCACATTGGTGTTCACCTTGAAAGGAGCAGTCTTTCTATTTACACAGGCCCCTAGACGAGAGCTTGGATCCATCTGGACACGTTCAACTTGACTGACGAAGTCACGCTTCATCGCTTTAGCGCCGTCTGTGGGGACGACATTTTCATACTCAAAGTTGAAAGCGTAGTTCCCTATCAACTTCCACATTCAGATGGAATCCAACCAAGACTTTACTGCTCTAGCTTAACAGTTCGAGCTCTTGCAGCCACTGTCGAGGAGCTTACCGTATAGAATCATGAGATGAAGCTACGGCTTTAGCAAGAGGAAAATCGGTCTGTTGCCCATCAAGAGGATGAAGGAGATAGCCTCAAAAATAGTGATCATCGAGGACCGACTACCCCGCATGAACCCCACTCGGACCTCCTCCGGGAGATGGAAAGAGAGATGGACGAGTTGAGGAAGGCTATTGAAGGGAAGACGGATTGAAGTGTGGATAGGATGGTCAAAACAACAGATTCACCGTTCACCACCGTAGTCTTGGAGTGCCTTGTGCCATCTAAATTCCGATTACCTCAACTTGAGCCGTTTGAAGGGCTTAAGGACCCTCTAGACCACCTCAACACTTTCAAAACGACTTTGGGCCTCCAACAGCCTCCCGACGAGATACTATGTCATTCATTCCCCACAACTCTCAAGGGAGCTGTGAGGGAATGGTTCACAAAACTACCAAAATCGTCTCAAAAAAGTTTTGAGCAATTAAGCAATGCTTTTTTGCGTCACTTTGTTGGGGGACAATGACCAAAGAGACCAGCTTACCACTTACTCACTATCGGACAAGGGGAAAAAGAAAACCTAAAGTCGTGCATGAAACGATTCACCCAAGAAACCTTGGAGGTGGACGAAGGCGATGACATGGTGCGGCTGATGACCTTCAAAGTAGGATTGAAGTCTAGAGGTTTTGTAGTTTCACTCGCGAAGAATCCACCTAAAACGATGGCAGAGATGCTCTTGAAGGCAAAGAAGTATATGAACGCCGAAGATGCTTTAGCCGCCATAGAGGATGTAGAAAAGCCGGGAAGAAAGGAGGACAATCGTAGAGGATAGAAAAGGGATCGGCCAGACCGACGAATCAACGATGGGGGTAAAAGGAAGGACGAGAAAACCCTCAAAACGGTAAAATTCATCCTTTGATTATGCCTATTGATAAAATTTTGGCACAGATTAAAGATGATCACTATCTCAAGTGGCCAAGGCCGTTGCATTCATCCCCTAACGTCCATGACAAAAACAAATACTGCCGGTTCCACAAAGATCATGGCCATCACACAGAGGATTGTCGGGACCTAAAAGAACAGATAGAGAAGTCGATACGAAAAGGAAAGTTGTAGAAGTATATGAAGAAGGGGGAGCACAACAGTTCGAGAGACGGCAAAGCAAAAGCCCAGACGAGTCCTCATCCAGGGATGAGGATCACCCATTCCAGCCCCCACAGAGTGTGATTGGGGAAATATCGATGATTGCAGAGGGGCCATTCATAGGAGGGTCATTCAGATCCCTTAAGAAAACATGCCAGAGACATGTGAACAGTGTCCACATGGTACTCCTATTCAAGCAGAGACGAACAAACCAAGATATGTCTTTCAACGAGGAAGACGCAAGAGAGGTAAAGCAGCCTCATAATGACCCCTTGGTCATAGCACTCATGATTGAAGGATTCAATACCAAGAGGATCCTCGTGAACAATGGCGATTCGCGGACATCATCTACCTACCTGCTTTCCAGCAGTTGAAGCTAGATCCTAGTAGATCGCACCCATTTGACTCCCCCCTCGTTAGCTTCAGTGGAGACAGGATATACCCCAAGGGCATAGTAACATTGATGCGGTGATGGTGGGGACCTACCCGAAGCAATTGACCTGTCAGTTAGACTTCTTGGTGGTGGACTGCCCCTTATCGTACAATGTAATTATTGGGAGGCCCACGCTCAATAAATAAAAATCAGTCATGTCCACCTATTGCCTAAAGGTGAAGTTTCCGACAAAGAATGATGTAGGCGAGGTAAGGGGAGATCAAGTCCTAGCTAGAGAATGCTACCAGGCCATGTTAGCTGTGAAAGACAACCATACGTGGATGATCGAAGAAAAGGAGGAAGATAAGATAGAAGCCCTAGAAGAGGTAGAGCTAGTAGAAGGAAAGTCAACCATGGCAACAAAGACAAGGATGACATTGAGTCCCGGGATGAGGTCAATGCTCGTTCGGTTCCTCAAAGAAAACATTGACGTTTTCGCATGGAGCCACAAAGACATGCCTGGCATATCCTCGAAAGTTATCGAGCACAAGTTAAACGTGAATCCCGAAAATAAGCTCGTCCAACATAAACGACGGGTCTTTGCCCCAGAACGGAACCAGGCTATTACGAGGCATTTAGATTAACAAGTTACTAACAAGAGACTTCAAACGTGAAGTGTATTATCCAAAGTGGCTCGCAAATGTCGTCTTAGTGAAGAAGGCAAACGGGAAATGGAGAATGTGTGTGGACTTCACAGACTTGATCAAAGCTTGCCCAAAGGACAGACTTCCCCTACCAAGGATAAACCAGCTAGTAGACTCTACACCCAGACATAAACTATTGACGTTCATGGACGCATTCTCGGGGTACAACCAAATAAAGATGGCTGAAGAAGACCAAGAGAAAACTACTTTCATCACAATCCAAAGGCTCTATTGCTATAAGGTAATACCCTTTAGATTAAAAAATGCAAGGGCAACCTACCTAAGGCAGGTGAATAAAATGTTCAACGAACAAATTGGGAAAAATATGGAAGTATATGTGGACGACATGCTCGTCAAGAGCAAGGAAGAACTAACACATCTGGACTATCTGAATGAGACGTTCGCCACACAATACCGGATGAAGTTAAACCCCAGTAAGTGTGCCTTTGGTGTAGCCTCGGGAAAGTTTTTGGGATTCATGGTGTCCTAAAGAGGAATAGAAGCGAACCTGGAAAAGGTGCAAGCCATCCTTAACATGACGTCTCCCAAGACCGTCAAAGAAGTCCAAAGACTCACAGGGAGGATCACGACACTTTATAGGTTCGTCTCTAAAGCGACGGACAAATGCCAGCTCTTCTTTAAAACGTTGAAACAGGTTTTCGTCTGGACTAACGAATGCGAGGCAGCGTTTCAGGAACTCAAACGATACCTAAGTAATCCACCCCTCCTAAGTCCGGTCAAGCAAGGAGAAGACTTATATCTCAGTATCCGACAAGATCGGCTATAGCAGTGAGTGTAGCCTTAATTCGAGAAGAAAACAAGAAGCGGCTCCCGTTTTACTACGTTGGTCAGGCTTTCAAAGGGGCTAAGGCCAAGTACTTAAGGATTGAGAAGATCGCCTTTTACATTAATAGTGGCCTCGTGCAAATTGCGATCGTAATTCCAGGCAAACCCCATCCTGGTAATGACAGATCAGCCCATCAAAAAATCCATGAACAAACCTGAGGCGGTAGGAAGAATGGTCCAATGGGCGATTGAACTCAGCTAGTTCGACATTGAGTACCACCCTAGAACAGCCATCAAAGCACAAGTTCTTGTAGACTTCATTGCCGAGTTCACCTTTCCAGAAGAGGACAACCCTTCCACTGAGATAGAACAAGAGACGATCCAGACTGATGGTTCGCTAGCTCAAAAGAGGGGAGGAGTAGGATTAACATAGTCACCCCCGATGGAGAAATACTCAGGTACGAGGTTCAACTCAAGTTCCCAGCCACCAATAACAAGGCCGAGTACGAAGGAATACTGACGGGGCTGAGACTTAGGAAGGCACTTGGGGTTAAGAACCCGTTTATCTAGAGCGATTCGAAATTAGTGATAGGGCAGATCAAAGAAGAGTATAAAGCAAATGAGGAAAGAATGCAGAAATACCTCAAGGTCGACGAAGCATCTAGCCCAAGAGTTTGATAAATTGGAATTCGTACAGATCCCAAGAAGCCAGAACATGGCAGTAGACGAGATCACAAAAATGGCCTTGTCCGAGGAAGAGCCAACGAGCATGGAGTTAGACATGGAGGTTCAGAAGCGCCCTAGCATTGAAGAAGTCCCAACATTTGCAATCCAGAGCACAAACAGCTGGATGACACCAATCATATCTTTCCTCCTAGACTAGTATCTCCCTCAAGATGCCGAGGAGGCTAAGAAGATCAAGAGGAGGGCAGCCAAATTTACGATCCTAAATGACACCTTATACAAGAGAGGCTTCTCCATGCAATACCTAAAGTGTGTCAACGAAGATGAAGCCAAGTACATCCTGGAAGAAACCCACCAAGGAGTTTGTGGGACCATGCTGGCCTTAGATCCCTGGTAAGCAAGGTCATTCAAACAGGTTATTTTTGGCCTACTATGCGGTGGGACGCAGAGAGCTCATCAAGAAGTGTGACAAGTGCCAAAAGTTTGGGAATGTCTAGCAACTTTCAGCAGAGAAACCGACGACGATAACATCCCCATGACCATTTGCACAATGGGGAGTCGACATCGTTGGCCCGCTCCCCCAAGGAAAAGGTCGGGTAAAATTCCTATTAGTTGCTATTGATTACTTCACAAAGTGGGTCGAAGCGAAAGCACTTGCAACCATCACTAAAGCAAGAATCCGAGCTTCGTGTGGAAGAATATAGTTTGCGGGTTCGGGATTCCAAGGACGATCATATCGGATAATGGGCGGCGGTTCGACAGCCAAGACTTCCGAGACTTCTGTTCGGGCTTAGGCATCAAGAACCAGTTCTCATCCCTAGGGCATCCACAAAGAATGGACAGATTGAGGTGACGAATCGGACGCTACTCAAGATTATCAAAGCTAAGCCGGACGACGTGAAGGGTGCCTGGCTAGAAGAATTGCCCAATGTCTTGTGGGCTTACAGGACCATAGCAAGAATCCCAACTGGAGAGACTCCTTCGAGACTCACCTATGGCAATCAAGTAGTAATCCCAGTCAAAGTAGGAGTAGCCAAACATCGACGAGAGGTATTGCACGAAGAGCACACCGATGATCACCAAGGGTCAACTTGGATTGTCCGGACGAAGTCATGGACAAAGCCTCCAACAGAATGACGAAGTACCAACGGAAGATGGCTGAATACTACAACAAGAGGGTAAAGCTCGGGGCGACTTAACATAAGTGACCTCGTCTTGCGTAAAGTCACCTTAGCAACTAGAGATTCTGCCCAAGGGAAGCTTGGCCCCACATGGGAAGGACCCTATCGAGTCGTCCACTACTTCAGTAAGGCGGCTATCACCTAGAAACCCTAGATAGACAGAGGCTCCCACGGTCATGGAACATTGAGCACTTGAAGAAGTACCACCAATAGATGTAACAAGTAATTGTATTCATTCCCGAAATTAATAAAAGAATTATTCAGCTAATGTTTTCATGCAAGCGAGTCTAGTCGGTTGTAAAACCAAAAATGGCTAAAGGACAAGATTCCGCCTTGACGGATGTAAGTCACTAATGAAGCCACACTCATGACAAGATCCCTTAAATGGGTGTAAGTCATAAAATAAAAACGGCTAAATGACAAGATTCCGTCTTGACAGATGTAAGTCATTGACAAAGCCACACTCATGACAATATCCCTTAAATGGGTGTAAGTCACAAAATAAAAATGGCTAAGTGACAAGATTCCGCCTTGACGGATGTAAGTTCTTGACAAAGCCACACTCATGACAAGATCCCTTAAATGGGAGTAAGTCACAAAATAAAAGGGCTAAGGAACAAGATTCCACCTTGACGGTTGTAGGTTATTGACGAAGCCATGTGCATGGCGAAGTCCCTAAGAAGAAAAAAAAAAAAGGACAAAAACCTTGCAACAAATCAGAACACCAGTTCACCAAGACCGACGATGAGAAGAAAATCATTGACAGAGGGAGAAGGAAAGTTACAAAAAATTTTGCTAAGTATAAAGCATGGACGAATGTAAGACATCACAAGCATATGATGAGCCAGTAAGTAAGCAATCACAAATGCAAGTAAGCACACAGCCATAAATGTAAGGAAAGCCTAAAAACATAACAGGCAATTACCATTGTTTTCACATCTAGAGACCCATAAACACTGGGCTAAAAATATTGTTTTCAAAATAAATTGTTCTAAAATTATATTTACAAACAGCCCAAAACATAACGGGCACCTAAAATAACAAAAGAGAAAATAAAATTTTCAGAAGTGCTAGGTTCAAGCATCAGCGGCAACATCATCATTAGCGGGGGCATTCTCGGGGGCATCATTTTTAGTAGCCGAAGATTGGGCAGCCTCATCAGTAGCCATCTCGTTATCTACCTCCTCCAAGTCCAGTTTCTCCAAGTCTACTCTAGAGGGGTGCTTGATGAAGTATCTCTTCAAAAGCTCGAACCCCTTGAAATACTAGCTCAAGAGCACAGTGTTGTACTCCTCGGTTTGCTAGAAGCCCTCGACGACCTTGGCAACGATGCCTTTGATTTTCTCCCTGGTGACTCCAAGCTATTTGTCTTTCTCCAAAATCAACTCGCCACTCGATTCTAAGCTCATTAGTCAAAGTCTTGACCTTTTCCTTGGCTAGGTTGGCTTCATTCATAACGGCTATCAGCTCTTTCTTCAATTTCAAATTTTCTGCCTCCAAGGTTGTCACATGGGATAGCATAGACTCGACCTTGGCTTCCCGAGCCAGGTACTTTGAAGTGAGATGGAGATTTTCTCCTAGCACCTAAGAAAGTAAAAAAGTGAAAAAAAAAAAAAAGAGAGAGAGAGACAAGCAAAGCATATGAGTTTGCACAGTGCACTGAACAAGCTTATGGAGGTGACGCCCCACGACTTCATTAGCGGACACCCCCGAGAATACTTTCATGTCGTCAACACCAAAAACATCTTGAGCACGCGCTAAGGCAACCCAAGCATAGTCCCAATCTTCGAAGACCGAGAGTCAATCTTCTCTTTTTGTTTATCCCTAGTTCTTGGTCTCTTATGCCTGGGAGTAAGCTCCTCAATCGAGGGGTCGGTGATCTTGTCCCCCGCCGTCCTAAGAGTTGGAGCGGACGAAAGCACTGCAAGTATAGGGGCCCCTCTCTCTGTTACACAAACGGACTTAGCTCCAATAGCGCACAAGGGCTCATCCTTCTTGCTCCTCATCCGAGCATACATGTCCTTGTTGAACTTTATTGTCATTTCTGTAAGAAGAAAACCTTTGTTAATACTTATCCAAGTATGTACAGAGGAGTCAACATCGACGAACCCAACACTTACTCTTTCTTCCTTCAATATCTATGTTGCGCAGGAAGTAGGGAAATGGGTCCGGGCCTAGGCAATAGAACGCAATAGTCCGCGGATCTACAAGGTCGTCCCAACTTTCAATCGTCTTGGCGTACTCTATCGCCTTTTCAACACGATCCTGGTACTTGCTTTTTAGCTTAGGTCATCTTTTAACTGCCAAAGAAACAACTAAAAGGGTTAGTGATGGCCATATAAACAAAACGAAAATCAACAGACGATGAGAAATATTAACGCACCTAAGTTATGGGTTCCCCACCGATGGAGCAACCTTGGGATATCACCCCAAGCCTCGCTAGAGGGAGTCTAAAAGTCGTCCCCAAACACGAAAAAGAAACAGGATTTCCAATACCTGAAGGATGAAGGTAAACCCCTGATAATCCTGGCTCTCCTCGCCCAAGATACTAACTCATAATATCCATACTCTTTTGACTCCTTCAAACGATAAAGATGAACTAGTTCACTTACCTTAATCATATCCCCAAGTTAGCGACCAACCATATTTCCATACAGTTGACCACTATCCTCTATGAATTGGGCATAAGTTGCCCAAGAGCAATACCAAAGTGGCCTAAAAGCTCCATCATAAACAGATGAACGGGAAGCCTAAGCCCACAAGTGAAGGCAGCCACGTAGAAGCATACCTCACCAGGGAAGAAGTGGTAAGCCCGATCCTCACTATTGGGCCAACGACCATGAACCCGTTCTGGAAATTGAAACCTATCTTTAAATCTACCCACGGTATCAACGTCCATCCCACACACCTCCTCGAGGGCATAAAAAGCCCTAACCGTACGAGGGATAGAGACGGCTATATCACCCTCCACTAGGCCGCCGCTAGACGACAACCCAGCCTCGAGCTCCCTAGATCTCACCTCTGACATCCTCTTCGTTTCACCCTCAAACCAAGTAAGCGATTGGTCTAGTATTGAGGATAGCTCTCCTAAAACCACACTTAACCCACAACCCTCAAAAATAAAATCCTCAACAAAGGGAAGAAAGCCACCAGAAACACCTAAAGAAGCCCCTAAGCGAGCAAAAATGAAAGAGACCGAGGGGCAAGCTACCTTAACCTCAGAGTCACCGACCATGAAAAACTAAGAAGGAAATGAATCCTAAAAGCCCAAAAACCAAAAACAACTACAGCAAAGCAAAGAGCAAAGAAAAATCAGGAACTCATAACAGATTATGAAGAAAAAGGAAATAGAAGAAGAAGAAAAGAGGAACATACCTTGAAGAATGAGCAACTCAATTGGAGAAAAATCCAAAGAATATCGTCGAAACAGGGTTGGAACGGTTGCAAGAATGAATGGGAAAGAAGAAACTCAGAGCAAATGATTAAAGAAATGGGGAAAAGTGAAGGAGAGGAAAGTTAAAAAAAAAAAAAAAAAGGCCCAAGAAAACTGAAAAACAGCAAGAAATCCAAGGGTCATGCAATTAACTCCATTGATCGGCACGCGCCACGTGGCCACGCCGCGTGTAGCGTCGCCATTATGCATTCAATTTGGAGCGAAACCCCAAGAGTCATGGACAGCTTAGGAAAACTTTTTATTGTCTATGGTCGTCATGATGACCACAGAACCTGGGGGCAAATCGATGGGATTGACGAGACTACATCTCCTAGATGAAGACACCGATCATGACGAAGTTATCTTGACAGACGAAGAAACCAATCACCACCGACAAGAAGATGGAAATCATTCAATATAGTCAATAAATGACTTGGGCAGTTATAAAGCCAGTCATGCAAGCTATTGGGAGCCTATTAAAGCCCCATTACTATGCGGGAGGCGTTACAAAGAAATGCATTAACAACCACAATGGCTAGAATCCAAGGCAACATATATAAAGCCCTTACATTGCCAACACAAGGTACACAGACAATTTGAAAGATACTAGTTGTTATTCCGCAATTCTGTTTCATTTTACAAAACACTTTTTCGTTCTGACTTTGGCATCGGAGATATTGTGGCAGACACCACACCGGTGTTCACCTTGAAAGGAGCAGTCTTTCTATTTACACGAGCCCTTAGACGAGAGCTTGGATCCATCAGGACATGTTCAACTCGACCGACGAAGTCACGCTTCATCAATTGGGTTTTAAAATTCCTTCTTCCAAAGTGGGTTTTAAAATTCTTTCTTCCAAATAGTTCTTGCTTAACCATGGAACTGGTTAAGAAAAAACCCAATTTTTTTTTTTTTTTTTTTATAGAGTCGGAGAAATTTCCGAGTTGAAGAAATTTCTGAGCAAAAACCCAATTTTTTTTTTTACAGTTGCTCCTTATTTTTATATGTTGTAGGCTTTGATGATTGTTCTGTTTAGTATTACCCACCTCTAAAAAACAATTCTATGTGGCAACTTGTCCTCAAGCAATAAATCAAGTGTCATATTAACACAGTCAAAAAACAAAGTTATACGAAAGTTTAGGAATATAACTAAAATGAAAATCACGGCACATAAATGAGTTTAGCAGAAATGAGTTTTTACATATTTCTATGTTATAGATGATTTTAGCATAAATGGGTTTTTACATAAATCACGGCACATAAATGATGCCAATCATCAAAGCCTACAACAAAACAATCATCTTTATGATTGGGTGAGGGAGAGGTGGGTAATACTAAATAGAACAATCATCAAAGCCTACAACATATAAAAATGAGGAGCAACTAAAAAAAAAAAAAAAAAAAAAAAAAAAAAAAAAAAAGGTTTTTGCTTAGAAATTTCTTCAACTAGGAAATTTCTCCGACTCTAAAAAAAAAAAAAAATTTGGGTTTTTGCTTAACCAGTTCCATGGTAAAGCAAGAACCGAATTTGGAAGAAAGAATTTTAAAACCCACTTTGGAAGAAGGAATTTTAAAACCCAATTTAGAACCCTAGATTTCAAAGATTAAAAAGCAAAATCCTAATCTACCCGCAACGACCAACAAAGGAGCAATAATCCTGATCTTCATCGGCTCGATTTGCATACATGACCTCAAGCATTCAAATCCCAGTTACCTTAAGTGAAGCAAAGCGCATTGCATGATACCCATGAGTAAGTCTTCCCGCCACAAATGAACAGAGGAACCGTCTTCCTCGGTTCGGTTTGCATGAATGATGGGAGTGAGTGAGTGAGTGATTTTTGGTGAGCAAGCCGGATGAGAGTGAGTGAGTGATTTTTGGAAAATGGAGTGTTTTGATCTGGATGGGAGTGAGTTTTTACCTATTTCTATGTTAGAGTAATGGTGAGGGAGAGGTGGGCACACGGCACATAAACGGTGATAATCACTGGTGGGCAAAGTGTGAAAATTTGAACCACGAGTAGGCACTTAGAATTAGAGGCAAACCACAGGTGGGCAATGTGTAATTATCCCTATTTTTTTTTCCCAAAGAAAAGAAGAAGTATTCAAATTAGACAGAGAAGAGAGAAAAGACTAGTATAAAATATGGATGATGAGTTGAAGATGAGTAGTCCTCATGGCTAAGACTGCATTTGGCTCTATGTAAATTGAATTTCGAGTATAAAATGAATGTAGGGAAAAATGAATTTCCATAAGGAAAATAAAATCCGGGTGTTTGGTTTTGCGATAAAAAATTATACGGAAAACGATTTCTAGTGTTTGGTAACATTCTGAAAATGTTATTTTCTTACAAATTCTTCACATTTTCTCGGTTTCCAAACAAATTTATAACAGAAAATTTCAAAATACACACTTTAACACAACCAAAAATCAAAATAAAAACATTTATTCACAACATATACATGATCTGCTTATGTGAGAGGAGGAAGAAAGAGTGATAGATTGAGGAAAAGAGAGATAGATCGGGAAAGAGAAAGATCGGAGTGGATGGAGGACGGTGGCAGCCAGATTGGGTGGGTTTGGGGGTGGAGTGGAGTGGGCTAATGATCTGTGGCGGCTAAATCAGCAACGTTGAGCAAGAGGGAGAAGCAAAGTTGAGGAAGAAGAGAGAAAAAAGAGGAAGCTTGGCTGTCGTGATCTGAACAGTGGGGTGTCGTGATCCGGGTGGTGGGGGCGGCATGATCTGAGCTTGGCTTGGCACCGGTGGGGGCGGCACTATTTGCTCTCTCTCTCTCTCTCTCAGTGGGTGTGTAGTCTGAAAACACATTGAAGGTAAAATAAGAGCGTAAACGATTTTACAGCCAAAATGGGTCTTTTTACAGTCAAAATGTTAAGCAATTTCCGTTTGATCGTATTTACCATTGGAGCCAAACACACACAAAGGTGTAAAACATTTTCCTAAACTAGTTTCCACCTGAAACAAATGCAGCGTAAGTAAAGAAAACAATCCAATATGCATTCATGCCTTTCCCCTGTTATTTGCAACCAATAACCAGTAACCAGCTCTCTTTATAACAGCATTATATTTATTTAAAATCTCAGTCCAATGTCACTGTTTGACACTTTGACCTAACCTAGCTAGCCGTCCCTATCTATATATTGTCACCATTCACCAATGATCATGGTTCATGGCACCAAATCGCCAAGTGACCAGATTAAAACTCTGGAAGAAAAGGCTCTCTGAATGTACATTTCAACCTATGGTAGTGGTGATCTTTCACATTCTCCTTAATGGCTAACTCATCATCATACTTAGGATGATAATGGCTCCTAAATCCTTATTAATTTCTTTACGTACATTACTTGGGCTCCAAATAAGTTTCCATTTGGTTTTGCTGAGTAATCCCAACTCTACTTGATTGAACCAAAAACCAGTGGTGGAATTGGGGATAAAGAGATTACCAATGAGGATATATAGTACTTCCCCACACAATATTACAGGACAGAGTCCACTGATCACACACCACACGCAAAGCTCATTTGACTCTCTTTGAGCGTGCTATTGGTTCTAAATTAAAAAGTCAGTTTATTTTACAATTCAGCTTATTTTTGTTACTATTTATGAGTCTTACTATTCTTTTTGGTACTATTAATGAATTCTATTGTACTCTTTCAACTAATTTTTATCTTTATTTACAATATTTTTAACAAAAGAATTTTAATTTTAACAAAATAAAATGATCCCAAATAAATCATAGCAATGCACTTTTTCTCGGCAGTGTCAGCTACCTTTATTTTCTCCTTAGTTGTTTTAACAAAATGCCTCCCCAAGCGACCTTCTCCCGGTCAGCATCCTCGGCAAGTTCTATTACACGACCATTAAGGATGTGGGCGAGTTAAGCAGCCTAACGAAACAACAAGAATTAGTACGGCAATGAAGGGAATGGTAAATGAAAAATAATAAATACGTGTAAGGGTTAGTAAAGAATCGGCAAATGAAGGATTATCGCAATAATGTGCCACTGCAACCTTCTCCCCATAGACTCCTCCGTTCCTTCTTCGAAGGCATGCACGTCGTCAGGCAGAAGGAGGCCCCAGTGCGCGACTCGAGCAACATGACCCCCTTCACCTTTTTCCCAAACCTGCACACAAGCATTCGTAGGAAGTGGCTTGCCGTCTAACAAAAACTTGGGTTACCACGCCTACACGAATTGGGAAGAGGACGCCACGCTCGTCCCGACCTGGATTTGCGGCTCTTCAATGACAACGCGCCCGGATGGTTGGGGGAGTCTCAGGTTCTTGTATCTCCCGGACCGGTAGATGTATTCTTGGCAACATGTTGCCTCTTCTGGGCTCGTTCGGTTTGGGGAGGAGGTGGGGGGGAAGGGAGGCACTTGACCTTGGCTTTGAGGCGGTCTATGGTCATGATCTTTCGGGTCACCATATCTTCACTAAAATAAGGTTCATGATCTCAAAGGTCGGTTATATCAATGGCAAATTGCTCGGTTTCCTCGCGAGCCTCGAGTTGATGGGTTCTTCAGGCTGTGCGGTTTCCTCTTGGACGGGAGCTTCTTCTTGGGCAGGTGCGTGAGCAAGCTCTCGGAGACGTCGGGACACGCGCTTCGCCAACTTGTCCCGCAACGGCGCAAGTTCGTCCGAGCAAGTATATCGTCTACCCAGCTCCCGAGCTTCTCCCACTGTAAATTTTGGCGGAAGAAAATTTGTGTGCCGAATGTCAATGTATGACAAGAAGGTGTCATCAACCAAAATCACTTGCTTGAAGGACTACCAAGTGGAATAGACTAGTTCAACTCCGAGAATTAGATGGGATGCTTAGAGCTGCCTGTCCCAATGAACGTATATCTCGGACCAGAGTACAAAATTCAGGTCCCCGATGTGGACTACCATGATGTTCGGGTTAAACACTTTACCATCTAAAAAAGAAATAAACAAATATATGTATAATGAGAAGAAGTACGACGTTAGTATCCGGTTAAATAAAACAACCATGAATAAATAAATAAAAAAAAAGTTAAGTTAGAAATCAATACAAACCCACTTCACGCCATGAGAGGGGGCAGGGGATTTCTCCGGCAAACCAATTGCCGCGCACCCAGATAAACTCCCTGGCTGAATTCCTATTAGAATTGGGCAGGCATGATATCACCTGTACCTGCATATCTCTAACCTTTAAATAATAGTTTGTACTCTTATTCCCACATAGACTGTACATGTGGTTTATATCATGGTGGTTTAGTTGCAAACCGAATGTATGGTTCAACCTCTCGACACAATTAACTACCCGGTAAAAATTAGGAGGAAGTTGGTCGGGGCAAAGACCATAATACCTAAGTGTATTGAGTAAGAGAGGGTCCACGGGAAACTTAACCCCACCCTCTAGAATTGCCATCAAGGGGTAGAAAGCAGTATGTCCCCCTCTATGGAGAGCAATCTCACTCTCGTGGCAATATGCCACTTCCACGTCATGAGGAATGTCAAACATCTGCCTAAATGTGGCTAAAGGCGCTATAGTGTTTAAAAGGAAAGCAAAACCCATCTTAAAGACTAGGAATGAAGGAAGAAACTCGAAGAAAGTTGAAGTAAAAAGGAAAGGTAGAAAACTTACTTTGGGCTCTAAGGAAGAATGGGGCTCTGGACTGATGAATAAGCGCCGAGATGAATGCTCGGCAGAGAAAAGATTAAGAGAGTGGAGAGTGCAAAAGTGAAAAAATGATTTGTAATGGGCTATTTATAGAGGCAGAAGGGGAACGAGCAACGTCTAATCAACTATAATGGCGCATGATTAGCGAGGAAATTTTGCGGATGCCTATGCCAATCGACACACGCACCGCCTCGCCTCACGAATCGTCAGGCAATGATGACAGTTGAACCAAATGACCCGGAACAGTGCGTCTTTTTTAGAGTGCATTAATGGATTTCTAAGACCGCCCATACTTCCACCTCCTAACCTACTCAAACGTTGATTCTTCCCGGTAGTCGAGCATGAATCAAGGGGGGGCTAATGTACAGCACCAAGGTACTCGGATCCATTTGGGCCTTGAGTTCGCCCAAAGAACAAGGCCCATAGCCATAATCTTTCTCTACCCAAAAGCCTTGTTTAAACCCACACAAATTGTAGGCCAGAATTTTGTCACCCGACCCTTACTCAGCAAATTATTCCCGAACACTAGAGAAAGAATAATGTCCAAGTCCACCATCCATAACATGCCTGGTAGTGCCCATGAAACGTCGTTGCTAGGCATGCTCGCTGGAGTTAGAACCAAGTTCTAAGGCCACTTTCATCACATTCCACTCCCACCTAACCATCCACTTCCAACCGATGATATTGGACCTACAATTGCACTAACTATGGCAGTAATCATGATCTCTTCACTAATTCAGAGCTATAAATATGAGAAGTTGGGGAAGGGAAAAGGTTGTTGAAAGTTTCTCAAGAAAACATAGAGAAGAGAAAAGAGTGATTCAGAAAGAGAGAGAAAGAGAGAGGAGCAGCTACGTTGAGTTTTTGTGCTGAGAACAACCCGAAGTAGGAAATCCAAAACCCACGTTACAAACAAGTTGTGAGCCCAAGTGAGGATAGGCCCAACAGCCTCATTTTAGGCGCGCACAATTGGCGCCCACCTTGGGGCCATCCTACGAAGCCGTGGTTCTTCCGAGACTCACACACGGGAAAATGTCTAGGGGGCGTTCGGGAGGCCATGCCAAGAGCGGATCTATGAAGTCTTCTCAAGAATCCACATGGTGAGAGAGATGACAAAAAAGGCGTGAGGATAGGGAGCACGAGCGAAGAGAGGAAGAATCTGGCCTTGGGGAGGGTCGGACCGGACTCACCGAACAATGTCAGGTGCCTTAAGGCACGGGCAATTCGATGAATGAGACCAGGAGCTGGAGCAATTGCACGGACTAGTGAGGGATTTGGAGTTGGAGGCTAGAGGTTGGCGCTAGAGAAGGGACCGAAATAACCAAGAAAGGAGGGATGGTAGCATGGGAAATTTAGGTGAGGAGGAATCCAACCAGTCCGGTTCCCGTCAATTCCGAGATCATTCCTTTCCCGAGAATCACGCCGATGCAGGAACCGCTCCCATTCTCAAGAGTCATGTCAATGTCGGGACCATTCACGATTGCGAGGATATGCCGACCGTGGTTCGGATTCCCTAGAGGAGCGGCATCCCTACAATGCTGCTATGGATGCTATGAGTCGAGCCTTACGAAGAGCCGCTCAATCGCTGTTCTCAAACGAAATTGAATGGGCCCCTATGCCATGCAGATTTACACGATCGCCATTTAACTCCTACAATGAGAAAACGGACCCGGTGGAGCACGTCGGTCATTATATCCATATGATGTCTTTGCATGCACACAATGATGCGCTGATGTGTAAGGTGTTTCCCTCAAGTCTCGGCCCCACGGTGTTGAGATGGTTTAATGGGTTGCGAAAAGGTTCCATTCACGGTTTTGCCGAGCTAATCTAGGAATTCGGTGCTCGATTTGTGACATGCAGCCGGGTGCCACAACCGATGGACGCATTACTATCCATAAAGATGAGGGTCGACAAAACTCTTCAGAGTTACGCAAGCCGGTATTAGGAGCTATACAATGAAATTGGTGGGGATAATGAGAAGATTGCAACGAGCACTTTCAAAATGGGGCTTCCCGAGGACTTTGAACTATGGGAGTCGTTGAGGAAAAGACCTCCCAAGGATATGAGACAGCTCATGAGGCATATTAAGGAGTATAAATGCCTCGAGGATGATCGGCTGCAAAATAAGGACAAGGCCCCATTTCTGAATCATTCCCAGCATATCATTTTTCCCTAGAGACCAAGGAAGGATTTCAGGATGCAAGAACTGGAAGCGCAAATGGGGGGGGGGTGAATGTGGCATTCAAGGAGCCGGTACATAAGCTTGTGGATCAGATTAAGAACGAACCATTTTTTAGGTGGCTGAAAAGGATGAGGGGGGACCCGTCTCGAAGGAATCAAAATCTATATTGCATATACCACAAGGATAAGGGGCACACCATTGAACAGTGCCGAGTATTAAAAGAAGATCACTTAGGGCAACTGGTGAAGGCAAGATATTTAAAAGAGTTCGTAGTGGACTCAAAAAACCAGAATGCCAATCATGGCGCTCGGGGTTCCCACTACCATTAGGGGTGATTGAGGTCATCCATGCCGCCCTGAGGGGTGTGACTATAACCAGAAGAGGGGTGTTAACGGTGGCACCCAAAGAAAATTTCTTGGAAAAACAACCTCTCGAAAAGAGGATAAAAGTTGACCGACCGCCTATCTCTTTTGACGAGGAAGATCCGGAGGGGACGATTCAAATGCACGATGATGCATTGGTAGTAACGGTGCGGATAAGCAGCTTCTTAGTGAAAAGGGTGATGATAGACCAAGGAAGCGGGGCTAACGTAATGTACCCGGACTTGTTCGAAGGGCTTGGATCAAAAAATCAGGACTTTATGAGGTATGATACACCGCTGGTCTCATTTGATGGAAGGGTGGTAATTCCCGAGGGCCAAATTTCCCTTCCCGTAAATATGGAAGGTAAGGAAGTGATGGTGACCTTCATAGTAGTCAAATCGTTCTCTGCATACACAACAATCCTAGGAAGGCCGTGGATTCATGCAATGAGGGCTGTTCCCTCCACCTTGCATGTGAAGGTTAAATTTCTTACCGAGCAGGGCGTTGTCATAGTACGAGGAAACCAGCAAGTGGTTAGGCAATGCCTAGTTGTCGTAGTCGATTGGAAGGGCAAGCAAACCGAACAGAAGAAACCGCCTAGGAGGCATATTCGTAGCAATTACAAAAGCCCCGAGAAGAAATGGGGGCTATTTGTGCCGAGAAGCTAATAAAGATTAAAATCTTACCAAATACTAATAGGTATTTTCAAATAAGGACAAGCATGAAGAATGAGGGTAAGGTAGAAATGTTGTTATTCCTTGTACAGAATGTGGATGTTTTTGCATGGAGTCCGTACGAAATGCCTGGGGTGGACCCTAAGTTCATTGTCCATAAGCTTAATGTGGACCTATCATTCCCCCCGAAGAAACAGAAGCCAAGGAGAGCGGCCAATGAGCATGTTGACACAAGAAAGTTGGAAGTCCTAAGTCAAGGAAGCTAGAGTGATAAGGGAGATCTTCTTCCCCGAATGGTTAGCAAATACCGTGGTAGTGAAGAAGAAGAATGGCAAGTGGAGGGCTTGTGTGGACTTCACAGACTTAAATCGGGCATGCCCGAAAGATTCGTTCCCTATGCCGAAGATCGACCAATTGGTAGATGCCACATACGGACACCCAAGGATGAGCTTCTTGGATGCCTTTCGGGGGTATCATTAGATTGCCCCGACACCTGAGGACCGAGAAAAGATAGCATTCATCTCCCCGGATGCAAACTATCACTATAATATGATGTCTTTTGGGTTGAAGAACGCCGGAGCCACGTACCAACGAATGATGACGAGGATGTTCCGAGATGAAATTGGGCGTACGGTAGAAGTATACATCGATGATATGGTAGTGAAGAGTAAGCAGGAAGCACGGCATGTAAAAGATCTTCGGGAGGTGTTTGAGGTGCTTCGACAACATAAGTTGTGCCTAAATGCTGAGAAGTGCACTTTTGGTGTAGGGGCTGGTATGTTCTTAGGGTATCTGATCACCAATCGAGGAATAGAGGCCAACCCCTATTAGATCGAAGCCATGAACTGCCTCGGGCCGTTGAGCAATCCAAAAGAAGTGCAAGTATTGACCGGGATGTTAGCTACACTTAACCGGTTCATTTCCAAATTTGCTGACCGCTGTAGACCGTTTTATCACCTTCTGAAGAAGTGGAAGGGATTTTAGTGGAATGAGGAGTATGACAGAGCCTTTCGAGATTTGAAGGATTATCTAATGCAAGCGCCCATGTTAACAGCCCCAGTTTCCGGGGAAGATTTCTTCATGTACCTCTCAATGTCCGATCATGCCATGGGCGCTATGTCATTAAGAGACCAAGGAATATAGCAACCAATGTATTACATCAACAAAACCCTAGTTGATGCCGAGACAAGATACCTACCATTGGAGAAGCTAGTGTTAGCCCTAGTGCACGCTACGAGGAAGTTGTTGCATTATTTTCGGACTCATCTTGTGTTTCATCCTAACCGAGTATCCTTTACAGTCATTGTTAAAAAGGTCGGACTTCACGGGTTGGATAGCTAAGTGGGGGACTCGGCTAGGTTCCTTTGACATCCGGTATAGGCCGCAAAGCTCGATAAAGGGGCAGGTCCTTGCTAATTTCGTTGCGGAGTTTTCTCTAAAAAATGATGGGAAGATGATCCGTCATGTAGAAAATCGCTCGTGGAAAGTTTTTGTGGACGGTGCTTCAAGTGCCATAGGGGCTGGTGCCAAGATCATCATAATTACTCTAGAGGGAATACGTTTGGAGCATTCCTTCAGATTGGGATTTAAAGCCTCTAATAACGAGGCCAAGTATGAGGCCTTGCTTGCCGGATTGAGGACCATTTTATGCATGGGTGCCCGGGAGGTAGAAATTTACTCTGATTCTCAACTGGTTGTTTATCAGGTCCAGGGCAGCTTTGAAGCTCGGGATTCTCGGATGAAAGCCTATTTGCAAGCAATAAAGCAAATCATTAACAAGTTTTGTATGGTGAAGGTGGCCCAAGTTAGCCGGGCGCAGAATAGACACGTTGACTCCCTAGCCACATTAGCCTCGTTAATGATCGAGGAGGTGCCTCGGGTTATCAAAGTAGAGCTTATAAGGGAGCCAAGTATTAGTATGACAGATAACTCCATCATTGCCGGGGTCAACGTCGCTGTAATTTCATCAACCAGGCCATGTTGGATGGACCTGATCATTGACATCTTGGCCGAGGATCGAGTTCCTGGCGATGAAAAAGAGGCCAAAAAGATTCGTTGGGTGGCTTCCCGGTATTAGTCATCAACAGATTGCAAGTTATACCGAAGGCCTTTTGAAGGACCGTATCTTTCATGCTTACACCCCGAGAAAGTAAATGAGCTTCATTCCAAGTTGCATGATGGGGAGTGTGGCAATCATGTAGGGGGGGTGCTCATTAGCACATCGAGCGATGACTCGGGGATTTTGGTGGCCACAGATGCAGAAAGACGCAGCTGAATATGTGCGTAAATGTGAGCAATGCAAAAAAAAAAAACGCGCTTTGATTCACCGGCTAGCGGGTCATTTGAATCCCATCGGTAATCCATGGCCGTTTCATAATGAGGGCTAGATATTCTCAGCCCATTCCCTCGGACTACAGGCAATCGTCGGTTCGTGTTGGTGGCATTTGATTATTTCACGAAATGGGCGCAAGCCGAGGCTTTAGCTAATATTCAAGATGTAAACATCAAGAAGTTTGTGTGGAAAAACATAGTCACAAGATTTGGGATGCTGGACACGCTAATATTAGACAACGGTCTACAATTTGACAAAAAAGCTTTTCGTGCCTTTTGTGGAGATCTCAAAGATCAAGAATGTATTCCACTCCAGTGTATCCACAGAGCAACGGCCAAGCTGAAGTAACCAACAAGGCAATCCTGAACGAGTTGAAGAAAAGATTGGACAGGGCAAAGGAAAGGTGGGCGGAAGAGCTACCTAACATTTTGTGAGCTTACCGTACAACCCCTAGAAAGTCCACGAGGGAGACTCCCTTCTCCTTGACGTATGGAGCGGAAGCCGTGATACCGGCCAAAGTGAACCTATGCATTGCACGAGTTACTGGATTCGACCCCTCCCAAAATGATGAGTTGATGGTAGAACGCTTGGATTGGTCGGATAAGTGTCGAGAAGCGGCAATTATACGATCGGAAATATCGGCAAAGACTTGCCCAACGATACAACCGAGATGTAAAAGTTAGGGAATTCGATGTTGGAAACTTGGTGTTGAGAAAAGCCGTGGGGAATATGCGAGATACAAATTCCGGGAAGTTAGCCCAAGCTTGGGAGGAACTGTACAGAGTTACTGCCATTGCGGGCACGAGATTGTACTATTTAGAAGATCTTGGCGAGAGGCCACTTCCCCGACCATGAATGTTCACAACTTTAAGAAGTATTATCACTAACTATCTGTACATGGAGGTGTAAATCCGAATATGTACTTCACATTAGCTAATATGATAATGAGTTTTCTCGTTGCAGATATATTTAATTTCATTACTACTTATTTAGTATTGTCGGATAATGTGTATAAAAAAAAATCCTAAGGACGAAAGCCTGCTTCCCGGTTTGATCACTATCATCGAGTAGGTGGAATCCTTCTATTAGAAAATCCTAAGGACAGAAGCCCCACTCCCGATTCAATCACTATCATTGAGCAAGTGGAAACATTATACTAAAAAAAAAAAAAAAAACTAAGGATGAAAGCCCGCTTCCTAGTTCGATCACTATCACCACGCAGGTGGAATCCTTCTATTAGAAAATCCTAAGGACAGAAGCCCGACTCCCAATTCGATCACTATCACCGAGCAGGTGGAAACCTTATACTAAAAAAAAAAAAAACCTAAAGATGGAAGCCTGCTTCCTGGTTCGATCACTATCATCGAACAGGTGGAATACTTTTATTAGAAAATCCTAAGGACAAAAGCCTGTTTCCCGGTTTGATCACTATCACCGAGCATGTGAAATCCTTCTATTATAAAATCCTAAGAACAGAAGCCCGACTCTCGGTTTGATCACTATCACCGAGCAGGTGGAAACCTTATACTAAAAAAAATCCTAAGGACAGAAGCCTTTTTTTCAATTCGATCACTATCACCGAGCATGTGGAATCCTTCTATTAGAAAATTCTAAAGATAGAAGCCCCGACTCCCGATTCGATCACTATCACCAAGCGGCGAAAAACCTTATGCTAAAAAATATCCTAGAGACAGAAACTTACTTCCTGTGAAGGTGGAAGCCTACCGTACATGTTCCTAAGAAGGCAAATATGTGTTGAGTAAAATTTCCAATGTTTGGGGGCCGGACTTATTCTACCTTACAAATCATCCCTACCATACATGCGCAAAGAAAAGGGGTAACAATAAAAATAAATAAAAAAAAAAAAAAAAAAAACAAACAAACAACACAAAACAAAGTGGTAGCTAAACATTCATGAGTATGACCAAAGCAAATATTCAAGAAACAAATCATTATTCCAACAAAGTCATCAGAAAAACAAAATCAATGTTTTGTCACCAAACCCGAGTGGATCGCATACGAGTTAAACCCGGGGAATTAAGCAATTGTTTAGTCACCACAACCCGGTGACATAGGCAAATTAACTGAAAATGATAAAATATTAAAAGACAATAAAAATAAATATAAGCGATAAAGGAGTCGGTTCGGCAATTAAGTCCTTGGATTGGCAGGTTACTTTTGGGCGGCAATCTCGATCACTGCGGGAGAAAGCAGGTCCCCACCGGGTTGATTACCAGCATGGGGGAGACTAGTGGCTTCCATGTCATCTAACTCCATAAGAGCGTCAATCTGTTCCACTAGTTCCCTCATGCTCGCCGTTTCCTCCTCATCAACAGGCACCGAGGGTTTCTGCACGGTTGGGGTTGAGCTCGGGAATGGTATTTGGCCGGGATCCTTCGGAGGAGAATCTTCAAGGACCCCCAAGGCTTGCAAAGCAGCAAACCAATCGGCCTCAAAACCCAACCTCCGAGCCTGATTCAACCGGCTCAAGCGGAATTCTTAGCGTCTGCGAATCCTTCGTTGTACTATTTTTCCTCACAAGCCTCCAAAGCCGCTCTCAGGTCGGTGAGTTCCTTGGCTTGAGTAGTATTCAAACTTATTGCCTCGGCTAACTTAAGATCCCTTTCATTTTGTTTTGCCAAGAATTCCGCGGACCTCTTCTCTGCTAGCGCCTTAGCCTTCTTTGCGGTAGCAACTTTTTTCCCTGCAGTGTCGGCTACCTTTATTTTCTCCTTAACTGTTTTAACAGCTATCTCCGTAGTAGCCTTCTCCCGGTCAAAGTCCTCGGCAAGTTCTTTTACACGACCATCAAGGATGTGGGCCAATTGAGCAACCTAATGAAACAACAAGAATTAGTACGACAATAAAGAGAAAGGTCCATGAAAAATAATAAATACGTGTAAGGGTTAGTAAAGAATCGGCAAATGAAGGATTACCACAATAGTGTGCCACCGCAACCTTCTTCCCATAGACTCCTCCGTCCCTTCTTCAAAGGCGTGCACGTCCTCAAGTAGAAGGAGGCCCTGCGCTAGACTCTGAGCAACACGACCCCTTTCACCTTTTTCCCAAACCTGCACACAAGCGCTCGCAGGAAGTGGCTTGCCGTCTAGCAGAAACTTGCGTTGCCACGCCCGTGCGGCTTAGGAAGTGGACGCCACGCTCATCCCGACTTGGATCTGTGGCTCTTGAATGACAATGCCACCGGATGGTCGAGGGGGAATCCGAGATATTGTATCTCTTCGACCAGTAGATGTATGGTCGGAAATGCATTGCCTCTTCTGGGCTTGTCCGGTTTGGGGAGGAGGTGGGGGGAGGCGCTTAACCTTGGCTCTGAGGCGGTTGCTATTGTGCGACTTGCCTCGCCTTTGGGCAGAAACGGTCTATGGTCATGATCTTCCGAGTCACCATATCTTCGATAAGATAAGGTTCGATATTTGAAAGGTCGGTTATATCAACGGCAAATTGCTCAGCTTCCTCCATAGGAGCCTCGGGTTCAGCTGGTTCTTCAAGCTGTGTGGGTTCCTCTTGGACGGGAGCTTCTTCTTGGATAGGTGCGTGAGCAAGCTCTCAAAGACGTTGGGACACGCGCTCTGCTACGTAGGTTCGTTTGAGCAAGTATATCTTTTACCCAATTCCCGAGCTTCTCCCATTGTAAATTTCGGCGGAAGAAAATTCGTGTGCCGAACGTCAATGTATGACAAGAGGGGGCTGTCAACTAAAAGCGCTTGCTTGAAGGACTGCCAGGTGGAATAGACTAGTTTAACTCCAAGAATTAGATGGGATGCTCAGAGTTGCCTGTCCTAATGAACGTATATCTCGGACCGGAGTACAAAATTCAGGTCCCTGATGTGGACTACCCTGATGTCCGGGTTAAACATTTTACCATCTACAAAAGAAATAAACAAATATATGTATAATGAGAAGAAGTACGGCGTTAGTATCCGGTTAAATAAAACAACCATGAATAAATAAATAAATAAACAGTTAAGTTAGAAATCAATACGAACCACTTCACGCCATGAGAGGGGGTAAGGGGATTTATCCGGCAAACCAATTCTCACAAGACCCGGACAAACTCCCTACTTGAATTCCTAATAGAATCGGGCAGGCATGATATCAGTTGTACCCGCGTATTTCTAACCTTTAAGTAATAGTTTGTACTCTTATTCCCACATAGACTGTACATGTGGTTTATATCATGGTGGTCTAGTTGCAAACCGAATATATGGTTCAACCTCACGACACAACTAACTACCTAGTGAAAATTGGGGAGAAGTTGGTCGGGGCAAAGACCGTAATACCTAAGTGTATTGAGTAAGAGAAGGTCCATGGGAAACCTAACCCCACCCTCTAGAATTGCCATCAATGGGAAGAAAGCGGTATGTCTCCCTCTGTGGAGAGCAATCTCACTCTCGTGGCAATATGTCACTTCCACGTCACGAGGAATATCAAACTTCTGCCTAAATGTGGCTAAAGACACCGTAGTGTTTAAAAGGAAAGCAAAACTCATCTTAAAGACTAGGAATGAAGGAAGAAACTCAAGAAAGTCAAGTAAAAAGGAAAGGTAGAAAACTTACTTTGGGCTCTAAGGAAGAAGGGGGCTCGGGACTGATGAATATGGGCACAGATGAATGCTCGGCAAAGAAAAGATTCAGAGAGTGGAGAGTGAAAAAGTGAAAAAATGATTTGTAATGGGCTATTTATAGAGGCTGAAGGGGAACGGGCGGTGTCCAATCAACCATAATGGCGCACGATTAGCGAAGAAATTTTGCGGATGCCTATGCCAATCGACATGCATGCCGCCTCGGTTCACGAACCATCGGGCAATGATGACAACTAAACCAAATGACCCGGAACGGCGCGTCTTTTTCAAAGTGCATTAATGGATTTCTAAGACCGCCCATACTTCCACCTACTAACCTACTTAAATGTAAATGCCTTTTGGATTCCTTGATTCTTCCCAGCAGCCAGGCATGAATTAAGGGGGGGCTAATGTACGACACCAAGGTACTCGGATCCATTTGGGCCTTGAGTTTTGGCCCAGCAACGAGGCCCATAGCCATAATCTTTCTCTACCTAAAAGCCCAATCTGAACCCACACGAACTGCAGGCCCAAATTTTGTCACTTGACCCTTGCTCGGCAAATTATTCCCGAACACTAGAGAAAGAATAATGTCCAAGTCCACCATCCATAACATGCTCGGCGGTGCCCGAGAAACGCCATTGCCAGGCATGCCTGTTGGAGTTAGAACCAAGCTCCAAGGCCACTTTCATCACATTCCACTCCCACGTAACCATCCACTTACAACCGATGATATTGGACTTACAATTGCACTAGCTATGACAGTAATCATGATCTCTTCACTTATCTAGAGCTATAAATATGAGAAGTTGGGGAAGGGAAAAGGTTGTTGAAAGTCTCTCAAGAAAACAGAGAGAAGAGAAAAGAGTGATTCAAAAAGAGAGAGAAAGAGAGAGGAGCAGCTACGTTGAGTCTCTGTGCCGAGAACAACCTCAAGTAGGAAATCCAAAACCCACGTTACAAATAAGTTGTGAGCCCAAGTGAGGATAGGCCCAACAGCCTCATTTTAGGCGCGCACACAAATATATATACACACACACTAGAGTCATCACATGAACTTTGCGCATACAAAAATGCTCTTTTTTTATTTATTTGTTTCTCTTATATATTTATTTATTAGTTTTTTTTTTTAGTGTTATAATGCTTAAAAATAATATATAAATAACCATGTGTGTGTATATATATATATATATATATATTTTTTAAGAACTAGGTAAGGTAATGTGAAATAACGTATAAAAATAAGATAGATAACAAAAGAAATCCAATGGGACATTTGAATTTATTGATTGGGATAAGAATTGTGATAAGTAAAATAATTTGAGATTTGAATAAAAGAAAGATGATATACATTAGTGTGGATGGATGGAGATTTGTGATAACTGTATAAAATTTGGAGAACAAAAATTTTGGAATGTTTTAAAGAATTAAAAAAAAAAAAAAAACATAGAAATTCTAGGATAAGAATGGGTAGTTTTTACGGGAGATAGTGGTTTTTTTTTTTTTTTTGGGGGAAGAAATAATTTTGTATTATTTTTATAAAGAAAATTGAAATATTTGAATTAAAATAGATATCAAATACAGATAAGAATCAGATATTTGAATACAAATGGGTGATGAGAATAACATTTTTTTTTTTTTGCTTTTTTCCTTTTGTATGTGAGATAGTATTACTCTTTTAACATTTTTCATTTTTTTGTAGGAAAAAAATTAAACTAAAAAATATGTAATTTAGAATTTATATAAGTATATTTTGGTACACTAAAAATTAAAGATGAAACAGAAGAATCCTCTTCTTAATATTATAGATACACACACGTTCAGACTTCATACATAGTTTTTACTTGAAACTATGGATACAATTTTTTTTTCATATTTGTAAAAGATAACTAAACTAAAATTACGAGGAAAAAAAAAATCCTACCTAAATTTCTTTTCTTGATTTGTTAACATCATAGATTTTGTTTATATATTATCTTTAAAATAAGATTGAATACATAGTATATTATCGGGTAATTGAAAGACGTGAGTTTTATATAAAAATATTAAATTTAAATTGAGAAATTATTTGGTATCTGTAGTATATATTTTTAGTTTTAATATGTGTTATGAGATAATTTTTACATTCATGAAACTTTTGACCTCTTAAACATTTAAATCTTTATTTCTAAAAAATAACTTCATTTACCACTCATAATACTAATAAACTTGTGGAAGACGCCGGATGCCTAACTTATATAACAACCATTTGACTAACAAATTAATAACAAAACAATTCATCAATCAAGAATCATTTTAGAAAACTATCATTCCAATTAATTTCTCAAAAAACTCAATTTTCTTTTCAATCGACATGTCAAGTAATATTGCACACTTTCCTATCCCAAAGATGAACAAATTACAAACTAGAAAATAAGAAAAAGTAACTATAAATTGAAGAAAAAAAATATTTTACTTGGGAAAATTATGAGTACACTATAAGCATATTGAACACATAAGCCTAAAAGTGCATTCTTGGAACTTGGTTGACAAAACCTAAAATTTCTGCCCGATTCCCGTCGCACTAAATTTTGGCATAAACACGTACAACCTTCTTCTTCTCTTTTTGATAGGTAATTAAAACTTTATTAATTAAAATTATTGCATGTACAATGGGAGTATACTAAAAGAACATCATGGTAATGCCCTAAAATTACAAAAATCAAGAAGTTCAACAAAATTACTGAAAGAAAACACCCCTAACGACTGACAGCCTGATATCCACTCAAGAAGTGTGTCTTCATAAAGAAAGCTTTCAGCTCTCTCATTGTCCTCTCGCAGTTGCGCCCATCAAAGCTCCTTGCATTTCTTTCCCTCCAAATACACCACCACATCAAACAACGAGGAATAGCCTTTCAAATTTCAACACATCAATGATACCCACAACCTTTTATAACATGATTGGAGATATTACAACCAAAACTTCTGCAACAAAATGAACTTTACCAGAAACATAAAGTATACTACTAAATTACCGTTAAACCCACATACAGAGGGGCTAGTAAAGCATTAAAAGGCCATGAAAATGTATTTTATAAGTTAATGATCACTACCAATGAAATTCCAAATCAGTTTTTATACAGCAACTCACAAAATTGCCAAGAATGGCATACACTCAAGTTGTAATTGTATGCCGATTGACAAACTATAAATTTTTTGCAATCTAAAATCTAAATACGTAAAATATGATGGATCTGATGTAATGGTAGGCAATGCAAAAATTGATCAGCATATTTACACACCCAAGCTTCAGTCAATGTTTGCTGCAAACATCAATATACAAATCATAAATTAATTAAGACACTATAATTAAAAGAAAACAAAAAACAAAAACATCAGATTACATAGTCGCAAGCACTAGTTCAATCAAGGTGATTTCAGCATCACTTGTACTGTAAGTCTCACAACAGGTAATAACAAATAAATTTTCAGATCAAACATTCTGAAGAGCATTTATCTACAGTAAGATTTCTACCTAATCGGTCATCTACATGAATGATTTTCATTTGATATCAACTAATGTCCATGGATAAATATTGACACCACAAACATATAAATATATACAGCCAAGCATACTGGCCAGATATATGTCACACCAAACAAAGATAAGATCTTTCACATGAAGGATAGTAGTTTATAAGAGGCCATTAGGTTTTTACAAAGTGTATCGAAACACATGAGATACATTGTGTGCATACCTGTACAGTGATGCTTCAGTGAGGGTGAAGACTCCTTTAGGTTTACCGGTTGTACCACTTGTATATATAATTAATGTCCGATCACATTGAAAGAGAGTAAGTAGCAGAGGAGAAGAAAAAAATGTTCTCTAACTATGTGCACTACTATTACTATTGTCTATAGTTCCTCAAAAGATATATGACTATCTTACTTAAGTACTCAATACTTCCCTACAAAATCCCATGTTCATCTATTTCCCTAGGTTGTGAATAATCATTTGCAATTTTCAGTGAAGAAATATTGGGAACAAGTGGAATAATAGAAAATTGAGTAGCACATTTTGAAACAATTTCTTGCAAGAACTTACCATGATCATTGGTACTTAGTACCATGGAGAAATCCTATCAACAATAAGGGTAAGAGTTCAACAAAAACAAGTCCACAGCAATAAAAAGAAAAAAAGAAAAAAGAAAATACAAAATACAAAATCTAAATGATGGAGACTGGCATGACTTAAAACCTCCTTTGAGCACATCTAGCGCTATCAAATTTAAGCAATCATATTACCCTTATTTCACCTATAAAATAAGATATTCTATTAGCTAGCATGGCTATCTCAAGAAGACTAAAAGGCATAATAGTTAACTTCATAAAATAAATTATGGAGTCAATTGACATCACATAATTGTTTAAGAGATGAACCACCCCATTAAGGGTTAGCAGTAATAAAATGCAGGGATTCAGACTTGTTATTAAACAATGTTCTAGGTTTTTAAAATTTAACAAATACACAAAGTTTGGGTTCACTATTTGCTATTTGCAAATAAAACCCCAAAAAAAAAAAAAAAATCAGAATAATTATAATTAAAAGGAGAAAGATAAAAAGCATTCCAGGAAACCAATTATTCATCACATGTAAAACTCAGCCCCAGGGTAGCTGAGTGCACTTCCATTAAACCAGGTTAATAAACAGTGTAGCCAAAATACCAAGAATCCCATAGACATTATGGTTGCAAACCTTCCAACAAAGAAATTCCAACAGATTTATTTCTTGTTTCATAACAAATATTCTGTCTTGTTCTGTTTCAGAACCAAGGAAAGTTTCAGTTGCCCGTTGCCATCACTGCATATGTAACTTCTCCACAAGGCATATAAAAGTGCAAACAACAAAAGCCAAACAAAAAATTGGAGACTAAGTGTGTGTTTGTTTTGAGCTTTTGCGTCTCGTTTTTGCGTTTCCTACGTTTCAGTTTTTTTTTTTTTTTTTTTAGCGCACTTGTTGACTTTTTGTCCGTGAACAGTGTATTTTTGCACTGTTCATGGACCCACAAATTACACTTTTCAGCAACTTTTTCATTAAAAATGGGTCCCACGATACTATTCACACATTTAAAAATTATTTTGCTACAGTGTTTTCAGTTTTCAGTTTTCAGTTTCAGCAAAATAAGTTCTATCCAAACACACCCTAAAAGAAAATACAGTTCCATTATCACATTCCAAATCAAACTAACATCAATTGGATCAGTCCAGTCACTAATCAGTCACATTCAATGACAATATAATCACCAAAAATAATACTGAAACAACAAGATCTATTAACAAATGCAACCTATAAATGGCACATCTCATGAATCTAAGATTAGATATTCATCAATCCATCAGACAATTTTCACCATAAAAAAATAACTGTTGGGAGGCATTCAGCACAAAAATAGTCAAGATCTAGAGGACTGAAAAAAATTTTGATGAAGCAAAGCTATAATAAAAAGATTATTAATAGGTGAGGGCAGAATACTCATTACAGCAAGGGAAGAGTTTCTGGTCACCGCTAGCAGCAAAATTCAGCACAGAGGAGGCTGCAATGTATCTCCGATCTATAGGTTACCCAACACTAAATTCTGTATGCAACACACAACCTTTGTGAGTGGCATAGATCATAGAATTCCATCAGAGTTATTTTTTGTTTCATAACACATATTCTGTCTTGTTTGATTTCAAAACCAAGAAAAGCTTCAATTGTCTGTTGCAATTGCAACATATGTAACCTCTCCACAACATATATTAAAGTACAAATAACAAAACCCAAACCATGCTCAACATGTGTAACTTTTCCACAAGAATGAATCAGGGTTCTCTTGGGAAACCCCCTTCATTCCTGGTTCAAAAGGAATGGCAATTTTTCTATTATTCATGCTCAATCTTCTATCGAATCTATCCATTGGGCTATTGTGTTTTTGACAGGCATATGGGATCTTCGGCTGCATAGAAATGCAGTAATTTTCAGCAATAAATGCCTTAAACTGAGACTACAGTATCTAAGTCAGGCAATGGAAATTTTGCCTATTTACCCTCAAACCATGCATCTACAGCCAGGTCTACTATGTTTCTGAAATGAGAAACACCTCCAGTGGGCTGGTTCAACTCAATACCAATGGTTCCTCTGGTAGAGGTTTTTTTTTTTGTTGATAAGTGCGAAAGAGTAAAACATAGAGAGAGAAGTTGGGAAAAATTCTATATAACTGTGAATAATTTTAAGCAAGTACAGCGAAAGCACAACTACACAAAAACACAACTACACAAAAACACAAAGATTTACGTGGAAACCTTTTCTCCTTGAATCCCAAGGGACAAACTCCGAATAATTTCACTATATTAAATAGAAATTACAACACTTAGAGATACAATTTGAGCAAAAAAAACTCTCATTTTTTTTTCTTCACTCATTGCTTCCTTTCTCACTGTGTATCTCTCACAATTTTCTCTTACTCTCTCTATTTTTCTCTTCTCTTTTGCTTAGTCTCACTCACGCAGTTCTTCAAGACTACACTTAGTCCTCACTTTCTCTGGGACTTCACCTCTTGCTTGCTGGCTGAATGGCCTCTCCTTTTATTTCTTCATCTTTTCCTTCTTTTCTTCCTTTCACACTCTTGACATCGAATTACAATAAATGCAACTCACTTGTCTTGACTTTGCTTTAGCCAATTTCTTTTTCCTTCAGCTCTCCCTTAGGCCGGATAGCCTTAATGCATCAGCCCCTTTCTTTTCTCTTTTTCTCCTCAGCGTGTCCAACACGCTTAAGCCAACCAACCCCAATAACTCATGCTGACTTTTGTACATGATGGAGAAAAGTTAAGAAACATGAAAGACAAGCTCATTAAATGAGCATGTCTGTTACAAGTGGGCTGGACTCATGGTGCAGTGCACCCAACAAGAGAGAGATTGAAAAATATCTGAATCTGATATTATGCAGCACGCTCTGTAGTGCAATACAAGAGTCCAATTTATAGGACTGGGATAAGCTTAAGCTTAAGCTTAGATCAATTTAGGCAGTAAACCACAACTAATTCTCTAACAGAACTCTAATAACTCTTAACAGATGACAGTCTGTGATCAGTAATTAAACACACGTTTCTACTAATCACACCATGTGTTAAACCTGAGGGAGATAATTAGACAGAGCACAATTTGGGGCTTTGGCACTTGTATGAAATGCTCTGTTTGTATTAAGTTTTACTGAAACAGCATCATTGTAGTTGGATTTCCTGAAACGATGTCGTTGGATTTGTCTCTGTCTCTATCACCCTCCTGGGACATCACAGGCCAGGCTGGTGCGGGTGGACTTATTCGAAATGCAGAGGGTAACTGGGTAAATTGATTCCATAGAGCTATCGGGCAAGTGATGCAGGGAAAGTGATGGGCTGTGATATGAATTAGAACTAGATGGAATGTGAGTTACTTAGAACAAATTGATAGGTGGTTAGGCACCTCTGCAAAGTTCAAGAAAAGCTCTAAAGGGCTTATTTCATTCACATACAAAAACTAAATACAAATGAGAGCGGAGGGCCTAATCTGCTATTTATAAAAGATGCACTATACTAGCAGCCACTGGATTGGCTCAATTAAAGACTTAACCTAATTGGTAATTGGCAATCTAACCAACTAACATACTAACTAACAAAGTACAAATGGCTCTATGTGATTGCTGTTACAATAACAACCTCTAACTCACTGTTTAGACACAAGCGACTATTGCTACTGGTTTTCTGTTCAACTACAAATGTAAAACAAATACTTAAATGCGCTGCATCAGCAAGCTTGGAGTGTGTTGGCTGAAGTTTGGGCAGTTAGATTTGGTCTCATTTTAGCTAGGGAGTTAGGAATCCATTATTTAATTGTGAATTGGATGCAATGGAAATTGTATTAGCTTTAAACAGTGTTTCTTGTCCTAACATTCTTATCTGTGGCATTGTACATGATTGCAGGAATTTAGTCCATGCTTTCCATAGGTGTGAAGTGAAGCACAGCTATCGGGAAACCAACAAGTGTTCTAATGCTTTAGTGAAGAGAGGCTTTTCCTTATTTTCAGATGTCATGTTATTTGAAGATCCCCTTCTGATGTACCTTTTTATTTTATTTTATCAGAGTTTGATAACTCTGAGCCTCAGTCAAGTCGTTTTGTAAGAACTTAAGTTATTTATGCAAGCCGTATTTACCAAAAAACAAAAAAATTGAAGACTAGAAAGAGAATACAGTTCCATTATCACATTTAAAATCAGACTAACATCAACGGGACAAGCCCAATCACTAATCAGTTGCATCCAATGACAGTATAATCACCAAAATTAATACACAAACAACAATGTCTATTAAGTATTAACAAAAGCAACCTATAAATGGCACATCTCATGAATCCAAGTTTTGATATTCATCAATCCATCAGACAATATTCACCATGAAAATAATTGTGAGGAGGCATTCAGCACAACAATAGTTCATACCTAGAGGATTGGAAAAAAAAAAAAAAAAACATTGTTTGAAGCAAGCTATAATAAAAAATATATATTAATAGGTGAGGGCAGATTACTCATAACAGCAAGGGAAGAGTTTCTGGTCACCGCTAGCAGCAAGATTCAGCCCAGAGGAGGCTGCATTGTATATCCAATCTATAGACTAGAGGGTTACCCAACATTGAGTTTTGTATGCAATACACAACTATTGTTAGTGGTATAGACTATAGACCAAGCATTAAAGTGCATACTGGACCATCTTTGGTTTGTACACTATGAGCATAGCCCTTGGGATAACATTTCAGATGATATTCACAAACATTTTCAAATGAAAACATTACAAAAATTAATAATAATAATAATAATGAAGTCATTAAAAAAAAAACTTTGATAACCCTAAGCCTAAGGTAAACTCACCATGAAGGCAATTTCATCTGGTAATTAACTGACTTTAACTACCCTAAGGCGATTCTTAAATAAAATAATAATCACCCACAGGAAAATTCACCATAAAGGCAAAAATCTCCTGTACCCAGATGGATATAACAATAAAAATACCCTCAAAATCTCAACAATTTACCATACCCAAACAACAATAACAAGAAGTCTTAATTGCAAAATATTGGGGTCGGCTAAATTTAACATACTCAAAAGGGCCAAACCCAGCGAAGCCCCCAAAAAAGAGTTCTATAGTCTTTCACACGTCCAGAATCCCAAAACTCAAAACCCCTCTAAAAAATTCATCACATATCGACTAATACCATTAGTTACAAAAGAACCCAGATGCTAAAAACTCAGTTTTACGTATTTACCTCAAAAAAACTAAAGACAAAATAGAGCCCGAGAAAGCCAAAAAAACAGAAATTGAAAGTAGCCAGAAAACCAAATATTAAAAAAAAAAAAAAAAAAAAAAAAAAAAAAAGACCTGCTGATCTCGTCGTACTTGATGTGTTGACAAAAATCTCACCATAGGGAAAATTAGAAAACCGTATAAAAGGGCCTATAAAAGAACATACCATGAAGACTGAGAAAGTACTCACTTTTCTTTTCTTTCCTTTTTTTCCTGTTTCTGGATCTTCTCTTATTGACTTATTGTGGTCAGACTCAAATTACGAAAAACCACCCAGTTTAACACGCAATGGCGCATTAAATTTTGTGGATGAAAATGTAATTTCATACGCTGCTTAACAAAGGACTCTATATATATATAAAAAAGAAGCGACAAGGCGATGAATCGAAGCTGTCCTGTCAACTTTTGCCTACGTGAACTCCTAGGCTTAAACACTAACCAATAATACTGTAGAGGAGAGAACCTTTTTTTTTTCGTTTGCTACGATTAATTGCAACTAATAAACATAAAACAAAATTTTGGCAAGTGGCTAGAGCTACTTTTTCATTAACATAACAATTTTATTTAATATTGCAATACAGAATAAACGTGATAGTACAAACTCCACAGACCACCAATTTGCTAGGTAAGCTCCATTATCTTCAATGATGGTGGCAGCTTGAACCATTACCGGGTGGTCCAGGCGAGTAAGTGCATGAATTAGGCGCAGAAGGTGGAGTCGGGGCTCGAACCTGTGAAACTGGCACCACCTTGGCTGTCTCAAGCTTGTATGACTTCATGACAACAACAAAAAGCCTTTTAGTTTCAACAGGCTTGCTGTTAACAATGAACAATGTGAATATCATAATCATCACCACCTTTACAAAGGTGGAGACAGTTTTCTCCGAAACCATGTTTTGCTCTAGTAATGTATTTTTGTTGAATGAACAGAATGGTTTAATTTATAGTAGGAAAAAAAGTTCGAGAGACGTGTATATCACGTATCACACGTATGGTAAGTCGTTCATATGCTAAAGTGGTTTTCTAGAGTAATTGTGTAGGTAATATCAAGAAATTTTGGAAGCACTTGAACAACACCGTATCGTGGTGTGAATGACCTGTCACCGTGCAAGTTTAATTTGGCTCTGAGGCACATGGCATATAATCGATCTGTGATAAACAAAAGGTCCAAAAAACCTCATCAAAATCTAAGTTCTTTAAATGGGACAATCTCGTATCTAGTTATTCTCTCTCGCAGGCCAAACAGAAACAGACAATATTTCAAGTCGCTCCAAAGTCCAAAGGGAAACTTAATTAGTAGGTCGTGTCCAAAACACACACCCAAATTAGAAATATTGATCACTATTAGTCTGTTACCACTGATGTCATTGAACAGGTTTTGGATATAAAGAAACTTGTTCAATAACATCGATGGTAATATTAATAAAGAAAGATTTAAAGCCAAAACTTGTTCACTATTACCATTGATGTCATTGAACAAGTTTTGGCTATTAGCAAATTAAAATATATTACCTTTTCAAAAAAAAAAAAAAAAATATATATATATATATATATATTACATTTTGCTACGAGACAAATGGCATATAAGCTGGAGTCGTGTGAAATTAATGGTATTTGATGCCAAACCTTAGTTTTTTGATTAAATGGGGCAATCTCCTATTTTGTTCTCCCTTGCAAGCCAAGCAGAAACCGACATTTCAATCACTCCAAAATGAATTAAATAGATTGTGTGAAATTCAAAAGGAAACCTAAGGTAGGTCGTGTCCAAAACACACACTCGGACCAATAAAAACCTAAACCACCCCCAACACACTTCTTGGACAGAATATACCATGGGCGGAGCCACGTTGCCCCTTGGGGGGGGCCGTGGCCCCTGCAAAAAAAAAAAAAAAGTTCACCAGCCTATATAGAAATTTTAATTGGCCCCCCCAATGATGTACATCTGGCCCCTCTCCCATTTCTGTTCAATTCATTCCCAGGCCCCAACGTGCTCTAGTTTCAATTATAGGCCTCTTTTATCTTCTAATAAAACAAAACATGGTCCCCTTATATTTAAATACCCAAAGGCACGACCTAACAAAATAACATTTTATCACCCATTCTCAATCTCAAAATTAGAACCCTTTCTTTTGCTATTTTTTTTAGACAGGTGCTACATCCACAAAATTTTTATAGTATTTTTACAAATCATAAGTGGTTAGTTGTTATTGGTTCAAATTTGAACCTAACACTAAAATTACTTTTTTGCTCCAACAATAACAACCAGTAATAACCCGCCACTTAGAATTTGTTGTAAAAATGTTGTGAAAATATTGTAGACATATCATTTCTCTTCTTTTTATTCTCTTCTTGTCTTCTGTGTACACGCCACCGCCCACTCCACTAGTACCAGCAGCCCCCAAACAAAACAAAACCTCAACTCAGCCCTCCTTTCAAACTCAGTCCTCACGATCCCAAAAAAAAAAAAAAAAAAAAACCTGACCTTTATTTTCTTTCTTCTTGCTTTTTTAAAATAAATCATTCGAGAGGGTGAGTTTTCGCTTTTCTTTTCTTTCTTCTTGAGACTACACCTTCATCTCTTTTTTTTTAGTGTTTTTTTTTTTTTTCTTCTCAACTATATACGCTTACTTAAATATTTACGTGCACTTTAATTTTTCATAGATTTTTAGAGAAATATATGATTGAAGGCATGGGGAGGTATGAATAACATCCATATAATTAATAATAGGAATGATGATAGGTTGACTGTTTAAATTACAGTGGAAATTTTGTTTTTTTCTTTAGTACGAATAACATCCATATAATTAAGTAAAAATTTCTAATTAAGATTTTATTTTTTAAGTTCTTTTCAGGTTAATTTTTGAGTCATATTCTTAAAGCTTAAAAAATTATGAGCAAACGAAAAACAATTGATGCATTCTTTAAGAATAAAGATGTTAGCAATTCAGAATTTAGGACACCTATGGTTGTAGAAACAAATGTGATTGTAGAAAAAAATGTTGATACTTCAATGCCTAATGAACACTGTTCCAAATGTTCAAGAATTCAATCTGAAGAGATAGATCGTGATCCAGGATTACGTAAACAAATTTGTGAATTTCCTATCAACAAACAAGATGAATCCGACGAGCTTATCTCAAAGAAGGTCCATATCAACCTAAAAATATAGACTGTCCATACAACAATGATAATCATCGTCGTCGAAAATCGGCCTCCCCATGTAAAAAATCCTGGCTACGCCCCTGTACCATGGCATCCTTTTGGTATATTACCTTGATCACTATTACAATTGCTGTTATTGCAATTTCTTGGACAATCAACACATTGAACAAGTTTTGGCTATTTGCAATGACATCTGTAGTTGCACGATTTTCCCGGCCCAAACTCTTTTGATTAGGCCTTGGCCCAAAGCGCAACACACAATAAATGTTCGTAGAGGATGGGTGAAAGAACTTAACCTCGGTGAATCTGGTCGGCCTTAGGTATGGAGAATGTTGTTGTAGGGATAAAAACACCAGAATGGATACTCCACAAAAAGTTCTATTTCTTGAGTCTTGAATACGTTTTTTCCGTCCCCTTCTTTGAGGGATTCTATTACATTATATAGCTCTATTATTCCTATCTGAACCTTACACTTATTGATCATCTAAGCCCCCACTTGAGCACCTGTCTTATCAGACACCTTTATCATCCCCTTGTGAGTTGCGGTGGCCAAGGCGATCTTGTTCGAGTCTTTTCCTCATTAATGCGGCCAAGAGAGTGGTTGTGGCACATTTAATGTAGCGGTAGCAACTTTCCATGAGATATTTTAGGTTTTATTCTTTTTATATGCTTGGAGGATTAGCTGCGGTGGTAGGGGCTAGCTCTTGGCCTGGACTTTGTAGCGTCCGAGGAGATGTTACTCTTGAGACAGGTTTCCTTTACCGTAGCCGGGCTTGAATAACGTTTTGGCTATGACTTCTCCTCGAACGTGATGCGTTTCGGACGGGCCTGTGTTTAGGTGGCCCATTGTTTTGGGCCGGGCCCCACAATAACCCCTCAAAACTCCGGTTTTTGTCTCATTCCGAGGAGAAAAGCGAGGTTTTGATGTCGATGAGGATGGAAGCGAGGAAGCCTTGGGGCACGCGTGCGGGCAGTTACTTTTTGACGCGCTACAATTCACGAGGCGCGGCCATTTACTTCCGAAGGTTTCTTGTCCCCTTCATCCAACGGTGAGACGTGGATCAAACGGCCATCGTTATTTCTCGACTTTTTAGGCGAGGCCGATCTTTTCTCTCTCCTCCCGGCTATATAAGGCGTCAGACAGGCTCCCTTCTTCTTTTCTTTTATCCGCTCATTAGAACAAAGACCTCCAGAGAACTCCAGCGTCCAGAAATCCTTAAGTACATCCTCCCTTGAGATCTTCACTGTCATTTCTGCGGGGCGCCCTCCATAGAAGAGCTTTCCGATTCCCCTATTGGGCATTTGAGAAGATACCTGTAAGTTCCATTTGCTTTGTCGCTTCGACTTCCTCCTCGGACTTTATTTTTCCCTTGGTCTTTATTTTCATTCTTCCAAAGACATTCGGATGGGTAGATTCGAAAAATTAGTTAATACTCCGGTCGCCATGGAGGCCTTTAGGGCAAAATACCACATTCCCCCAGGTGTGGGGCTGTGATACTGTCCTCTTGAGGGAGTATTGACAGATAGAGGCGAGGGAGAAGTTGTTATCCCCATGATCGCTTTCACGAGGGGAGGGATGACACTTCCCATGCGTAGGATCACAAGGGAGTACCTGTCCAACCATAGGTTGACACCGTGATCGTGTGCTCCTAATATGTTCAAGATATTAGGTGTGTAGATGTCTTAGATGAGCGGTTGAACCTATGCCTCACTTGGCACGACGTGGCTTATCTCATGACGAGTGTCATCGTCTCGAGAGTGGCAACGAGAGCGGAGGGTATTATCTCAAGTCCCGATCCGAGGTGGTTAGACGATCTCTTGTCTCCCAATCTCCAATAAGACCGTGAAGAATGACTTTCTTATTGTTTCGGGGAGTGGTTCGATGGTATTCACCGTCCGGCCAGGCGGGGAACCCCAGTGCGGCGTCTTCTAGGGCCAACCCTTTTGGGGATAGGGTTTAGCATTGGGGGGCTATTTTTCTTGTTTCCCTTACACTTGAAAAATTTCATGTACTAACCCACTTTTCTTGGATGTTCGCAGATAAAGTTCACACCGCTCCCCGGATAAACTTCGTGAATGTGCCGGTCTTTGAACTATCTTCTCGAGGTCGGAGATTTACGCTACCGAGGACGGACGGACTACGTGCGGCACATCCAGTTCGGGCTATCAACCTTTAAGCCGCTCTTTTCAAGTCATTGGTCACGCCATAAGGGCTGGCAGTCCGAGGTTGGTTAGGATTGACGTATCCATAAACGGGTTCCTAGCTCAAGACCATCTTCCCCCAGTCGTTCTACCCGTTGTTCGGCATCCTCGTGTAGTAGAGCAACTACCTCCACCGGA
Organism: Quercus dentata; assembly: GCA_028216015.1. Taxonomy (NCBI): domain Eukaryota; kingdom Viridiplantae; phylum Streptophyta; class Magnoliopsida; order Fagales; family Fagaceae; genus Quercus; species Quercus dentata. The sequence continues at coordinate 5,690,691 of CP116449.1, forward strand.
AGAGCCTGGTGTTGTTGTCCCGATTGAGGGGCACATCGAATCATCTCGTCTTTCTCTTGAGGAAGAAATAGACGAGTTTTATTTCAAAGAGGAATTTCAGCAAGACCCCGTGGTAGAGCCTTCTGATCCTGAAGGAGAGCAGGACCGCAACTCCGTGGTCGGTGACCCAATTATTATAACCTGCTCGGAAGACTCCTCGGACGGGGAAGGAGGTGATATGGGAAAGTCTCTGAGGGAGTTGATGGCCAGCCGAGGCAAGGGCCAGATCCTCGGCGGCGCCGCCAAAACGCAAACCCGGGACCCGCCTCCTACTACCCCTCGGGTCCCTCACGATCCCGCCCTCAAAGCGATCCCCGATTTGAAAAAGAAAAGGCAGGCTGACACTCCTAAGGAGGGTGAGCTGGTTACTCGGCCTACTAAGCGGCAAAAGGCTGCCAAGGGACAGAGGAGTAAGAGGGCAAACTCCTCCGAAAGTAGGGACGAGGAGAACCGCGCCAGGTGCTTGCGCCGCCCCACGCACGTGGAGCCCTAAGTTGGAGTTGGAGGGGGTTGCTATCCCCTACAACTCATCGATCCGAGAGTACAATCGGGGCCGAGCGGGATATGTGGTCGAGGCCTTAGAGCAACCTCTACTGCTCCCTCGGGATATGGAGGCCTACGGGCGATTCTCTCGGCCGAGATTTTCCTATCCCTTAAAAGGGATCTTGCGATGGTAAGTACTCCTTTTCTTGTTTTATTGATTTATTTAACCCCCCCAAATTCTCGAACCGGTTTTGTTTCGATTGCAGTTACTCGGCGGTATTTGTGACTCGAGGAGTTTTGTTGTGATAGTCAAGAAGTCGGGTGAGGTTGAGGCTCGATCTCGGACGGAGGTGGAGAAAGCCTTGGGGTCCTCAGGCGGGAACACCTTGAACTTACCGAGAAGTTCAAGGAGTCGGAGAAACATGCAAAAGCAAAGCGGCGAGGCTGGTCTCAAGAGTGCCGAGACCCGGGCGGAGGATCGGCGTAAAGAGCTATATTCGACCTAGATCAACCTCGCCACCAAAAAGCGGCGGTGGTGGAACTTAAGACTCGCTTCCGCAAAAGTCGAGGGTGAGTCGGCGGGTTAGAGAGGAGGCTCGGCTGATCCGAGAGGTCATGCGGAGGCTGAAAAGAATGCTTTCCAGACTTGGGGTCCAAGAAACGGAGGCCAGGCTTTCCGAGGAGATCCCCGAGGTGTGCGGGGACTACTGCAGTACCTCATGGGCTCGCGCCCTTGATGCTGCGGGTGTTCCCGCAGATTCGGCGTTAAGGCTGCCTGAGAGCATCTTTTACCCTCGGGAGATCCGAGAGAATCCTGGCGGCGCCCCGGCAGCGATCGAGCGGAGTTGACGGTGCCGGATGCCGCCCCCATGCCTGGCAACTCGAAGGATTCGGCGGTGGATCCCGCCATCGAGGCCCCTCTTCCTCGGTCGGAGTAGAAAGAAGATCCTCCTACCAAGGCTTAGTTTTTTGGCTTTTAACTTTTGTATTTCCTTCATTTTTGTTTTTACTATTTTTTTTTTTTTAACTAGAGTTGTCCTGCTTTTGCACTCTTTTGTACGGACCTCTCTTTTTGTATTGGACTCGTAATATTAATATAGAATGTTTCCTTCATTTTTATGTATTTATGTTAGCACCATCCCTTTATTTAGCGCTAATAACAATATAACGGTCGTGGTGAAGAGGATGTTGTAGCGAATTTAAGTGAGGGTTGCAACGGTGTTAGACTGTGCGTGCGCCTAAAAATGATTTCCCTCGGATAATAGTTTCCCAAATGGTCGAGTAATAATTTCCCCTAAGTCTGTGGTCCGAGGAGCCATGCGGGACTTAGGTTCTGTTTAAAACTCATATGAATAGTTGTCATAAGTAATAATTTCCCCTAAGTCTGTGGTCCGAGGAACTATGCGGGACTTAGGTTCTGTTTAAAACTTGTATAAATTGTCATGAGTAATAATTTCCCCAAAATCGTGGTCCAAGAGCCATGTAGGACTTTGGTTCTGTTTAAAACTATGAATAATCGTCATAAGTAATAATTTCCCCTAAGTCTGTGGTCCGAGGAGCCATGCGGGACTTAGGTTCTGTTTAAAACTTGTATAAATTGTCATGAGTAATAATTTCCCCAAAGTCTGTGGTCCGAAGAGCCATGCAGGACTTTGGTTCAGTTTAAAACTATGAATAATCGTCATAAGTAATAATTTCCCCTAAGTCTGTGGTCCGAGGAGCCATGCGGGACTTAGGTTCTGTTTAAAACTTGTATAAATTGTCATGAGTAATAATTTCCCCAAAGTCTCGTGGTCCGAAGAGCCATGCAGGACTTTGGTTTTGTTTAAAACTATGAATAATTGTCATAAGTAATAATTTCCCCTAAGCATGTGGTACGAGGAGCCATGCAGGACTTAGGTTCTGTTTAAAACTTGTATAAATTGTCATGAGTAATAATTTCCCCAAAGTCTGTGGTCCGAAGAGCCAAGCAGGACTTTGGTTCATTTTAAAACTATGAATAATCGGCATAAGTAATACCCTTTTCACATTGAAGCCCCCAATCCTAAGCGTAACCACCAAGGCGTCATCATGAGGTTGAATAGTTCCCTCCTTATCCTCATCCTCATCCGAAAATCCCAGTATCAAGGAGCTTCTCATTTTCGATCTTTTGGGACCCCTTTGGCTGTCCTCGAAGTAGAGCCGATCTACAGCCATTACCCTGGGAATGGGTGGCCCTGTTCTTCCCGGTGCAGCGAGGATAACATGTATCGTCCCGAAGGGGGTCTTAAGGACACATCCTTTCGAGAATCTGGCATTGCTTGACCGGGATGTCCACTCGAGGGGTGTAGAAGGTGGCGCAACTTCCCTTCTCGGACCAACCGATCCAGGTGATTCCATAGGTTCCTCTGATCCTCGGTGGTATGCCCATGGTCCCGATGATAGTGACATGATAGGTCCTGATTACGTTTTGAAGGGTCTCCACCATCTTCCCGCCATCTAAAGTAGGGCTCGTTCCTTACTTTCTCCAAAGACTGTTATGCGGCTCCCCGAACACGGCATTCACTGTTTGTGGGTGGCTCTGTCCCGACTGTCGCGAGAAGTCTCTCCTCGGCTGGTCAAGGGTTATACCGTTCGACCTAAAGTCATTTGGTTTAGGGGATTGACCTTTTCCTTTCCCTTTCCTTGCAGCTGGTCTTCCTCCACCCTTTTGTACTTGTCGATCCTATCCATCACCTGATGAACATCGGCAACTGGTTTACCAGTGAGAGATTTCCTCGAGCCATGCTCGGTGGGAAGGCCGCTTTTGAACGTGTTGATAGCAACATCATCATGGTTGTCATCTAAGTCGTTATACACCTCCCAATATCTATCCGAGTATACTTTCGGGGTTTCTCCTTCATGCATGGATAAGGACAATAATGAACTAAGAGGTCGAGGGACTCTGGTGTTTGTGATAAAACGGGAGCAGAAAGCCTGAGTGAGCTGCTTGTAGGAGCCTATGGAGTTTGTCTTCAAACTGTTAAACCACCTCATCGCCATTGATCCCAAGCTGGATGAGAAGATTTTGCACATTAGGGCTTCATTTTGGGAGTAGATTGCCATTTTCTGGTTAAACTGGCTCACATGCTCTCTACGAGTCCTGCTCGGCCGTTATAAATGGCGAACGCCGGTTGGTTGAAGCGTCGGGGTAGCTTAGCCCTTTCAATTCTGTATATGAAGGGTGACCTCGAAACCTAGTCTAGTGCCTTCTTCATGACATCGTTTCCTGAACCTTTGCTGGATGGGTTTTCATATTTCCGCACAGGGCGGGGTTCCTTCTCGTAGGAAAAAGTTTCGCTTGGGGGGGTCCTCGACCTCCGTCGGTAACTCACATCCTTCGCATTAGAAGACTCGTCTGAGTCAGAGGGGGATCGTTTTCGCCGCACACATCGTAACTCCCTTTTCAGGTCATCTATCTCCCATTGCATGGCCTGATGACTATTTCGCCTCTGGGACACATGACTGCCTGTTAGAGTGTGACTGCGGCTCGTCCGGATAGTATGCACACTTCCTTCACGATTCCCCCTACCGCCCGGGTTGGTGGGGTTATTCTGCCTCTGGGACTCGGCCTGTCAGTGTCTGCTGGGAGTTTGCTTGGTGGCGATTCTCATGGTGCGGACCTAGTTACGCCATACTTCGACCGTTGTGCTAGCCGATCTTTGTAGTTCTCCCCACAGACGGCGCCAATTGTAGTTGCACGATTTTCCTAGCCCAAACTCTTTTGATCGGGCCTTGGCCCAAAGCGCAACACACAATAAATGTTCGTAGAGGATGGGTGAAAGAACTTAACCTCGGTGAATTTGGTCGGCCTTAGGTATGGAGAATGTTGTTGTAGGGATAAAAACACCAGAATGGATACTCCACAAAAAGTTCTATTTCTTGAGTCTTTGAATACGCTTTTTCCGTCCCCTTCTTTGAGGGATTCTATTACATTATATAGCTTTATTATTCCTATCCTGAACCTTACACTTGTTGATCATCTAAGCCCCCACTTGAGCACTTGTCTTATCGTACACCTTTATCATCCCCTTGTGAGTTGCGGTGGCCAAGGCGATCTTGTTCAAGGGTCTTTTCCTCATTAATGCGGCCAAGAGGGTGGTTGTGGCACATTTAATGTGGCGTGTGACTTTCCATGAGATATTTTGGGTTTTATTCTTTTTATATGCTTGGAGGATTAGCTGCGGTGGTAGGGGCGAGCTCTTGGCCTGGACTTTGTAGCGTCCGAGAAGATGTTACTCTTCGGACAGGTTTCCTTTACCGTAGCTGGGCTTGAATAACATTTTGGCTATGACTTCTCCTCGGACGTGATGCTTTTCGGATGGGCCTGTGTTTAGGTGGCCCATTGTTTTGGGCAGGGCCCCACAACATCAATGTATATTACATTGATCACTATTACCATTGATGTGATTGCAAAATAGCCAAAACTACGTTAATGCTTCTCTTTCTCTGTATATTATTATTATTTTTTTTTTTATGAAATATTGTTCATTTTATTGTTTATATTTTATCATGATCTCAAAATTATGTCTCGCATTTTCTAATACAATATCAAAGATTTGAGAAATATTTATTGTCTATTTTAAAACAATATTGCCTTTTATTATGAGAGAACTCTTCTTTTTTTCTTTTTCTTTTTCGTTTGCTACAACTAATTGCAAGTGGCTAGACTAGCCCCATTTTGCCGTTTATTTCTACTACACAACAATTTTATTTATTCTTGCAAGTAGCAATACAGAGTTAATAAACGTGACAACACAATTCCACAGGTGACCTAATTGCTAATTAAGCTCCATGATCTTCAATGATGGCAACCGGAAACTAACAAATCATGCATCCCGTATTGTAAGGTGGTTTATAAGAGTTAAGAAAAAAAAAAAAAATTCTTGGGACAACAATCACGTATTTAGTTCTCACTTGCAGGCCGCACAGAAACCGACATTTCAAGTCAATAATGTGTCGGACCTTTTCTTGTTATAAATCCATTTGGGAACAGTTTATTTAGTTAAAACTGAAAATTTTGTCTTTGAAAATCACGTAAATAAAATTAAAAAATTACTGAAATAGTACGGTGAAACCCATAAATAGTATCAAAAAGTGCAATGAGACTCATAAATAGTACAAAAAATAAGTTGAATAGTAAGAAAAATAAGCTAAATAGTATAAAAAAAAAAAATTTGACTTTTTAAGATAATGCCAAACGCAACCTATATCTCTTTATTCCATCTCATTCCTTCTACAATGAATACATTTCCAAGAGTTAAAATTTTTAACTTACATATACAAAACTCAAATTAGAAAGAGATAAACTACTCTATTTGTATATATAATATAAGTATTTAGTATTTTCAGTTTGGTAATCCCAATTTTATAGATCCCACCTTAATGCTTACCTAAACTCCCTTGTATTCAATGATTTTTTTGGTTTCATTGCAAATAGCCAAAACTCTTTCAATATATTAACTGTCCAAGAAACAATCTTTGTCTTGCTGTCTGTGCCTATATGGCTCAGATCTTTGGATATGCGATAATATATTTAATCATGATTAAATGGTCCCCATCGTCTATGCATGAGGAGGAATATATATTATATACCATAAGAACGAAACAAGAGGAATGAGACGGAAGATTAGCAAAAAAAAAAGAGGAATGAGACGGAATAAACATTGGCATGTGTGTGTTTTGGAGATCGAGTGAG